>JAJLTM010000013.1:0-204600 GCA_030568175.1 Zygosaccharomyces lentus
CTGCTGGGCTTCCGCCCCGGCTTGGGGCGCGGTGGCAGCACCCAGTGCTTGCTCGTGCGTATGACCAGGCCCGTCCGCGGCCCGCCGGCTCTGCGCCTGGGCTGCTCCGAGCCCGCCTTCGCTTCGCTGGGCGCGATCTGCACCGGTTGGATCGGCAGATGCTTTGCAACGACCATGTGGTGTCGGTGGAGGCGGTGTCGATTGGGGTGCTACCTGACCTATTCCCCGCCCGGTGGCAAACGAGTCCTGCTTATAAACGGGTGCGTGTTGCCCAAAGCCCGAGCACGGAGGCCCAGCGTAGCGGGCGAGCGTTGCAAGGGCACGCGTACCTGCTACGAGCGAGAAAAAAAAACCGAAAAAACAACGAGCGCTGCTGCGCGCTGCCCGGGGCGCTACGCGTACTGCAAAAGCCGCAGAGAAACGCCGCGGCGCGCCCTGCGCGCGCGCGGTTTCGAGCACCGCACACGCCGAAACCGGTATTCTCCTGGGATCGACGGAGCGGGCCCAGCGCTGCGCTCGCCCCGTGGGGGAACACCGTTCCGGCAGGGCGGCTTTTGGCAATACGCAGGAAAACGTCGCGGGACGGCGTGCGAGGGCGAGTTCGAGCCGGCGGGATGAACCCCGATCGAAGAAGAGTTGAAAAGGGGGGACGGCGGTACGACGAGTCTCTCACCCCGGGGCTGCCGCGCCTCTCCCTCGCCCTTGCTCCTTGGACCCGGAGGCCCCGTCGCCGTCGCCGTCGCCGTCGCCGTCGTAGCGGGCAGAGCGTGGCCATTCTTGGAACTTGCTATGCAGCGGCAGTGGTACGATGCGCCAGGCAGCCCACCTGGGCGGCCTGAGTTGCCCCTCCCTTCGTTTAGCGTGCGGTTTAGCGTACACGGCTTTGCTCCAGGGCCGCAAAAAGTGTGGGGTGCCGCGCAGGGGTGACGCCCCGCCGACAGCGCACATCACGTGCGGGGAGAGCCGCGCAGCGCCGCGGTTTTTGGTTCTTTTCCCAAAAAGAACAGTAGCCGCGGAGCGCTGCGCGGCAAGACGCGTGTGGACACTAAGGGATTCTCCCCGCTTGCAACTAATACGTATTACAAAGACCATCCATCCGCCTCAACTCTCTCCACTCACACGCTTCAGCTCCTCCTCCACGTGAACTCGCATCGAAAAATCTTGGCACGGCAGCAACAGCTCCGGATCGAAGACCAACCCGCCCCGGGGCGCCGCCAGCCAGCGTAATGCCACAGTGGTGTCAGACTCCCGAGGATGCCGCCGCAGTCTGTTCAACACTTTTTCCACGTCGTTGCTGGGATCCTCCAGAGCACCAGGGTACATCCTCTCGGCCCCCCTCGCATCGTCGCTCGCAAGCTGGAGGTTCATCAGATAGAGCAAATAGTCGGCTTGGATCCACGGGTCTACGAGGTTACGCTTCACGCATCCACACAGGGCCATCGCCAGCATGCGGTTCGCATCGCTCAGACGTGCCGGCAAGCCAACGCCCGGCGTATCGATCAGATACACTCCATTGCCCCCCTGACGGATCTTGATCAATTCGCTGGTGCTCCGCGTTACACCGGCTTCCGACCCAGTGCGGGCCACTTTCCCGCGCGGACCCCGCATCGAATTGACCAGTGTCGATTTCCCCACGTTGGGCATCCCCGTGACAAGCACTTTGAACCCCAACGGCGGCGCTAGGCCGTGGTTCCGCGCACAGTTCTGATCGTGGTACGAATCAATGCAGCGCAGCACCTGGTCGGCGGCGCTTCGATGGCGACAGTCCACCATGATGAAACTCTCATCGAGTTCCGCATGCCACTGGGAAAGTCGGTCCAAATACGCACTGCTTTGGGGGAACGAGTCCCGCTTCGTGTAAACCACAAGCCGCTCGTGGTGGCTCCTATCCACTACTTGGTCCAAAAGCACATTTCGGGTTGAGAGCGGAGCCCTGAGATCGCGGAGCTCCAAGACCACATGGAATTGTGATTTTAACTTTTCAAATCGACGCAGCGCCTTGACCTGGTGGCCCTTGAAATCGGCCACAGGTATGTTATACCGTGGGAACTCGATTCTCGGTATAAACTTGGGCATCGAGCAGTTCTCCCTTCCCTTTTTTTCCTCTTTTTTGTTTTTTGTTGTTGTTTTTTTCTTCTTCTTCTTCCCCATGGTTGTGGTTGTTTTTTTTTTTTTTCAAATGCTCGAACCAACTAACCAACCTCATCGAAATTTTTCAAATGCACCAATGCCCTTAGTCTTGTTCACTGGTTACCCATGCACGGGCAAATCTACCAAGGCCCAAGAACTGGTACGTCTTCTGCAAGACAGAATCAAAGATGATCCAAGGCTAGCTGCCAAGAACTACAAGGTCATTTTGCATTCAGATGAATCGCTGGGCATCTCCCACTCCGACTACGTCACTTCACAGGGAGAACGCAAGCTACGATCAGAGATCTTTTCCGCGGTGCGAAGAGATTTGTCGAAATCCACCGTGGTCGTTGTCGATTCCCTCAATTACATCAAGGGCTTCCGCTACCAGCTGCACTGCGAGGTGAAAGGTGCGGCTACTACGTACTGTTTGGTGCACACAATGTGTCCGCTAGATAAAATGCAACAGTGGAACCAGCAGAGAAGTGGTGACCGTTGGGACCCACAGCTCTTGGAGCAACTCGTTCAGCGCTACGAGGAGCCCAACGCCAACAACCGCTGGGATTCACCTCTTTTCCCCATTCTCTCCACACAGGACTCCATTCAGACCTGGATAGATGACATCTGCGTTGCGCTGTTCCGCACTTCCGGCGGCAACTCTGATCATAGAGATCCGCTCAGCGGGGCACTACAGGCTCCCAATAGCAGTACCGTCTTGAAACCCGCTTCGAAATCTAATTTCATCCAGATACTGGACTCTCAAACGGGTTCCGTGGTAAAGAGGATTATGGATCATGTAAGGTTGGCGGACTCCGTGGGGGCTAGTGCAGGTGGTGGTGGTTCTCGGGTCATTGTCTCGGAGCATATCACCGACATTAACGACGACAGATGTTGTTTCGTGGATATACCGCTACAAGGTGTGACTTTGCCGCATTTACATCGTCTCAAGCGTCAGTTCGTCAATTTCAATAAACTGAGGGGCCTCGATGAAGACCGAATCGTACCGCTCTTTGTCGAATATTTGAACAAAAATTTGAACGAATAAGCGTCTATGTATTTACATGTAAAGATACTCTCGTAGCTCTTTGAAACAGATATTTTGAGGATCTGTCTGCACGAAGAGACGGTCTAGTTGCACTTTCAATTCATCATCCATCTCCACTTCCAACCGTTTCAACCAAAGTAAATGGCCCTCCGACAATAATTTAAGCATCATGTCTTTGTCTCCTGAATCCACCACGAGCTTGACGAAATGACCCCAGGGGCGAACATCCTCCCCAGGGACCAAACTACCCATGCCAGCTTCCCAGAATTGCAGATATTTGTTCCAATCCCTTGCTGTTGCTAGTACCTCTAGAACACCACCAATTATTACGGGATTCAATCGGGGACCAAAAGTATCGACCAAATATTCCAATACTTCATAAACCGCATGTAATCTTATAGGACGTTCACCTTTGCCACTATAAACCATTGTGCGGAGTAACATTGTCACCACAGAACCGTTCTCGACGATGCGATCCGCGCCTTGCACATCTTCAAAGAGTCGTAGTGCCATCACCACTGAATTATTAATATCCACGATGTGCCAGTAATCAACATCTTCCCGCACACCTCGCACATTTATGATAGCTAATTTGAAAAACTCTATCAGATCTTCCGGCGTTAGTGGAAATCCTGAAGCCCTCTTAGCAAGTAGGTATTCGTCGAAAAATTGGGTCAGGCTGTGTTGTCCCATGTTGGCCACGTTGAGCAACTTGAAGAATTGTAGCCTTAGTGACCAGTAAATCGGAGCCTTCTCTTCAGGTATAACTAGCGGCCAACAGGACTCGAACACGGCGACCCATTCCTCCCATGGCAGTGTTCCTGCCTTTTCCTTTGGTAAGTTTGCAACCCAATCAATGATTGTTCGCATGAAGTGAAGTGAGTAAGCCTCATTATTGCTAATTAACTCAGAGGCAGACTTGTAGTCCAGTGTTTCCAATTTTTCCAATAGTTTACCGCATTGTAAAGCCCCTGGGACTACGGTAGTGTACTCTCTTCTTTGATTTACCAACCTTCTCAGGCCGGCAAGAATGTTGTCCTCAGAAGTCGCACTTGTCGTCCCTTCAGTTGGCCTTTGGATGTATTTTGATTTCTCCTCCTCTGGCGCATACAATTCTTCTAAATTAATTTCTTGCCGTCTCTTTGCTGTAAAAATGTTGACGAAGATTCTATCCACTTTGGTGTCAATCATAAACCAGGACTCGGTGGGGGCATTCGAGGCTTTATTTGACTCTAGATTAGGTTTCCGGGCCAATCTTCGCTGTCTTTTCCTTTGGTCTTTGGCGTTGAATTTGCCCTCGACGTATGCTACAGACTCGTATTCCTGCTTGATCAAAGAGTTTAACTTGTTAAAACTAATCTGGCAATGTTTGGGAGAAGCAGCGGTTGTGATGACCATGAAATTGCTAATTTTCGCGGCAGCTGTATCGAATTCACCTCTCCTCAGATCAAATACTAGTATGTCGGTTAATCCAAGCTCATCGCGAAGATAGTGGCATATTTTGGTCAAAGAAGACGGACATAACGGTGGGAAGTCTATTTCTTGAGCTTGGAAAATTGATTGCTTCAATGCGCGCTCCCTGTTGCCCAAGTTTACATACCAGGGCGTTGGAGACGTCTTCTCCTGACACAAAACACAGTTCTGGGAAAGCAAACGCCGGGGAGCACCCTGAAATAATACTACACGTCTAATCTGCACGAGTGCAGATAATCGTGACCTCTGGAGGGCTCTGTTCACCCTTAACATGTCGCCTTGGTTCTTGCCGTCGTTGCCTCAGAGTAAGTCTTTTTTCTTGAAGACCTGTCGACTAACAAATTTCAAATACAAGAATAGTACCTTTTCAATATTAAATACAAAAGTCTACAGAACTTTAGCCTGCTGCAGGTCCTTCCAATACTACATCGGTGTGAGATACCGTCACCGTGAATATGTTTATCCATCATTACGTATTTTTTTTTATGGAAAAAAAAAAAAAAAAAAAAAAAGCATAGCACTTCCAAACCTCACTGGCCCCTCAGCTCTGGTTGAATATTCTCATCCGAAATGTCCTCTTTCTTTTCTTCCCCACTATGAGCCTCAACGTCTTTAAAATGGCTACTTAAGAGCCTTAATTGTTCCGCCACGTCCCGAGGCAACTTGTCGTCCTGTGTATCCTCCAAAGGCACTACGTCATCCATCTTCATCATCTGTCTTTTCCTCGGCGTGTCCTCCTCGTCGTCAATGTGTCTCTTCAACGCAACGGCTTCGCCAATGGCCGCCTGTGCCGCCGCCTGTGCCTCTTGGGCGTCTGTATCAAGCATCTCTGGTTCCCTCCTCACTCTCGACTGACGGTACTGGAAATTGCCCGCATCCGTACTGTATTCTCCGTTCTTCTTCTTCTTCAACACAAATCGCGCCTTGTAAGTGGTAACCCTTCTCGAGATGTGTGATAAAAGTTTCTTGTCGATATCTGAGTCGGTCAGGCCGTACCTTTCCTTCAAAATATCCAGAAGTCCACTTTCCTCCACGTACTGAGAGACTCTGAACTTCGAAACCGTATTATCGTCCTCGTTGCAGAGGCTCTCGAGGATCTGGTCAAAATTCAAGTCGTGCTGCAATATACGAGGCACCTTGGTCAGAACAAATTTCTGCAATGATAAATTCGATTCCAATGGGTGGTTATGGTATGGTTCTATCTTGGTCACCACAAATGGACCCCTAACGCCTTCCTCGTATTCATCCTTGGTTTGTCTAGAGTCCTGGACCGCCGCCACCGCTGCTGCAATTGCAGCACTCACGTCATCGTCCTCTACATCCTCTGTACCACTACCATTCTTTAATTTTTCACCCCCATCTTTCTTTTCCAGGGACACCAACTCTTCAGCCCTATCCTCCTCCTCCTCTTCTGCACTACGCCTCCCACAGTAGCTGAGTAAAACTTTGAAGGGACAGTACTTGAGATGGCACGCGAATGTGAAATGTTTGTTTCTATGAGAGTTCTTTAATATAATTGGGCATCTCGCTTGAAATTCGTAGTCGTTAACCACCTGATACCAGGCCTCTAGAGTGGGGAAGCGTCTCCCGGCATTCTCATCAGTCGACGATGCTAACGATTTATTAATGATTGGATGTTTGTACTCATAAAGACTTGTCATTTTATACCGGTGTGTATAACACGCGTTAGATTGGGGTTTTTCGTTAGATGGGACCAAGTGTGTTCAATGCTTTTAGCACGATTCGTTGATGTGATGATAAAGTGATGTTGTTGGAAGTGATGTTCTGTCTTGCTTTGTAGAAAGTGATGAGATGTAGAGACGGGTAACAATCCGTACACGGTGATGTTCCGGTAGCTTTCTAGCCGCTGTTATAATACATGAAAAGGATTACGGCAGAGATCCGTTGGTGGATGTAGTCTTAAGTAGTTTTTATCAGCTTCCTGGCGAATTTTTTTTGGAAGTTGTTCGGGCAATAAAAGACAATTTTTTGTCTTCGGTTCCACTACAGGACTTGATTGCTTCGATTTGTGGTCCACAGAAATTTTTGTTCTTTACGCCTATCTTTGTGTCTAGGTATAGCGTATTTGTAATTATAGGTTTTTGAAGTGTTGCTTGTCTAACTCGCCAACGCCTAAACAAAAATTTTGCGTTGCTTGGCTCCCTCCCCCGTGGAAATACGTGTTATGATGGGGGAAGTCATTGGTAATACTCGCTGGAAAGGTAATGTGCCTTGTCATACCATCGAACATGATTCGGTCTGGCTTTCTAAATTTTAGATCACTTTGTAGTAGTGTCAGTGTGGCGCGTCCGCCCAATGCCCCGGTGAAGCTTCGCAGAAAAACGGCAAAGCCAATACCCTTTCGGCTCGCGACCGCTTGTCATCGAATCGCTTATTGACCTTGTCCTTTCCAGACTTTGATATTTCATATATCACTGAGGATAAAGAGTGAAAAACTCTATAGAGGAATTAATTGCATACATATTACACAATACGCAACGTCAAAATATACGTTGATGAAAGAACTCGTAAAATGATAAAACGGGATGATTGGGGGTATCATAACAGAAATGAAAAAATCAAATGAGCAAACAATGCAAGCATGGACGTACGGGGCAAGCATGCCGCAGCGTTGCCATCGGACGTCGCGATTGTTGAAGAACGAGAAATCGAGCTGTAAGAAGTCGAGAAAATGTTACCGGAAGCAACGATGCTTTGAGAAGTCGAATAAGTATGAGCGTAGCCAGGGGCCCTTATGGCGCTGGGAACACTTTGAGAAACCACTTCCACCTTTTCCTGGCCACCTTGGTAATTGGCCTGTGCAAGGGAAACTTCGAAGTCTTCCAAGTCGAACACCACATAGGCGTTTTCCATGAACATGTCACCCAGGATGGCAGAATCACCGCTCGCGGGTTGAATACCTAGTACGCAGCTGTCTCCTGTAGTACTCACCGTATAGCTGGAGAGATTGGAGGCGATGTTAAACCCGCCGAAATTGAAGAACAGTTTGGTATTGTCGACCGTGGAACATTTGACCACGTAGTATTCGATGCTGTCATCCCAACGTGCACCAATTTGTTCAGCTAAAATGGAAATCATTGCCTGGGGTAGGTATACCAACGTGGTCCCTGAATCCAATAGGGCTGGCACTGGTGTCGTCGTCGTGGTATTCGACGAATTGCCCTGTTCGATGCCCACTCCTTGCAGCGTCACTTGCAGTTGTAAAGGTTCGTCTAGGCCTTGTTTCTTGTACATTTCGAGCATGGGCACAGTGTACAGTGGACCAGAGTACTTGCTGTGGTCCACGGCGCCAAACAAAATGCTGCCTTGAGAGGAGTCCTTGCTCTCCAAGTACAGGGAGTAGACATTTTTTTCAATGACTCCCTCCGATTTGAGCAGCATGGGGAAATTGTAATACTCGTACGTCTTCTTGTTCTTCACGTTTTCCACACCTGTATAAGTGTTTTCTAGAGCTTTCAATCCAATACCCAATATTCCCACAGAAGAGTTGGTGACGTTGGCAACTCCGATTGACACGTTAGTCAAATTTATACCTCCAGTAGACACGGAATCGGTGCCCCAAGCGCCAGCGGCGTAGGAACCATCGCCGTATGAGAGGGAAAACCCGGTACCATTCGAGCAGAAAGTTTTGGATTTGTTCTGGTTGAAGGTTCCATACTGGTTACAATCCATGGTCCCACTGACACTTGAACTACTCTTGGTGGCATTCGATTTGCAGTACGGATTTTCCGAACTCGAGATCCAAAGATCCGAAGATCCAGTGTCGAGAAGAACAACTACCTCTTGGCCTGGCGTACCCACTTTGAGTGTCACAGAGTAAAAGGTCTGCTCATTCCTCAGGTCGAAAGAGGCATCTTTATCGTGTCTTCTCTTGAGTGCCTCCCGCTTATGTGAGGCCTCGTGAAAGGTCTTCCCTTGGTACTTGTCAAATGAAAACTTAACTGCTCTCGGGGACCTTCCGATAGAAGGTAAATTATATCTTATAGCAGCTCCAACCGCTAAGCTAGCCGCTAAGAAGTAACACGCCAGAACGTCTGCAAACTTCATAACCCACTGCAACAGGCGACTGGTGCATCACCAAGCTGAGAATGAAAAGGACGAAGTACTGCGGTCCTTGTTGGCTCATACTATAAGACTCTTATATTACAAATATATTGGAGCCGACCTCCGGCTGACCGATGTCCCCCAGTCCATAGCAAATATCAATATGTGATTCCGGGGGTGAGATGCGTCCGTTTGGGTAGACTTAACGAAAATATAATCCTCGACACAATGGCAACCGGTTATACGATACGAGTCCACTAGACCCCAGTAGCTCACCTCCCAATAATGGAGAGGCGAGAAATTAATGACAATTTCCTGCTATACTGACGGTAATTTCTCAAGTTTTTTACCTACTTTATCGACAAAGGTTCTAGCCGACACTCTGCATGTCCTGTAAAGCACTGTTTAGACCAAAGATTTTGGTCAAGACAGGCAGTGCGGTCCGAACAGGGCATTGGCTATTGTTTACTGTTGCCGTTTTCACTTTCGATGTCCCACATCGAGCAAGATGCAGTTCTTGGGCAATTAATTACACTTCCTCCTGCGGTGCTGGGATTGTTGGGTGAAAATCACTCGGGGATTTGTGAGGGCTTTTGTCCTTTCACGGCCATTCTGATGCCAGAGGAACGGGGCGACTCCAAAGCTTGCGGGTTGGGGGGTAGGGACCAGTAGAAGGCTAAAAAGGCTAAGGATTATGTGAGAAGACTGAGCCTAGGCTTATGTCTTTGCTTTTGCTTTTGCTTTTGCTTTTTACTATTTGCTTTCTTGTGTGAATTACTGACATCTTTAACCTTCTTTTTTCAAAATTGGATTAGGACAAAAACATAAAAACCTCCGCGACGGGGAATTGAACCCCGATCTGGCACGCGACAAGCGCCCATTCTGACCATTAAACTATCACGGATTATTAATTTTTCATATGAGTAAGTTTTCAGTCCCCAATAGGATGTAATTAATGAATTACGCTTCAGTTACTTGTGAGTGTATCACGTGCCCTTCCCTGGATCGGTAGATATTAGTTACATTCTAGATAGCTTGGTCCCTTGTGGTAAGTAGATCAGTTGCAGTTCGATTTCCCAAGGATCCCTTTATATAATCCTATTACTTTGTGTGCCAGCGGCTGGAACAAGAGAGATATTAATTAGTTCGCCTTAAGTAAAGCCGGGTCACATGCTCGTCATGTTCAATTCATGACAATGACACTTTCTGAAGGGATAACTAATCCAATACAACTGCTATATGTGTTGTGACTTCTTTCTACTTGTTTTTCTGAATCTGGACGCATCACGGAAGATAGTCTTTTCATACGCGGTATCAAACGTTTTGTCTTTGTCCCGTAATACTCGGAAATCATCTTTTCCATGATATTAAAATTAATCGTGGTGGCCCTTACAAGAACATGACGTGCGTCGAAACATCTCCATAACTTACAATGCTAAATTGCTCTCTCAAGTGGCGACCACGGATTATTACTATTCTTAGAGACCTCTCAATATTTATTTCTACTTGCTAAACTAAAAAAAAAGAGAATAATGTGTGGATATTTGGATATAAAAAAACCGGATATTACTTCTGTTTTGGGCGAAAAAAAAAGGCATCAATTATTGATGCCAACCTCACAGTTGTAGCGATTTTGTTTAATTTGGAATCGTTACTGTCAAAATGATAGGTGGAATGTGTTTAACAATTTTTCTAACGATTAGTATTTTTTGAAAGTAAACTTTGAGACTATTTCGACAGGTATTGTCTCCCCAGTATTGCAACTCATACTTCGATGTTGGCAGCTTTGTCCTATTTTTAAGTTTCTAATTCGCATCTGATAATTTGCATAGTTTAAATTTTCCAATATTCAAGAATTCGCGGTACTGTCACTTATTTCCTGACGCGCGGTAGGGAAAAAAAAGCGCGTAGAAAATTTCAAGTCAAGGGAGCCCATCTCCGTCACCTTTACCAGAGTCAAAGGCTAAATACGGGACTAGTGCCAGATCATAATGGGTATTAAGGGTCTAAATGCCATCATTTCCGAACATGTACCAAGCGCAGTGCGAAAAAGTGATATCAAATCTTTCTTTGGCAGGAAAGTCGCTATCGATGCTTCCATGTCGCTGTACCAATTCCTTATCGCTGTAAGGCAACAGGACGGCGCTCAATTGTCTACGGAATCTGGTGAGACTACTTCCCACCTGATGGGTATGTTCTACAGGACCCTAAGGATGATCGATAACGGCATAAAACCATGCTACGTGTTCGACGGCAAGCCGCCCATCTTGAAGGCCCATGAGTTAGGTAAAAGAGCCGACAAGAGGGAATCCACCGAGAAGAAGCTTGCCGAGGCTATTGATGAAGCCGAAAAGATGAAACAGGAGAGGAGATTGGTCAAAGTTTCTTCACAGCACAACGAGGAAGCCAAGCATTTGCTTGAACTTATGGGCATCCCTTTCATCGTGGCTCCCTCCGAAGCTGAGGCCCAATGTGCAGAGTTGGCGAAAGCTGGCAAAGTATATGCTGCAGCTAGTGAAGATATGGACACTCTATGTTATAGGACGCCTTATTTGCTAAGGCATTTGACGTTTTCAGAAGCTAAAAAAGAGCCCATACATGAAATTGATACTGAACTCGTTCTCCAGGGATTGGAATTAACCCAGGAACAGTTTATTGATCTGGGTATCATGCTTGGATGTGATTATTGCGAAAGTATAAGGGGGATTGGTCCTGTGACGGCATTGAAACTGATCAAAGAGTATGGATCTTTGGAAAAAATTGTCGAATATATTGAATCTGGCGAGGCCAACAATAAGTGGAAGGTACCAGAAGATTGGCCGTTTGCGGAGGCACGTCAGTTGTTTTTACAGCCTGACGTTATAGTTGCAAAGGACATTGATTTAAAGTGGAACCCGCCAGATGAGGAGAACCTTGTAGATTATTTGTGCAAGGAGAAGAAATTCAACGAAGAAAGAGTAAGATCTGGTGTGAAAAGGTTACGAAAGGGCTTGAAATCGGGCGTACAAGTAAGATTGGATGGATTCTTCCAAAAAGTACCTAAAACCAAGGAACAGTTGGCTGCCTCTGCAGCCAAGGCTAAGGCAGCGAAGAAGAAGGGTAAAACCGGTAAAATATCAAAAAGATGAGATGGCATCTGTCCTTTTTTTTTTCTTCTATTGTTTTGTATATAAAACACATGTATAATAATGAATATTGTATGGTTTTTTTACTTGAAAAAAGTTGATTGTGAAGGTCAAGAATGATAGTTACTTCCAGAAAAAAACAGGAGTAATCGACATGTCCAGGTTTGTGCGCTCCACTACCTCTAAGTACAAGTTTGGTGCACATGTTTCTGCTTCTGGTGGAATTTCCAACTGTGTAGTCAATGCTTACAACGTGGGATGCAATGCATTTGCTATGTTTCTAAAATCTCCCAGAAAGTGGGTATCACCAGCCTATGCTCCGGAAGAGATAGAAAAATTCAAGGCTAATTGTAAAGAGTACAATTACAATCCCTTGACCGATGTGCTTCCTCATGGTCAATATTTCATAAACTTAGCCAATCCTGACGAGGAAAAAGCTCAAAAGGCCTACGATTCTCTTATAGACGATTTAGGTCGTTGTGAACAGCTAGGGGTAGGCCTTTACAATCTACACCCCGGGTCTTCACTCAAGGGTGACCACGAAACCCAATTGAAGCAACTGGCCCAGTATTTAAACAGGGCCATCAAGGAAACGAAATTTGTCAAGATAGTCCTCGAGAACATGGCTGGCACAGGAAATCTCATAGGGAGCAATCTAGAGGATTTGAAATATGTGATTGATTTGATAGAGGACAAGACAAGAATCGGGGTCTGTGTGGATACATGTCATACGTTTGCCGCAGGCTATGATATTGTCACTCAAGAGGCTTATGAAAAATTCTGGGAACAGTTTGATGAAATTATTAGTTATAAATATTTGAGTGCCATACATTTGAATGATTCCAAGGCCCCCCTGGGAGCCAATAGGGATCTACATGAAAAATTGGGCCAAGGTTTCCTAGGCCTAGAGGTCTTCAGATTAATAGCCCACGATGAGCACCTTCAAGGATTGCCAATTATTCTTGAGACACCACAACCAACAGATGACGGTTATGGCCGCGAAGTTGATATGCTAGAATGGTTAGAGACGTTGCCAAGCCCTGATGACAAGAAACTACACGAACAAATCAGAGAACTTCAAGCTCTAGGGGAAAAATCCAGAAAAGAACAGCTATCAAAATTTTCAGCCAAGCAGAAGAAGGGAATTAAAAGGAAAATGGGGGGCTCAGAAAATGATATTACTGCTCATCTCTCAAAGCAGAAACGGGCGAGAAAGACTTAGAGAGAGATAATTCTATACGCAAAGTGAGTTCCAAAGTATTAGTAAGGTGGAAAACCCGTAGTTGATGAAATTTAAATACGTTTGTAGGACGTCAACTTGAATGTTCTCCAATGTGCAGAACCTCTTTCAACTTGACGGGCGGCGAGGTGGGGGAGAAAGCGCAGAAAAAGTTAGGCCTTCCTAACAACTCTGATGTAGACACCCGGGAATGCATACATAAGCTTCAAGGAGGCTTGGGAACATTGTCAACGTTTATTAAATTGTAAAATCACTTCGATTTCAACTGTTGGTCATGTCTGAGGAGGCTCAGGGTCCTCCAACACCCCGAATTCAGCAGAAAGAATTTCAGAGTGAAAAGGCCTATCAGAACCCATATATGGCCAAGGAAATATCATTGATGCATCCTAATTTACCGCTAGTGAACACGGATCTACCCATAGGAAACTCGCAAGAGCAAGAGCAACAGCAGACACCGCTGTCGCTAGTTATTTCGTCGTTTGATAATGTGCAAACCCTGCCGACTCCGATGGCGTATACGCCACCGGCAACTCAGCCTCGTTCTCCTATAGCTCAACTGAACATCGTCAAAAGGCGAGACCCCGGTCGTGCCAGAAACTTGAATGCGTCCCCCAGTAAGCAACAGAGGTATTTATCGGAGTTGTTCCCTATACCAGACTCATTAGGTCAAAGAGTCAGCTCTTTACCGACAGTCAGTGAGGTTTCATCATTGGATGTATCGCAAGTGGGAGTTAATCCTCTTGACAAGAACGAAGTGGAGACAGACGGGGTGGATTCGGAAGATAATGTATTAATCGGATTTTTGGTGGACCATTACGAAGAACCCCTGTTTTGGCGCAAAGTGGGTGAAATAGGATCTGGTAACTTTAGCACAGTATACTTGTACGAGTCTCTAGACCAGAGTTATCCGAATTTGCGACAAGTGGCCATCAAAAAGATAAAGTATCCTAAAGAGTTGAGTTTAACCAAATTAGACAATGATATAAAGTACAAGGACTTACTGTCTCGGCTAGAGAGCTCATTGACAAGAGAATTGAATGTATTAAAATCTTTGGATCATCCCTGCATAGTGAAGCTATATGGAGTCAATAATCCCGTCTTTTTACAGAGCGCTAAACCGCTGAGAGACCTCCTTTCCAGTTCAGATCAACTGCCGCCTTGCGATATGATCATGTCCTATTGCGCTGGTGGAGATCTTTTGACCGCTGCTGCTAGTTGCAATGGTAAGATAGAAATGTGGCTAATCCAACGTCTGTTCGCAGAGCTGACACTGGCGGTCAAATATTTGCACGAGTCCCAAGTCATACACAGGGATTTGAAATTGGAAAATATAATTCTAAAATATCCCTTACCTGCGTTGATTAGCATGAAAGAATTGCCTCTTTACACGCAAAGAAATTTCATCGAAGTGGGAGACTTTGGCCTTTGCAAACGCATTGAACCAGGAGAGCTGTGTACTGCCCGATGTGGTTCTGAAGATTATGTGTCACCAGAGATTCTTATGGGGGTTCCCTATGATGGCCGCCTAAGCGACACTTGGGCTCTAGGAGTAATACTCTATGGTCTGTTGGAATGTAGATTGCCATTTGACCCCCCTCCTAATGCTACAGCAAAACAGCGCAAGAGGGCCCCAGCCCACCGAATTGCCAGGTGTGATTGGAAATGGTTCCAATACGCCGAGGTAGATACACCTGCCAAGGAAATTGTGGAAAACACTTTGACAAGAAAAACGCAGCGTTGGATGGTGGATAACATTTATGAGTCTCCGTTTGTCAAAGTTGCTGCCAGTCAATTTGCATTCTAATGGACAGTATTATTCACATAGCATATGTAGGATTCATAAGGGGCCCCATAGGGGTGTATCACTGTCAATTGTTCACGTGTAGTTTAAGGTTTGAAACCGGAAGATATATAAAAAGGGTTATAATTTATGCAGATTTTACTACATCTAAAAGCCATCAATTGATAAAAAATACAACGAAAGAAAATGTCTGTTGAAGATTTGGGTGACAAAGTTGTACTTACAAATCCTGATGACAAGTCTAGCACTGTTACGATTTTGAAATATGGTGCCACAGTTTTCAGCTGGAAGCTGCAAGGTAGTGAACAGCTATGGTTGTCGGAGGCAGCAAAGTTGGATGGTACTAGACCGGTAAGAGGCGGTATTCCATTAGTTTTCCCAGTATTTGGTAAGAACACTACAGATGAAAACTTGAGCAAGTTGCCTCAACATGGTCTTGCTAGAAACTCTACGTGGGAATTTCTTGGCCAAACTCACAGTAATCCTCCTACCGTGCAATTCGGGTTGTATCCAGAAATTTCCAACCAAGAATTGACCAAACTATGGCCATTTGATTTCTCTCTGTTACTAACCGTGCAATTGGGAGTCGATTATTTGAAGACTGACATTGAAGTGAAAAACCCATCCAAGGCCGAGGAATTGAAATTTAACTGGTTGTTCCACACCTATCTGAAGATTTACGACATAGAAGGTACCTTGGTCTCTAATCTTGCTGGCGTGAAACTTTACGATCAATTGCTGAAGCAGACCTACTTCGACAAACACCCTGTAATCACTATTATTGGTGAAACTGATGCCATTTACCAGGACGTTGACGAAGCTCGTCTGATACAAGTGGTCGATAGAGGACATCCGGTGCATACGGTCAAGAGGCACAACTTACCGGATGCGGTCGTCTGGAACCCTTGGGAAAAGAAGGCTCACGGTATGGCTGATTTCCAGCCCAAAGAAGGTTACTTGAATATGATATGCATCGAACCAGGTCACGTCCACGATCTGGTCTCACTTGCACCTGGAGAGTCCTGGTCGGCTTACCAATTACTTTACAAAGAGGGCCTCAAATACCAAGCCATTCAGTAAGGATACATATAGTTAAAGGACATAGGTACGTACGATTACGGTCACTTTCTTTTTATATTTTCGTTCCATTCAACTTTCTTCTTCTTCTTCTTCTTCTTCCTCCCCCTGCTCCTCCCCATTTAATGCTCCGGATTGGCTTAACTGAGCCTTAAGGGCCTCCAAGTCTGGGGTCCCGCCCATGCCGCCCATGCCGCCCATTCCAGCCATTCCAGCCATGTCGCCCATTCCGCCCATTCCGCCCATTCCAGCCATGTCGCCCATGCCGCCCATGCCGCCCATTCCACTCATTAGATCACCATAGTCAGCGCCTGGAACGGGTGGGGCAGTTTCCTGTTCGTCCTCATCAACCCACTTGTTGAAATCCGTCTTGATGTAATTGTACCTCACCTTCTCCTTGGTCAAACGGGGCCAGTACTCGGCGTCTAAGTCTTTCTTGAAAATCTTGAGGAAGTAAGACTGGCCGTTAGCCACCTTGTGAAGCGATTTCTCAGGTATAACCTCTTTGAAAAAGTCTATGTGTAGATGGTAGTGGTGGCTGGCCTCGTCTCCAACATGACCCTTGTTCTTAGCGGTGAACTCAAGGTAAGAAGGTTCCAATTTCAATTCAGGGTGTTCACAGTCGGGAATAGCAATAGTGACCAGCAGGTAATTCTTTTCAGCGTCAGAATCGCTGGATCTTTGAGCCCAACGGACTTCAGGAGTAAGTGGCATGCTAATTGAATGAATAACAGTGATACAGTTTGTTTTGCCACTAACACTGTTTTTCCCTGGTGAGCATATCTACCCTTTGAAATTGAGCTCCTTTATATACTCCCCGATTTTTTGACGCGAAGTTGTCGAACCTTCGAGAACATTGGAGCAATGAAGGGCAAAACATGACAAGTTGTAAAAGTAAATGAAAGAAGACGAGAGCTTGAGCTCGAAGCCTTTAAGAGTCATCTCCCTTTGCATACTGATTTACTGTAGGGTCTGTGAGCTGAACTTACAATCCGGCAAAAAAAATGCGGAAGTGAAAATGGAATCGTAGTGGATGGTATCACTAGTCCTTGGTGGCGGTAGTACGATTTTGACGTAAAAAAGAAAAATACCAGGCCACCTGGTAAGTCATATTATTATTATTGTTATTATTTTTTCTCTTATAGCAGGTTACACTAAGGACTGCTTCGATTGCAGGAAGAACGAAAATAGTAAGAAAACATTAAATATATCCGATTGGAATATGTCCCATGTTTTCGAAAAATTTACCCTTTTACCCACCTGATAAATAATGTTTAAGTTATTCGATCCTTCGCCGATCCAGGTAGTTCCAAACTAGAATAATTAATTTTTGTTATACATGAATGATCGAAACGAAGCACAAATAAGTTTACCAGAGTACGTTAAAACTGCTTCACCAGTGGCTAGGAATTAGAAATCACGCACGTCCCATTAAATTTTAATCAAGCTTTATACTGTAAAGAATTATCAGGAGATTCAAAAGCAACTGTGAATATATCAAAAATTTCCATTTTTCAGCTTTATCGGTATTTCGATACCCTCGTCGCTACTCGGCAGTTTATCTTTCCGAAGTCCCGAAAGGGTCGAATCGCTTAAGCAAACATTAGCCAACTCATATAAGATGGCCTCGAGCCGCAGCTAAACAGGTGTGCTCCTGCCTGCCACTCCACCGTACCACCACACCATGGCCACATTAGAATCTGCAATCACGGGCGCAGTGGCGTCTTCGCTGGCGAACATCGCCGTGTACCCTTTGGATCTTGCCAAAACGCTGGTTCAGACCCAATTGAAAGAGAAGCACACCGAAAAGAGTTCTGGAGACGTCAAGGCGACCGCTGCTGCGGGCGTCGCTGGCGGCCCAAGCCCATTAAAATACGAGAATTCTGTAGCCTGCATGGTTAACATCTTTAAAGAACGAGGCCTCCGCGGTCTCTACAGGGGCATGTCGACCTCTATTTTGGCCAACTTCATCCAGTCGTTTTGCTACTTCTTTTGGTACACCTTTGTGAGAAGGTACTACTTTCGATTCAAAACGCTAAGGGCCCAGAAATTGGGCGCACAGGGGAGAATTGGTTTCAACACCATCGAGGAGCTGGCTCTAGGTGTCGTGGCTGCCGCCACTTCTCAGCTGTTTACCATTCCGATCTCCACAATATCCACGAGACAGCAGACGGCTGAGGGTGCCAAGGAGACGGCTACCGTGACCTCCGTCGTCAAGCAGGTCTACAGTGAGCACCACGGCGACGTGACTGGTTTCTGGAAGGGACTCAAAGTGTCACTCGTGCTGTGCATCAACCCCTCCATCACGTATGCGTCCTACCAAAAGCTCAAGGCCTTTCTGTTCGAGGCCGAAGAGCTCACGGGCGCAAACGGCTCGGAGCTAACCGCCGGCCAGAACTTCTTGCTGGGCATGATTTCCAAGATGATCTCTACACTCGTTACACAACCCCTAATCGTCTCGAAGGCCTCCTTGCAGAGGACGGGTTCCAAGTTCGCCTCTTTCCAAGAAGTCCTCTTGTACTTGTACCAGAACGAAGGCCTGCTAGCGTTGTGGAAGGGCGTGAGACCACAACTGACCAAGGGAGTGATAGTGCAAGGTCTTTTATTCATGTTTAAGGGAGAGCTGGCCAAGACGCTGCGCAGATTCATCTTTCTCTACTCGAACGTGTCTTTCATACGTACTTAGGCGCTCTGTTTTCGTCGCCATTTAGGAGAGAGCTTAGCTAGGCAAATTCGTATCTATCACCGACCACTTTGAATTTTTCCAAAAATTCGTTGATCTTCTCAACCTCGGCAACGGTGAGCTTGGTCTTGGAGGTGTCAAAGTTCTCCTCCACTTTCCTCTTGTCAGAGCCACTGGGGATGGGGAGGATGTGGGTATGTGGATACCGGCCATCGTTCAAGCTGCTGATCCAACCAAGCGCCACCTGCGGTAAACTAACCGAGTTCTCCGGACCTCTCTGGTCCACGATCTCCTGCTGCAGAAATTCGGTCAATACTAGATTCTTCTGCAGGGAGTCACCTTGGAACCGCTTGAGCATGGAACGGAAATCACCGTCCTTGAAAGCCGAGTCCTTTTTGATGGTACCGGTGAGGAGACCTCTGCCGAGGGGCGAATAAGCCACAAGGATCAGCCCCAAGTCGTTACACGTAGCCAGCACGCCATTATGCAGCACATCTGTGCTGAACAGCGACAATTCAACTTCCACGCAGACAAGGTATTTCGCCCAGTCCTGCGCAATGGCCAGGATTTCGTCCTTGGTCACTTCGCTCAGGGAGATACCGTCGATGACGCCCTTGTCCACCATGGAGGCCATGGCTTCAAACGATTCGCGCGGGTACTCACCACCGAGCGACTTGTCCAGACGGGCCACTTCGTAAATGTCCAAATGGGTGCCCAAATGCTTCACGCATTGTTCAATGCTAGACACAACGTCTTCATACTTGCCCTTGGGCGCCAAAGTCACCGCATCGATGCTCCCCTTGCAGCTGATCAAGACGTGCTCACGTAACTTGGGCTTGGCCTCGAAAAAGGCCTTGACAAGTTCCAAATTGGAATAGTTTGGGCCGTAAAATTCCCCCACATTGAAAAAAGCCTTTGTGCCGCTGGATTGGGCTAAGTTTACGACACGTTCCATGGCTTCAAAGGCCTGTTCCTGAGGCGCTGGCGTAGCGCTCCATGTCAGACTCATTAAGCCGTAACCGGTTTGCAACCGGCCCAATTGCGTCTTCAATTCGTTTACCTTGGACATTGTGTGTATTCAGAAGATTGGCCTTTCTTCAACGGGAAGACAACTGTCCATGCTGTGTCCCAGTCGAATCTTAAGTACTTCGCAGTCTCTTCTTTTTATGATACTTCCGTTCACCGTCCGCCTCCTTGTATGACAGCGTGGTGAGAATGTGGCGACAATCGAGCTGTTGAAAAGGATATTAAACGGTGATCTACCTTCCTTTTTCTCACTCAATGGGAACACCTCGAGAGGCTCAACCCCATCACCGTCCCATACCCCCACGGTGCAACACGGCCGTTACTGTAGAGTTGGAACTGCAACGGCATTGCCCGCCCAAAGGCACCCAAAGACGAAAGATCTCCGATCTAATATACTAGCGTGAACTGTCATTGTATGGCTTACATAAATAAAGGCCCTATATGGCACTTATCTACATACATAACTCATCCATTAAAAACATCATGCTGATTCCTTAAGGGAAGTCATAAACTAAGGAATAGTGGTGCACAAAGAGTGTAGGAACACGACGGTGGAAGCACCGCCCTCAACCTTGTCGACGATACTGCCGTTGAATCTCTTACCATGGGCGTAACCCATGTGAGCCTGGAAGGCAGCCTCGTCCTTGTAGGTCTCCTCGACCACAATGGTGCCGTCATCTAGAGTGTAAACCTCGAAACGGACGTTACCGGGTTCCTTTCTGACGTATTGGGCCATCTCAGTGATTGCGTTCTTTACGAAGGTTTCGCAACCTGCTAGGGGTTTCATAGAGGCGTAGACGTTCTTGGCTGGCATTTTGGGATCTTTAGTGTTTGTTAATTGGCGTTTTTCTGTTTGGTGTTCAGTGGTGACTTAAGCGTAAAAAGGGTAGCTTCATAAATGTTATCCCAAGTTTTTCGCAGCCTTATATACCCCCAAGCGCAGACGCACATGATCGAGGTGCTCGACGAAGCGGCATATAATAGGCGTTGCTCGTTAACTTCACGCCACTACAATTGCTAAGTATCCGCAGCGCGCGGCTTTGCACGCCAGCAGTCTCGCCAAGGGGGGACGGGGTCAGTTTCCGCCATCCCCTGAACTAACAATTGGATACGGGGAAACCGCGTCATGTGGTGGCGAGGTGCCTAGCGATACGAAAGGACAGGTGTTGATCGAGGCATAATGGCCCCACGTTGCGAGGGGGCGCTTAGTTCTCTGCGTGGGATGACGATGTATTAACCCTGGGGGGGTTTGAAGAAAGGGCACCACGTCGAGGCACGCTGACCCCATGGGGTAAAAAGAACAGTTCTCGAAGCGGCTTCGGAATAACTGTATCCCTACGCAGGAACGCAGAGACAGACTAACTGTATGGCGGTTTTTGGCGTTGCTGGAAGCCGGGAGACGGTAGGGGGCGGGGGTAAGCTGATGGCACGGGGGCGGGGGAGAATTGTTGTAGCGCGTTTCCAACGCATTGGCAGCAGCAGCAACGTCGAGTTAAATTCGTTAATGATAGTAGCCTGAGGGAAGGAAAGAAATAAAAAAAAATTAGAAGTGGACAAGTCCGGAGTCGAACCGAAGACCTCCCCCATGCTAAGGGGGCGCGCTACCAACTACGCCACATGCCCGGAGAAAGTTAACTGGCGACTTCTATCATTTAAAAGGACCAATATTAGACGAGGAGGTCATTTTTACTACTCCAAAAATCCCGAATTTGGGAATTTCACCCAGGGGTGGTGGCGAAAACAAAACTACCTCTAGCCTAAAAAGCACGTCGGAGAAGAAGCACAATAGTTTCTCTGGTGGATTGCATGCATTGATGCTCCGTTGAAGCCGCTGGGGTTGTTGATTTTGATTTGGTTTAAATCTTTCCGACGGTTCACTACTCCTCAGCAGCAGCACTACGTTAGTTTGAGCTTTTTTTTTTCTTTGATTTTTTTTATTTTATTATTATAGACAAGGTTATCAATGAGAGACTCCAATCATAGGTCTGTGCTGGCCAACAGACCCGTGGTTACCATCACCTCGACAGTGTACGACCGCAGGGCGCTGGATTTGAACTCCAATGTGCCGTTGATAAATTCTTTGAACCACCTCACGTATCTGACGTCCAACTCCGGGAAAGTTAGGGAAACGATTGCCAACGACGGAGCCCTGGAAAGACTGGTTTCCATTTTGCACGGGTGCCACGTACCGCTGTATGAGCTTTTGCAGCTGGATTTGAAGCATGTGAGTCGGCACAGGCGTGCGAGAATGGTTTGGAGACAGAAAAATCTGGCCATGTGTGCGTGGAAGTGGACATTGGCATTCCAATGCCTCGTGCTGACGGGCACACGGGGCACGGAGCAGATCAGGAAAAAAGTGGTACTCTCAGGCGTGGTACCGGTGCTGGCGACCGTTTTGGACAACTATTTATTATACCACAAGGGCTACGATCATCTCCGGGGGACCAAAGTGGACGTTGACCTGAAGTCTCTGAGCACGGAGCAGAGTTACAAGGCGTTACGAAGGGACGAAGCTGAGACGTTTGAGCAGTACATGGAGTATTTGACCGGCCGAGAGGATTTGAGGCTGTCGGACGATCCGGGGTTTGTCAGTGAGGCGTTGCTGAGTACGTCGGGAACACTCCCATCCGATTTTGCAGACATCTGGTCCACTCTCAAAAATGCAGACAGCGAAACTGAGAATAGCTCTGAGAACGAGAACGGCGACCACAACATGCATGCGGACGAAGAGGAGTTGGTGGATAAGGAGATCTCCGATGACAGCTGCTTCATGGTGGATGAGGACAATAAGTTGTCGATATCGATTCCTCGAGACTTTTTCCTGGGGAGAATCATTCCCAAGCAGGACGACGTCATCTGGTCGTTGCAACTATTGGCTTTTATCTCCAAATACACCTACATGAAGCAGAAGCTGCAAAGCGTTGAGCTGATAGAGTCGTTGTCGTTCAGATCTGTAATGGAGCGAGCCGCACAAAGAACGCGTGGCGAAAGCGACGACTACCGCCGCACCTCGGCGGAATCCGATGAGGGCGAACTGATGCATGACGTCCCCGTGCAGGAGCAGGAGGATGATCCATTTTTGGTAGAACTGGTGGAGTTGGCAGACAAGTGCAAGCAGTTGGAGAGAGAAAGAGAATTAGAAAACGTAGTTCCGACGCAAAACCCGTATCACTACTATAATGCCGTTGTCCCCGAGCAAAGGGTATCGCAAAGGATCCTGGAGGAAAAGCAGCTGGTGACGACATTTAGAGAAAAATGGGATTATAACGAACTGGTTACCGATCTGGATGACACGACGTGGGAGTATGCTAGTTTAAAAGAGTGCCACAATCTGTTTCCCCTAGTGGAAAGATATACCGTTAGCTCGAAGAACCCGCACGACATGGTATACTGGAGCTCAGTGATCATGAGGAATTCTTGTCGGAAAAACGAAGTTACAGGCGTGAGACAGTGTGCTAATTTTGCCTGCGGTAGGTGGGAAGACTTTCCCCGGCAATTTGCCAAGTGCCGGCGGTGCAAACGTACAAAGTACTGTTCGCGGGATTGCCAGTTGAAGGCTTGGACGTATCATAGGTATTGGTGCCATGAGGTAGGGTCTGGAATTAACACTGCATCCAGCAACACCGGTGCCAACACACCAAGTGGCTCCACGGCGTCCAGCAATGTGCCTTTGCCCACTGGAAATGGTAATTTAATGGCGATAAATGCTGACACGCCCACAGGAGTGACTCTCGGGCTCGGCGTAGATCTCCGAGCTACAGCTGTCACCACAACTGTCGTCGTAGAGGAAGTTGCCGAGGTGAATGCTGGAACTACGGCTGGAGCAACCACGGCAAGTACAAATACAGATGCAATAAGCAATATTGATAGAAATTCCGGCATGGGTAACATGCAACGTCTCCACAACGCTGGCCTCGATCAAGAGGACGAAATGTTCAACACAGGTGACAATGACAATGATAATTTTGCCTGAAGCAGGTGTGGGATGGGAGAAAAAGTAACTAGTAGTTTATTTAAGTAATTCGTATGACGAATTAATTTCGGAGTTTTGTTGGAGTAAGAAAAGGTAATAATTTTTTATTTATATTTGTATTTTTGAAGAGGAGTGAGTGAAAACGAAATGGTTACCTGCCACAACGAAAGACAACAAATATGTTCGAGATAAAGCTTAACGACCAATTGAGAACTCATATCAACACACTTAAGGGGACCAATGCCAATGAAGCTAGTTCCTCCGAGCTGGACCGTATCTTGAAGAAGGGAAGTATCTCCATGGAGGGCTTAATCAAGCTATATCAAGACCATTGGGAAAACCGGGTATCGCTACAACAGTTGCTTACTCCTCTTGATTTTAAATTCAAAACTCAGCATACACCTGGTTCTGGTTATAAGCCAGAGTTCAGAAAACAGCTAGAACAACTTAAACTACGGCAACAGGAAATGGATTACCAACTATTGATCAAAAAAAATGGACCCATTGGGTCCCTAGTGGATCAGGAAGGAGCAGTGACTCTGGCGCAGATGCACCGCGAGGTCAAGGAGCAAATAACCACGGTTTTCAACATTTTGGTCAGTGTTTGTTCAGTTTCGTTTGCCCTATGGTATTGGTCAGGAAGTTCCAGCGGAATGGCCCTCCACAATCGAGTGCTGATAAGTTTATTTTTTGGTATATTAGTGCTAGTTGCTGAGGTGGTGGTTTACAATAGCTATTTAAAACGGGTTGACGAAGCAAGAGCCAGAGAGAAAGCCAAAACGGAGAGTAAAAAAGTCGTAAAAAGAATTGTGGTCTAATCGTGTTCCCCAGTGATGGAAACCGCCATGGGGGCCGCTGGGAGGGATTCCAATGAATATTTCGAGGATTTCTTGCAATTCCAAAGCCTTGATGGGTTTGCCTTCGTTGATACGCCAAACCTTTGAATGGTAGTGAAAAACGACCAATGCAGTACGATGAGGTATAATTCGAGAAACGTAAAATCAGGCCAGAGCTTCGGGGAAAATTTGATTGTTGAATTCTCATGCACTTGCCACATCATGTAATCTGATAACCTCAGATGACCGCTGGTCCTGATCAAGAGATCACATTTGTTCGAGTAATTGTCCAAATACATGCTTTTGGTGAATTCGGAAATGGTCAAACGCCTCGGATCCAGGTTGTCTTTTACGCATAGGTCCACTGATGTCTGCATACTATGGTAGATATCGTTTCTTGCCGTGTAAGGGAAGCAGATATACAATGTAAACTCTTCGCCGTCGCTAGTCAATTCCTCCACTTTTTTAATCTTCTCTCTCATCTCTTCAGAAACCAGCGAATGGTCCCCGATAATTTTCAATTTGGATTGATACAGGGGGTCCCTGTAATCCTTGGCCCTACGTGCAAACTCATCGAGCTTGACGGAGAACATGCTCGTCAGAGCGTGGACCTCCTCTGAAGGCCTGTTGAAGTTTTCAATGGAGAATGCATATGCTGACACGCAGCGAACCCCCATCTTCTTCAGCACGTAGCAAAGACTCAGCAGCGTTACGCCGCCAGCCTCGTGGCCCCGCTTTACTGGCATATCCATCTTTTTGGCATAACGCCTGTTACCATCCATAATAAACGATACGTGTTGCGGGACGGGCCCGGCAGCCACAATATTGATTAGCAGGTTCTGGAGCAGCTGTTGCAATTTAACAATAAATCCAAATGACTTCAACCATGCAATTAAGCGATTTGTACAATTATGAAACAATTGTGCCTTCGTCTCCTTCGTGGCAGCAGCCGAGGTCGACAGTGAAACGATTCGTGATCTGATGAACTTTGGGACCCGCATGCTTGCAGCAGAACCGATTCTTTCAGATTTTCGTTTTCTGAAGAGTTGTTTCCAATTCTTTTATCTAGCGCTTCAGATCAACGCGCGTTATATATGTATAACGAAAAAATTTAGCCGCCCAGCCAAGATGGCTTGCATAGCGGATGGAAAAAGAAGACATGGAACATTAAGTGGTAAAATTTCTAAAACGAAAAAGTATTTAAAAACAGTTGGTTACATTAAAGTCCTCTTCTCAAAGTTATAGACCAGTTTCATGGTTTGCTCCATCATGGTGAGGCACAAGATGGTATGAGGAGCGATTCTGAACAGCTGTGCCTCAAAGCCCTTGTAGAGAGCACTGACACCTTCGATCTTTACAGTCTTCACAAAACAATCAATAGGACCTTTATAAAGGTCACCCTTCTGGTTGTAGATTCTCGTCAGAATGACATCCCATGGATTCATGACGACAGCTACACCGCAACCTGACACAGTGCTTGCCGTCAGATGGAGAGCCGTACCTTCCTGCATGATATCGTTTTCCTTAATCACGGATTTGGCGAGATTATAGAGTGGTAGTTGTGCAGACGATCCAGCACCAGTCCTCAGCATGGCAGCGTCGGTACCTCTGTATAGGCCCCTAATACCCTCACTTTTGAAGATGGTCCTGAGACCATCCCAGACACCTCTATAGCGTGTCTGCTCACCGATGGCTACGGAATCAGAGTACGATTGGAGTCTGGTCTTCACCAAGTACAGAGGCGAGCCCAACACCGCACCGAATATACCTGCTGAGCAACCGGCGAAGACGTTGATGGCGGGATTCTGCACGCTGTGCGGTAACTCATCCGGGTAGAAGATTTTATTGGTGAAGCCTCTTAGTGGTTCGTAAAGACCCAATCTGGACCCATTCAACGCTATCTGGTACACATAGGCGGCCATCAGACCCTTTTGGAGGTTCAGAACACCTTCATTGCGGTAAATAACGCCCATGGCCTGCACCGGGTTGGTGTAGATGCGCTGGTTGGTGGCAGAGAGTTCACCTTGCAGTTGCATCCTCGTTTTGACCAGCTCGATGGGGTTAGTCACAGTGACAGCCACGCAGGCCGCCAGACCACCTGCTACGAAGGATCCAAACTTGGACACTTTCTGAGCCGGACTTAGCTGTAGTTTAGCTTTCTCCTGCTCAGCTTCTGACGAGGGTGAATCGGTCTGAGACATGTTTTTACGGAATCCTTACGGGAATCAAATCCTAATACAACCCAAATGTTACAAGGTTAAAAGAATACACTTCCACTTCTTCTGTCTATGACCTTTATTAAGTTAAGTTAGTTCCTCGAGCTTTTTGGAAAAAAAAAATTGTTGCCGGTGCCGGCGAATCTTTCGCCGGCCAAAAAAGCACAAAGGAATAGTCATAATTCTTCAGGGAATTATACGTGACTTCATTAATTATTCATAGGATTATGTAAATTATCGGAAGTTATTATGCAAGGTACTGCAGTCTGTGCAGTAATAGCCGTTTTCGCGACCAAAGAAGGAGCTTCGAGGCATCAGATTGAACTTAGTGCCGCCGCAGACGTCGCAGCGCAGTTTGGGGCTCAAAAAGCTGTTGGACCTTGCCAAATCGGCATCCGTTGTGCTCGAGGAAAAGCTTTTCCTTTTGAATGAATTGATGCTAGAGTTTGAGCGGCTCAACAGCGCATTTCTAAAGACCGAGTTCGACCTAGCAGGGTGCCTAGACGCCGTATTCGCAGTAGCTTCGCATGGCAAACCAGAGTTGGGTGGCGGGCCGCTAACCATGGGCAAGCAAAGCGCTCCAGAGCCTTTGTTGGCGTCACATACCAAAAAGTCCGTGCCGCCAAACTTGTCCCTGCGTTCAGCGTCCGGGGGTTGTAACCTCTTGAGGACTCTGCTCCTGATGGCAGAGGACATATCTGCTCGGAACACCCTAATGAGACCTGTACTGTCTGTAGTAACCACAATGGTATCGATGGCGTCCACTGCATTGGGCATAAACATGAAGTGGCCGTTGGAACTGGATGAAAAATCAAGTGAGTCATCATCGGAGTCATCGGAATCGTTGTTCCCCTTGTCACCGTTCTTGTCTGCGAGCATTTCCAACGTGTCGTCGCTCTTGCAAAGTAATAATGACAGTTCGCAAATGAGATCGTTCGATAACGAGAGTGCCTTGGAAGTTTCTGGTGGTGCAATGATTGCCGTAGTGACAGGCGAATGGTGTGCATGGAACGAAATGGAATAGTTGTTCTTCCGCTGCTCTGTGGCACCGTGGTGGCCATGTTGTAGAAGATTTTTCAAATGCAATGGATTATGAATATGGTGGCCATGCTGTTGTTTCGATTCGGAAGTGTCCAGTGAGCTTACTTTACCTTTGCCCTTGTTAAGTAGCTTTCTTAAGCTGCCAGATCTCTTGTTGCCACCCTGCTGGGGGCTGCCATCACACCCCTCCTCCGAAAAGCTGCTCGATCGCAACTTCCAAGCGTAAGCCCAATGGTCGTTACTACCAGAGATGACCACAGCCTGGTTATGCAAGAAAACCAACTGGGCACTATGTTGGGAGGCACCAGATTCAAAACCTCTCAACACTTCGACGCACCTCTTGGTCTTTAGTTCAAAGATGCGCACCCTAGAATCGTTGGAAGTGGCCATTAGTTTTAACGACTTGTCACAGGGCGCTTGAAAACACTGTAAACAAGTGACTCTGGGCCCGTGGTGTGACTTGACGCCGGGGTTGCAATTCTGTGAACCCTTCTGCTTTTGGGTATCCTTGTCCGTGACGTGGAACCAGGAGACCAAATGGAACCCTTGGGTTTCGAGGACGTATATATAGCCATTAAAGGTCCCCACGACGGTAAAATTGCCCGCCTCCGGTGACAGGGCCATCGAGGTAACCAAATCTTGACAGTCAAATTCAAAGATCACCTCTTCATCCAGGATGGACCACATTCGGCACTTGTGATCGAGGCAGCCACTAAGGAAAAATCTGTCATCCACTGGATAGAACCTTACGCAGGTTACAAAATCAGGATGGTAGAAAGTCTTGAGGGACTGGTCACGGTTCACATGCCATAGCCCCACTGTTTTGTCCATCGATGCAGTAATCAAGAAATCGTTCTTTGACCAATCCATGTCTAGCACATCGCTTTCATGTTCCCGAAACACCTTCTGTGCATGTGGTTGGAAAACGGGCGCATACAAGTCAAGCGCTGATAGCTTTGCTGTATCCTTCTCGGCCTTCTCAGCTAAGCGCTGACCTTTCTTGGACAAATTTGTGTAGGAACCACTAGAATTTATACCGCCATTTTGCATCGCCAACAGGGTGTTTCTTCTTAGTGAACTATGAATTTTCCCCATGTATTCCATCTCCCACCTTTCAACGGGGGAACTGATCACTTTCCAAATCCACACGGATCCATCTTTACTACCTACAGCCATATGATTCCCGTCATGGCTAAATTTTGTCACCCAGATGGCCCTCGCGTCCAACGGTTGTCCCTTAGGCGGCACCCCTTCGTCGTGGGCCCTCAGCTCTTGCGCCAGGAATAACCTTCTAAATTGCTTCAAATGTTTACCACGCTTTATAAGTTTGATATAAGGTGGATTCTTCAAATACTCCTCAAACTGCCCCCTATCGATCGACCCCAACACACTTCTCACCAAATTATCTGTGGTACCTGCATTCGTAGCATTGGGTCCCGTGCTCTTGAGCAGCTTTTCTCTAATTTTAGCCAAAGAGGGGGGCGACTGTTGCGGCAACTTGTGCGCCTCTGGATCAGCATATCTTTTAAAACCTAAAGGCTGCAGATCAGCAGGATATTCCCCATCTAAATCACCTCTATCCGTTTCTCTCTGACTGCTAGCCCTCGGAGTCATAAGAGAGACATCAGGACCTCCATTTGAACTGCCTTCCGGAACTTCTGCCCTCCCATGATGTGATATTTTACTCGATCGCATATATTATGGCTTTTTAAACTTGATGGAATTTTATTTGCCTTGACGCCCCAGGAGATCAAACGGCTGCGTGGTCGTAGTCTCTATCGATTTATGATTGTAATCAAGGGGCTTACAATTATCAAAGCAAAGTCCTTGAATCCCTTGGTGGTAACTCTCGATCAGTTCGAGAGTTTGCTCCCACGTTACAAACTGAAATAGTAAACGTTGTGACTCCTTCAGCTGTCGATACGGAGATGTAGTACGAACACAGAGTAAAACGACAGAACTTAACAAAACCTAGGAATCTTGCTGACAACAATTGAAGCTTTTATCTTCTTGTTCAATCTTTACCCTTCACCTTCCTCATATTCGGCTTTTATTCTAGTCAAGTAGCTTGCGAACATTTCGCCTCCCGCGAGATAGCTGGAAAATTCGACGCTCCGCCTCTAAGAGTTGAGGATTGTGAACTTAACGAGATAGCGAGGTGAATTATCTCATACAAACGGAAACCGAAATCACATTGGGATGTCTGTAAAGCCGATTGACAGTTTTATCTCGAATAGTGTCAAGTTGTTTGAAGCGAATCCATCTCAGACGACGTTCTCCATAGCTTATAGAAATGAAGCGGTTCGTGATGATAAGGGTTGTCCTAAAGTGAGCTTCAAGACACATAATGCGCATTTGGGGTCCCATTACAAGTTTCAGACGAATAAAGGCAAAGACGTATCAAGGCTGCTGAGTGCGCTGGGTCCTCGGGGTGTCACTGTGACGCTTGGCAGAGTTGAGAGACACAGGAAGCTTAGGAAACTCAAGAGGGCGGGAAAGAAAAGCAAGAAGAGTGCCAGGACTAAGGACGTGGTGGGTATGAGCACTCTGATGGTGAATACAGATGTTAAGGAGTACAAACCTGTGGTTCAAGCGCCGAAACTGGATGCCAAGAAGAAGAAATCCAAGTCCAAAAACAAAAAGAAGCGTTAGCATGGCTTGTTAGGAAACGTATGCCCATTATATCGTATAATATATAAATATATATTATAGTAAGTTGAACCAGTCAACTCATTTCCTGGACCTCTTCTTTTTACTCTTGTTCTTCCGGTTCTTCTTCTTCTTACTATTTGATTTAGCAATGTTTTTTGGAATAGCATCGGCGCTTTTCAGCGGAGCAGCCTCTTCCTCTGATCCCTGCACAAGGAATGGGGTATCCTCCGTACCTTGACCAACTTCACCGTCATCCTCGTCCCCATCTTCAGTGAAATTTTGTTCCCTGTCGTAGGCTGATGTATGTCTCTCGTAATTCTCCGGTTCACGGCTTGCCGAACCTGGCGTGGATCCCAAGAGGGAGGAACTCTGAGGGACTTCTGGCGGCACAAAACTGACACGTTCTACGCTGCTGCCCACATTTATGTTAATGTTGCCAAAGAACGCATCTGGGTCCTCGCCCTCTGCGTACTTGGGTGGCAAGTCCTCACCCTTCTGCAAAACTGTATCCTTCTTGATCTCTGCCCCATTGTAGGAAGGTGGCACGCCGATCTCACCAAACAGACTGCCAAATGCATATTTCTTGACGTTTGCCTCCACGAACACAAATCCTAGTTGGCCCAGGTTCACATTCAACTCCACTTCGTCAGATGCTAGCCCGCTCTCCTCGCGCGAGTCATGCACCCGCTGCAGATCCTTCGGTAGATCGATTTCCCTAGCTTCTGCGAGAGCATCACGCAAGTCTGCATTATCCGGGTCTTCCAGCAGACCGTCCTTGGTATAAGTCCTTGTGAAAGCAGCATTCATCGACCCCAGGCTTACAAATAGATCGATTCCCACATTCTGAGTCACATCCATCAATTTCTTGCCATTATGGGTAATGAAAATGGTACCCGTCCTGTACCTATAGCCGAATCCAACTACATCGCCTTCCTGCAACTTAGGCAGCAAAGTGCTGGCCATGAAAGGATTGTTGATACGCAATTTTCCCGTGGATTCATAGGCAATGGAATAGATAGACATGCCAGGTAGCCTGAAGTATGGGTAGGGACATGTGGTCAACCCTATGCTAAACACAGCATTTGAGTCCGCCACGTGCTTGAACACTTTGACTTCGAAGTAGACGGCTGCCTTCTTGTTGAACGGAAGTGGATAGTTCATCACCGTGGAGGAACTCCTGTTGTACTTCGTAAAGGTCACATCTAGCTTGTCCTGCACCACCAAGCCGGGCAAGAAGTTGCCCTGTTCGTCTGTGTTATCGTTAATACTAGGTAAGAAAAAATAACTCTGCATGCCCCTATCTGTAATGAATTGCAAGTCTGCTTCGTTAAGAAAAGTGCCGAACTCCCTCACATCGGGTGGGTTCACCTTTTGAAACTCCTTAGCATGGTTATAGAGCTCCACTTCGAACTCTGACATCCGTGGCAACTCTTGACCTTCCTGCTGCCGCAAGGCTTCCTCATCGTCAAACTGTCCCGGAGATGTAAAGCTGGAGTCCAATAGTATGCCACTACGTTTCTTTGTGAAGAAAGAATGTAGCCCACCACTCGCACTACGACTTCCACCGGCTTCCTCCTCATCAAATTCCGCCTCATCGGCCCCACAGAAGGTAACGTAAACTGCAACGACAACCAGAACCAACATTAAAAGGGCGAAGGTGACCGACAAACTTATCAGAAAGGCCAGACTGATGGTCCCAGAATCGTCCATGGGCGGTCCGGGGTAAGGATCATTCACAGAGTCCGTCTCCGCTTTGTAAAAGGAGACCATAGAATCGTCACCTAACGGGACAAACATTGTCAAATGCTTAACTCAACCTCAGACCGAAAAATAGCAGTTCAGTACTCTTCCAATACCTTTTCCACTTTTATCTATTAACTTTCCCCGATATACCAATTCTTCCTAACAATGTAGGGAGGAAACTTTTGACCTCACCACTCCATAAGCACATCACCCAATACGATCGAATGGTAAAAGTAATATTGAAAGAAGTTTGATTAGATAGTGTATTTGAAATGCATATCAATCATCAAATTCGTCACTCTCGTATTCTCCGCCGGCCTCACTCCATTCTATGTAGTAGTCTCTCATCATTTGCTTGTAATTGTTGAGGAACAGCGGGTCATAGGGGAAATAGCTTTGTAAGTCTATAAACTGTTGCCTTGTGGCCAGGGACCAAGTGGAGGCCGCAACTAATTGAGACGATTTTTTGTCAGCATCGACCCTGCCGATGATACCCCTGAGGCGCTCGTTGTTATTGTTTTCTATGATGCTGAAGCAGCAGACGACGTCCTCGCGCTGAGCAATGCGGGCGAACATGAGCATTACGTTCTCGTTACAGTACTTGAGAGGGTTGAACTTGGTTATGACCATACGCGGGAAAAATTTATCTAATTCGCACTCCCAAATGCCATCTGAGTCTCTAAACATTGGGTATCTGAAGCAGAAGATGTAGCACAATGCCTGGAACGCAGCGTAAAAATGCTTAAATCTTTCCATCCCATTTGGTTGATCCACTTCTTCTTCACGCTCCAAGACGTAGCGGTTCAGCCACGAGGTCAAATAACTTGAGACAAAGATGATCTGTGTCCTCGACAATTTCTTGGCACGAGCGATGTATGAACCCAAATATTGCAACGATTTGATCTTCTTTTCAGAAGTTTCTGTGGGCGAAAAAGAGATGTCTATCAGAGTTACCAAGAAAGAATCCATGAGCTCGATTTGCTGCTGTGAAATATGGAACACGATGTACTGGATTGATTTCGTATAGTAAGTGGGCAAAATATGCGATTTGAAAAGTGTGGTCAAAGTATTGAAAATGGTGACACCGTCTCCCGACTGCAGACTCTCTGGAGTCAATTCTTTTTCGAGACGTCCACTCACCAGAGACAAAATGGCATCTAATTTTCTGGACAGATCCTTGATGCTTTGGGAAACTTTCACATTATACTCTTCCTCACCTTCTAGGTCATTCTCGGGTGTTTCATCCTGTTCCTCATCTTGAGCCGTCATGTCGGCGTCGGGGGCCTCGTCGTCGTCGTCGTCGTCTTCCTCATCGTCTTCATCACTGTTCTCGAAATCTTCTATATCGTCGTCCAGCTCATCCAACTCATTTTGCAATGCAACGTCCAACGAAATAGTCCTCTCGACAATCAAAGACCACGCCTGGAATTGGAGCTCTTTGCAGTAAGACGTCAAAGTCAACAAGTTGGAAATGTAATTCATCAAATTTCTGCTGGTATCATTGTTGTTGGGAAAATACCTCACCAAATATACATCAATATACCCCATGGAAGACGGGATCATCTGGAGGAAATATTTCAACATCGAATGATGGTGCACAGTCTTCTCGGGGGGCAAATTGAAACCTGATATGAAAGACATTGACACATCCTGCCACCACTTCGGTATGCTGGAGCACAGAATCTTAATGAATAACATATATTTATTTAGAGTGTATGGTGGCAATTCCCACCATTTCTCAAAGTTTATAATGGACTGTATCAGCGGGGCTCTCCTAGACGAGTCCATTTTGTTGATGTTGCCGGCAAGCACATCTAAAAGCACACCTAAGTTCTCTGCACTTATCCTCTGGTCACTGTTAGCAGGCTGTGCAAGTTGGTTAGCCACCATGTCTAACTGTGTTGTCTCATTCTAAATTTTTTGTTAGTAAAACGCAACGAAGACAGGTTGCTTGCAAATTACCATACCTTTTCCAAATCGCTCAAGGCAGATTTTAGAAATCTCTTGTACATTTCTGCAGTGAACTCCTTATCATCACCATCTTCTGGCACTGCAAACTCCACTTTGCGTTTCTTAGGCTCCAGACCCATCGAATCCTGTACCGGACGTTTACTAGTTTGCTCGAAAGCCATCATCATCATGGTTCCACTGACGTACTTTTGGTCCTTCGTTGTTTTAGTCTGCGTATATGTGTTCCAACAAGTTACAGGAAAATAAATCTGAGATGATCATCTCAAAATTTTTTTATTAAAAAAAAAAGAAGGGAATAATAACAAAAGCCCGTCGCACAATACGACAGATGGTCAGAGCAGCTATAGTAGTAATAATAGTATGATGCATATTTTTTATTGTATGTAGAGAGCTTTTATATCGTCTATCTGATGCTCTTCCCCTGAACCATGGAGCTACCTAACTGTTCGTTACCCACATAGGTCCAACCGCCGAATTGCTTTTGCACGCTTTCGCTGAGGTACTCATCAACTACACTGTCAATTGGTTTCTCCCTCGTGAATTCTTGGTCGAAGTTGCTTGTATCCATGGCACTACTCACCGGTGGTTTATAAGGAGGAATGTAACCTTTCATTAGGAGACGTTTCCATGACAATTGACTAAAGAAGGGATGCGTTTTTATTTCTTCACTGCCGTGGTAACCGAGACGCCTCTTGGGGTCACGGCTCAGCAGACCGATCAATAGGTCCTTGGCGTCACGGTCAAACCCATCGGGAAATCTTAGAGGTTCTTGAAGAATCTTCTTGTACATCTTGGGCACGTCCTCATCGTAGTAAGGGGGTAACCCCGTCAACATTTCATACAGCAGCACACCTAGCGTCCACCAGTCGACCACTTTAGAATAACCTTGTCCCAACAAAAGTTCAGGGGCCAAATATTCAGGGGTACCGCAGAAGGTGTCAGTTTTGTCCTTGTCTTTCATGTTCAATTTGCACAGACCGAAATCACACAGCGCAATGTGGCCTTGATAATCTAGCAAAATGTTCTCAGGTTTTAAATCACGATATATGACGTCCAAACTGTGCAGAGTCTCCAGGGCACACAATAGTTCAGCCGTGTAAAATCTCGCACGCGACAAGTCGAACCTCCCTTCCCTTTGCAAATGGTAAAATAGCTCACCACCGTTGATAAATGCCAGCACCAGGTAAAGTTTTTCTTGAGATTGGAACGAAAACTTCAGGGGGACAATGAAGGGACACTCTACACGAGCCAAGACGGTTCTCTCCGCCAAAGTGTGTGTAACCTCAGATTTGGAAACGATGTAGGATTTTCTCACAGCTTTCAAAGCGTACACCTTCTGGGTATCCTTTTTCCTCACTTGCATGACTTTGCCAAAGGATCCTTTGCCGATAACCTTAAGCAGATCGAAATCGTCGATGGACAAAGACTTGTTCTTGGAAGGTTTGTAATCTACGCTAAAATTGATGCTGCCCCAGCCATTTTCTAGCCGAACCCAATGATGGTTATAAAGTCTGATGTTAGCTGCAGAGTCAATCTTTAAATTCACCGGTAGCAGGAACGAGTCCAAATGAATGTCCTGGTTTGTGTTGATCTTACTGAACACGACCCGCAGTCTCTCATCCGTGGCGCCCATCTCTTGCTGCCACGTCTTGGAGGGAAGCAAGATAGAGGGTATCCTTGCAAAGACGTCGATTTTGAAATAGGGCAGTTTCCTCGTGACGTCAAAAGTAGAAATCTTGTTGAACACTGGTTGCACCATTGTGCCATACTCCGGTTCGATAGTAGCCACCGTATTGTCGAATTCAATCGTAAAATAGAGTAGTGGATTCAGTTGATCAGATCCGGGGAGCATGATAGTCGAGGGAATAAATCGCGTACAAACATCCCCGGGCAAAAGACACTCATCTTCGGGTCCTGTCTTCTGTAATTGCATCCTCGACAACTGCGAAACCAGCGCGTCAACTTCACTCGAGAGGCTCGACCTCTTAGAAGTCACCCCTGAGCTCAACAGCTTGCCCAAAATCTGTTCGTTGGAAGTAATGGGGAAAGGTAGACTGAATCCATCCCCGTTGTAGACTTTAATGGTCAAAATTCCCGGTGCAGAAGTAGACTGAGGGGGGGCAGTAATGGGAACATCCGGCGGTGCAAACTCGTCAGAACGGCGTGCATCCGAAAATGGGTCCTCAGGATTACCAATAGACTCCCTCACGGTAGATGCTGAAGAGGAGGCATCCTGTGAGAGACGCACAGGTGCTATCGACGAGGAAGACGGAACTATTGTCTCCTTACGGTCCATACTGGGCCTCATATACCCGTTTTCACCATCTTCACCACTGTCCATGTCTTCACTGTCTCTAGAACCGTTCCTGTGATGATGAAATACACCATTGTGGCCATTGTGATGGTTACTCCTGTCCTTTTCCTTGTCCCTGTCACCTTCCTTGTCATCTTTTGACTTCCCAAACTTGAACTTCGATATTTTCCAATAATACATCTCGCAAACGTTGGGGTCTGGCAACACTCCCCAGTGGTTAAGTGTAGTCAACTATTGTGGATCTCTCTCGAACTTTATGTCTCATTCATTTGTTTGTTCTGCTAAAGGGGAAACCTTTGGATTTCTCCCAGGGCCATTTTGCTCGGCAGGGACAAATCATCGCTCACGGAATGTAAAAAATCAGATCAAATAAATAATTGCCTAGCAACCAACTCATAAGCTATTTAAAAAGCTACGTATTGACCCACTCAAGTCTTAACAGTTGGTGTCTCAGTACCCACAAATTCTTTGAATTTCAAGAACTTGACCAACATATCGATGGTGGGCCTCAAATACTGCTCCGAAGTGAGCGCATACTTAGACTTATCGTCCGTGTACTGCTCGATGTAGAGTCTTATGGTGGCACCGGCAGATCCTGTGCCTGAGAGTCTGAGAACTGTCCTGACGCCGTTGGACAGCTTCAAGTAGAGGCCCTGGTGGGACGAGACGGAGCCATCCAAGTCCTTGTACTCGAAGTCACCGGCATCTACCACGGTCAAAGATTCATCCGAGGGGAACCGGGAACCTTTGACATGAGGATTGCTAACAAATTCTCTTAAAAGTTTAATCACTTTATCGGCGTCTTGAGTGGACACATGCTCATAATCGTAACGAGTAAAGAAAGTGCGACCGTATTTCAACCAAAATTCATCCTGGATGGTCTTGATGGAGGCCTCCTTGTTAGGGTGTTGCTTGTTGTAGATGGCCAAGATGTTTAACCAGGCGATGATGGCCCACATGCCGTCCTTCTCCCTCACATGGTTGGAACCAGTACCAAAGGACTCCTCACCACAGATGGACACTTTCTTGGCTTCAAAAAGGTTGCAGAAGAATTTCCAACCGGTAGGGACCTCGTAGCAGTTGAGACCATGGGCCTTGGCCACGCGGTCAATGGCGCCTGACGTGGGGAAAGAACGAGCCAAGCCGTAGATACCTTGCTTGGCGAAATACGGAATCTCACTAGCATACTCGGCAATAATGGCAACCGAATCACCTGGGGACACAAAGGCGGGACCAGCACCATAAATCATGTTTCTGTCACCGTCACCGTCAGAAGCGGCACCGAACTCGATGTGTTCCCTGTCGACCCTGTCAACCAGGGTACGTGCATACGTCAAGTTTGGGTCAGGATGTAATCCACCGAAATCTGGCTTTGGGTGACAATTCTGCAAGACTTCCCCCTCTGGTAGACCCAACTCGTCCACAAAGATGGCCTTACCATATGGTCCAGTGACACCGTTGAGAGCATCGAACAAAAGTTTCCAGTTCTTCGTGGCCCGCTGCTGGTGGACGAACTTGCCGATGAGGTCGAAATCAAAGATCTCCTTCAGGAAAGTCACATAAGCTTTCGTGGTGTCCACGACATCCAAAACGAGCGGACCCAACTGCTGCTCACCCAAAACATTCAAATTCAATTGAGGGAAGTCGGGGATGATCCGGTAAGATGAAAGGGTTTTGGAGGCTCCCCAGATGGCATTTGTAACACTTTCTGGGGCAGGAGCACCATTAGACAAGTTATATTTGATACCCATGTCGTTTTTGGGGCCTCCAGGGTTATGGGACGCAGTAAGAATAATACCACCAGTAACTTTTGTCTTGTGATAGCTCCTGATGATGTGGGAAGCAGCAGGGGTGGACAGCAACCCGTGTTGACCCACAACAAGTCTGCTCACACCGTTGGCAGCACCTATAGCAGCGATCTTGTGTAGAATAACATCATTGTAGTAACGGCCGTCGCCACCTACCACAAGCACAGAGCCCTCGACACCTTCGGGGATCGCCTCGAAGATGGACTGGATGAAATTCTCCGTGTAGTGGGGGGTCTTTTCGAAGACACTAGTCTTTTTCCTTAGACCTGAAGTTCCAGGTTTCTGATCCTGAAAGGGCGTGGTGAGCACAGTTTGCACAGAGTACGACATATTGAATTGCGTTAATAACTGTAAATGACTTGCACACTGAACCTGGAGGCAATTGGAGCTCTTTTATAATTGATCTTGTCAAGGAGGTGATTTTGTTTAGGGAGGGCGGTAGTGCCCAATCTCGCGAGTACAAAATAGAAAATATAATCAGACATGAACCGCGTAGCCGATTACACCCCCATGTATATACACTACAAAGTAAAAACGATTTTAATCAGACCGCGAGAGCAGAGCCAACAAGTTGGGCACGTCTTGTTCTTCGTCCTCCTCGTCTTGCACATTTGATTCTTCCTTCGGATTCCTCTTTATGTTCAGCAGCTTCTGCAGAGATTCCAGCAACTCATCACCTTCTTTAGTAGGTTTATAATGCGGTGATATCTTGGCCAATAGCACTTCTGGCATCTCGGGCACTTGGAAGTCGGATCCGTTGATCAGGGATTGGTGAATCCACTCGAGCAGCACCTGTTGGGTGCGGTGGAGGTGGATCGCTGGAACACGCAACGGATCCTCGCCCGTCGCGAGGTTCTCGTGCGGCAGTGGCAAGTTAGTTTTTCTAGGGGGCTCCATGACTCTGTAGTAGCACGAATCCGGGGTATCTGGCTCGTTGTCCATGTCGAAGAGGTCGATATATTGCGACATCAGGGAGTCGATCTCGCTGGAATCTTCCTGCTTGATCTCACGCCCAGAGGTCGTGGTGCGGTGGAGCAACCGTGGGAAATCTGAGACTCTCTGGTCCTCTGCAAAGGGGAGTCTACACCAGATGAGTGTGCGGATATCGTCAACGAGCAGGGGACACAGCACACCCATCTGCACTTCGTCGCCAGCCTTGGCGACGAACCGCACTATGGCGACCTTGCTGCCTTGCAGCATAACGTCTACCAGGGCACTGAACGCCACAACGTCCTCGATCCCACCCACCCTTGAATCCGCCAGGAGGAAACGAGACTCAGAGTGCAACCAGTGGCGTGGCAGCGCGTCCATGTCCATGAACCCTCGTATGTCCATCCCCGGCAAGGTGCACATCGCGAGCTGCCCGCTCAGCGACGAGGGAAGCACTACGTAATCCGACCCATAGCGGTACGCCTTGGTAATAGACTGGGGCGACACCTGGACCTCGTGGCCATCGTCCATCACTTCGTACTCCACCACGCCCTTGACGGGCTCAAAAATTACACGGCCGTGCAACTCCTTCCTGACCACCGTTTTGCGATGCAGCGGGGCCGCCGGCTTGGTCGCTGGGAAGCCCTCGACCTTGATGCTCATACTGCGACGATCGCGCTGCTCTGCCGCCCCCAACTGCAATTGCGCCACATCTGCCCCCAACCTCAGCTCCCCAGAAAACACTCTCACCGGTTTGATCGCCCCAGAGGGTAAAGAGGTGATTTCTCTGAGCAGATCGTTGATACGGAACACAGAGGAGCCCGGAATGGCGCCAGCGAGCTGGCCCCACCTTGTCGCACCGTACTCGTGCTCATCTGCCGTACAATCCACCACTATGAGCGTCAGACCAAGCTCTTCTGCCAAAACGCCCATTTCGTCCCCGCTCAGATCCAGCCCATCCAGGTCGTCTGTGAAAACCACCAGCTGTCTTGCCATCTTACGAGTTTTGAACTGCTCCCTGCAGTCCAGTGATGCCACCAGCAGGCACTGCACCATTGAAGAATCACCAGACTCCGCTTGGCCCTCCTGCGACCCTCCGATGTCTTGGCAGTAGCTCTGCAACTGCCTCAACATGCTGATGGTAGCGCCCACCGTGACTGGGGCGAGAAACTTCTGAACCTGGTACACCGCGGGCACATTCTGCGAATTCTTGGCCACTTGGCAATTGGCCAGGTAGCAGCTGATCCAGTCCGTCTTCCTTCCACGCTTGCACTTGTCCAGCAGCGTGTATTCCAAATACGCAGCTGCTTTGGAAACACAGCCCTTATCCACCATCGAGAGAGACACATCTACGATGAAAGTGCTGCATTCCGCCATGTTCCCGGTACCCTGATTGCGTCTATTTGCAGTGTGCAGTCGTTACTTAGCTGACTCATCCATCGCGTATGCGATGTGTTATAGTTGGCCCACTGCCCGGTAAAGGGTACCTGCGAACACAGGCTCGCGCAGGGCTTATCGTAAACGTTTGAGGTCGCCGCTGCCCACACATCGCCTCGTTGTGGGACAAAGCAATGGAGCCTCGAGTTGTCCCTCTTGCCAATACCACTGGGCCAATACAATCTACACACAATCGTATATAAACCCCGTACAGGTACAGCGTTGCCGGTTCGAGCGCACAGTTAGCTTACACACAAATCATGGTCGGTGTGTTTGCCATGTTTGGTTACGGTAGCTCTGGTGGCCACCGCCCACAGTGCAAGAGTCGCAATTCATCTGCTAACGGCGCTATGTACATGCATGCTCCTGAGTACCGCGGTCCTTCGAGAAAGAGCAGTGTGGTCTCCGCAGACAGCAACGAGTCAGAGAAACCTCAGACGCTGGTCGATCTGAACAAGATTTCTCACGAGGAGTTCCAGCGGCTCTACCAGGGCATGCCCAAAGGCGAGCCCAACAACAGGGTCAATTTTTAGCAACCATTTATAGGTTTAGATATACATGTTTTTCGTAGTAGGAATCTTTAGTTGTTTTTGAGACAAGCTTAGCCATTTGTAGCGGAGCAGGAAGGGCCCACAGGTAATGCACACGGCTGTGCCAGCGATTTGACATTCCCTAGATTCGCTGGTGCTCTCTTGCTGCAGTAGACCATGCTAACAATACTCGAGTCATGTACCCCAGGCAATTTTCCCTCTCCTGACGCCATATCTGATGCCCGGCCCTGAGGAGCCGTTGGTGCTGTACACACAACCATCTACCCATCCATGCGTTTGTCCCCGCCACACAGCTCGAGCCGGGCGCAAGAGTTGCCTTTAGTAAGAATATGCGTCCATGTGTACCCCTCCCAGACCCCTTTACTCCACTCCAAGGCCGCGATGGATGACCTTACCCACCAACCTTGGCCTATATAATAAGGGGACACTCTCCAGTTACGACGCTTTCCCCCGGCCGCCACCCGCCACCCGGTTAGGTTACACTACACGCAATACCAATGGTAAGCCTCTGGGAATCATTTGAAGTATATAACAGAAAGAAACACTCCTCCGACCCTTCGATGTTTGGAGGTAACCACTCCAACGTCGGGGACACCAGGACTGCATTCCTGTACTCGCAAGAGAGGCCAGAAAGGCGTCCCTCAAATGCCTCCTCCGTCTCGGCGGACTCACCTGAGTCGTCTGCTTCGCCTGTCGACGTCGAGGGCGGGTCTCGAATGGTGGACCTTTCGACGCTTTCACAAAACGAGTTCAAGAAGTTGTACGAAAACACGAGAAAGGGAGAGCCCAATAACAGGGTCAATTTCTAAACTGTGGTGGTCTAATAAATATATAGCGTAATAGTTTAGCAGGTTACATGGTCATTTTAATTGTTCAGAGACACGGTCAAGGTTACCATAACGCTGCGGACGAGAGGTACGGCCCGCTGTGGGACAGCTATTGGTCCTATAAGGACGGCGATGAGCACGGCTCGTGGGTAGACGCCAGACTGACGCCGCTGGGTGAAAGGCAGGCTAAGGCCCAGGGACCGCTGATGCAGGCGCTCGTGCAGCGGTATGGCGCACCACAGGCCTTTTTCTGCTCACCGATGCGGCGGTGTTTGCAGACTCTTATGGGGACGTGGGGTCTCGTGGAGCAAGTAGTCGTGATAGAGGAGCTGCGCGAAACGCTCGGGGTCCATGCCTGTGACAGAAGGCTGCCCCATTCGCAGGTGCTGGCCGACTTGCCCGAATGCAAGGCCCTGTTTCAATACGACGAGGGATACGCCGAGGAGGATCAGCTGTGGAAGGCAGACCACAGGGAAACGGACCAAGAGATGGACGCAAGGCTACGGATCCCGCTGCAGCGCATACTGGACCAGGTGGCGCCGGAGGGAGTGGTCTCCATCACGTGCCACTCGGGGGTCATGAGGAGCCTGCAGAGAATAATGCAGCTGCCAGAGGAGACAATTCAGCCAGCAGGTGTGATGTGCATCGAGCTGAACGACCAGGTGGCAACCAAGTTGGCATTGGCATAAGCAGGGCACTCGCCCAATTCGTCTTGCTCTAGAGGTCCGGTCCGGTAACGGTTGGACTTTTTTTTTTTTTTTTTTTTTTTTTTTTTTTTTTTTTTTTTTTTTTCGCTTTTTCACTGAGTCATCGTGATGGATGCACACTTGAAAAATTCTGAAAATTTTCTATAGGATATTAAAGACTAGGAGTGGTGAACCAGTCCAAGTTATAGATCTCAGCTTAACTGATCCACTTTTCGAGATGATCAGACAGGCCACTGGAAAGCAGATGGCTGCCACACACTGCGCTGTGCGCAGCGCCGTGCGCAGCGGTGTGCGCACCACCGCCCGCAGCCTTACATGCAATGCGCTTCGCTATCACAGCACTACGATGCCCAAGCAGAACAGCGTCGCCACGGCTGGTGCCAAGAGGCCCGAGCCGGCCCCCAGCTTCAATGTGGAGCCCGCTGCTAGACCTAGCAATCTCCAGGAAAAGCTGAGGAGCGGCCAACAGGAGATGGATAGTTCGTTTATCGGGCTCACGGGCGGGCAGATCTTCCACGAGATGATGAGGAGACATGATGTCGATACGGTGTTTGGGTACCCTGGCGGTGCCATCCTGCCCGTCTACGATGCAATCCACGACTCTGAGGCTTTCAACTTCGTTCTACCTCGCCACGAGCAAGGTGCGGGACACATGGCGGAAGGTTACGCCAGGGCCACGGGCAAGCCAGGCATCGTGCTGGTGACCTCTGGTCCCGGGGCCACCAACGTTGTGACGCCGATGACAGATGCGCTGGCTGACGGTGTTCCCCTCGTCGTGTTCACCGGCCAAGTGCCCACTTCTGCCATTGGCACAGATGCCTTCCAGGAGGCCGACGTGGTGGGCATCTCTCGCTCCTGCACCAAGTGGAACGTCATGGTAAAGTCTGTGGACGAATTGCCCCGTCGCATCAATGAGGCCTTCGAGATCGCAATGAGCGGCAGACCGGGCCCCGTGCTCGTGGACTTGCCCAAGGACGTCACGGCTGCCATCCTGAGGAACCCGATCCCCACCAAGTCCACCCTGCCCTCCGACTCCCTGGCCCAGTTGACCAAGATGGCGCAGGACGAATTCACCAACAACAATATCAAGAGAGCAGCGGATTTGATCAATGTCGCCAAAAAGCCCATCCTCTACGTCGGTGGCGGTATCTTCAACAACCCAGATGGGCCCCGCTTGCTCAGAGAGCTCAGCGAGCGTGCCCAGATCCCGGTCACCACCACCTTGCAGGGTCTCGGGTCGTTCGACCAGGAGGATGTCAAATCCCTAGACATGTTGGGCATGCACGGCTGTGCCACGGCCAACCTGGCCACCCAGGAGGCCGACCTGATCATAGCGGTCGGAGCTCGTTTCGACGACCGTGTCACTTGCAACATTTCCAAGTTTGCCCCAGAGGCCCGTCGTGCCGCCCTCGAGAATAGAGGTGGTATCATACATTTCGAGATGACCCCCAAGAACATCAGCAAAGTCGTCGAGACGCAAGTGGCCGTCCACGGAGACGCTGCCACCAATTTGGAGAAACTTATACCACTTGTGTTTGGCGTCAAGCAGAGGGTCGAGTGGTTCCAGCAGATCGCCCAGTGGAAGAAAGAGTACCCGCTCGACTACATGCATGAGACCCCCGGTTCCAAGATCAAGCCTCAAACGGTCATCGCCAAATTGTCCAAGCTTGCGAACTCCCTGGGTAAGCCAGTCATCGTCACCACCGGTGTCGGGCAGCACCAGATGTGGACCGCTCAGTATTGGACCTGGAAGCACCCTCGCTCTTTCATCACTTCCGGTGGACTTGGTACCATGGGGTACGGTCTGCCGGCCGCCATCGGGGCCCAGGTTGCCAGACCAGACGCCATCGTGTTTGACATCGACGGTGATGCCTCTTTCAATATGTCCTTGACGGAGTTATCCTCCGCCGTCCAGGCCAAGACCCCAGTCAAGATCATCGTTCTCAACAACGAGGAGCAAGGTATGGTCACGCAGTGGCAGTCGCTGTTCTACGAACACCGTTACTCACACACACACCAGCTGAACCCAGACTTTATCAAACTGGCAGACGCTATGGGAATGAAAGGCATGCGTCTAACCGACCAGAACAAGACTGACGAAGTGCTCAAGGAGTTCGTGGAGTACTCCGAGGGGCCCGTGCTTCTAGAAGTGGAAGTGGCCACCAAGGTACCCGTACTTCCCATGGTGCCAGGTGGTAAGGGACTTGAGGACTTTATCAATTATGATCCAGAGATGGAGAAAGAGCAGGACAGACTGCGGTACGAGCGTACAAAGGGCAAGTACTGAGCGGTAGAAAAAAAAAAGAGATATATATACTTATATATATTTATATGTTTACATACAATAGCTGAAAGGCAGAACTTCGAGACTTCATGACGAGTTAAAGTGCTTTACGAGTTGATGGGGTCCATCTCATTGAAAGCTCCGTAACAAAGCCTTCGCCGGCTTCCAGAAGTAATTTTGGACGGTGCTGACATTTCATAAATTTTGAAGACCTTTTAGCTATTAGGAAAAGGGGCTTCTCCATGTAGTGCCTCTATCCAGGTGGGACTTTAAACGTTTGCACCGTCATTTAACAACATATCTTAAGGTCAGCAAGAGCTACCATGGCTATCATCAAGAGGGGGGCTCGTACCAAGACCGCTGCAGCTCCCGAAAAGAGGTCCGCCAGGATCAAGAAGGCCGCTTTTGATACAACCAAGAGGAAAGAGGTTGGTGTTTCGGATTTGACGTTGCTGTCGACCATTTCCGATGAAGCCATCAACGAGAATTTGAAAAAAAGGTTCAAGAACGGCTCTATTTACACTTACATCGGCCATGTGCTAATCAGTGTGAATCCGTTTAGAGATTTGGGTATCTACACGGATGCCGTCCTGGAGAGCTACCGGGGCAAGAACAGACTAGAGGTACCACCACATGTCTTCGCCCTTTCGGAAGCGATGTACTACAACATGAAGGCTTATAACGAGAACCAGTGTGTAATTATCTCGGGTGAATCTGGTGCAGGTAAGACGGAAGCCGCCAAGCGGATCATGCAGTACATTGCTGCCGCATCCTCCTCGCATACGGAGTCTATCGGTAAGATCAAGGACATGGTGTTGGCCACGAACCCTTTGCTGGAGTCGTTTGGTTGTGCCAAGACACTGAGAAACAACAACTCCTCGAGACACGGGAAGTACTTGGAGATCCAGTTCAACTCGTTGTTTGAGCCCATCGCAGGTAACATCACCAACTATTTACTTGAAAAGCAAAGAGTGGTGAGCCAGATTAAGAATGAGAGAAACTTCCACATTTTTTACCAGTACACTAAGGGAGCCTCGGAAAACTATAGGCAGATCTACGGTATCCAGAAGCCCGAGCAATATGTTTACACTTCGAAGGCTGGTTGTACTTCTGTGGATACCATTGACGATGTGAAAGATTTCAAGGACACTTTACAGGCCATGAAAGTGATCGGTCTAACTCAAGCGGAACAGGATGAAATATTCAGGGTTTTAGCAGCCATCTTGTGGATCGGTAACATTACTTTCGCAGAAGATGAGGAAGGTAATGCGCAAGTCAACGATACTTCGGTGACAGATTTTGTCGCATATCTATTGCAGGTGGATGCACAGATTCTAACCAAATCCCTGGTGGAAAGAATTATGGAGACTAACCACGGTATGAAAAGAGGATCCATATACCACGTTCCACTAAATACTGTGCAAGCCACTGCTGTCAAGGATGCTTTGGCCAAGGCGCTTTACAACAACTTGTTCGATTGGATCGTGGATAGGGTCAACCAATCATTACAGGCATATTCAGGTGCGGAGAAATCCATTGGTATTTTGGATATCTACGGGTTTGAGATTTTCGAACATAACTCATTTGAACAAATTTGCATTAATTATGTCAATGAGAAATTGCAACAGATTTTCATTCAACTGACCTTGAAACAGGAGCAAGACGAATACGCTAGGGAACAGATCAAATGGACTCCCATCAAGTATTTCGACAACAAAGTGGTCTGCGATTTAATCGAAGGAAGGAGACCTCCAGGTATTTTTGCCATGATGAATGATTCAGTAGCAACGGCCCATGCTGACCCCACTGCTGCCGACCAGGCTTTTTCCGGCCGTTTGAACATGTTTGCCTCCAACCCTCACTTCGAGATGAGATCTTCCAAATTCGTCATCAAGCATTACGCTGGTGATGTGACTTACGACGTGACTGGTATAACGGATAAAAACAAGGACCAGTTGCAAAAAGATTTGGTGGAATTGATGGGCACTTCTGAAAATGATTTCCTAAGGACTATCTTCCCAGACACATCGGATAAGGCTTCTAAGAGAAGACCTCCAACCGCAGGTGACAAGATCATAAAAAGCGCCAATGAATTGGTCGAAACTTTGTCCAAAGCTCAGCCATCTTACATCAGAACCATCAAACCTAACCAAACCAAATCTCCCAATGATTACGATGATCAACAAGTGTTACACCAAGTAAAATACTTGGGTTTACAAGAGAACGTCCGAATCAGAAGGGCGGGATTTGCCTACAGGCAAATCTTCGAGAAGTTCGTGGAAAGATTCTTTTTATTATCTCCTCGCCTTTCATACGCTGGCGAATACACTTGGGAGGGTGATGTTTTAGAAGCTGTGCAAATGATTTTGATGGACGCTTCTATCCCAGAAAAGGAATACCAGCTTGGTGTGACGAGTGTCTTCATTAAGACCCCGGAAACATTATTTGCCCTGGAACACATGAGGGATAAATTTTGGTATAACATGGCTGCAAGAATCCAGCGCGCTTGGAGACGTTTCAACCAAAAGAGGGTCGATGCCGCCATTAAGATTCAAAGAGCCGCTAAAGGAAGAAAAACTGGCAATAAGTTCGAAAAATTGCGTGACCAAGGAACTAAGCTGTTGGGAGGTAAAAAGGAGAGAAGAACAATGTCGTTGCTGGGTTACAGAGCTTTTATGGGTGATTACTTGGGAACCAACGAGCGTAAGTCTAAAGGCGCATACATCAAGAGGCAAGCGGGGATCAAGGAGAGAACTGTCTTTTCCATGTATGGTGAAGCTCTTCATACCAAATTTGGCCGTTCCGCTCAGAGATTAAAGAAGACTCTCATCTTAACCTCAAAATATTTGTTCATTGTTGGCCAAACTATGCAACAAAATACACTGCGTTATGCCGTGGATTACAAGATAGACGTTAACAGTATCCGCTCCGTGTCTATGACCAGCTTGCAAGACAATTGGGTTGCTCTCATTTTGATTAACTCCTCCCAACCTGATCCTTTTATCAATACGGTATTCAAAACAGAATTGGTCACACAGCTCAAGAAGCTAAATAGTAAGATTCAAATCAAAATTGGCCCCAACATCGAGTACCATAAGAAGCCCAAAAGAATTCATGTTGTCAGAGCTGAAATAAGCGACACTGCACCTCTACGTGGAGACATTTACAAAACTAGTAAAATTTACGTACGCCGTGGCCACCCAGCAAATTCTGTCTCTAACAAGAAGCCTAAGAACGTTGGTGGGTATGTGCGGACCACGATTAAAAAACGTAGGAGTGTGAAGAAACCAGCTCCGCCAGTGTCCAGGCTGGCTAAAAAACCAGCTCCACCTCCACCAAAACAGCTCAGTGCCTCAGCTTTGGCAGCCTCTGCTGCTCAAACCGCCTACAATCCTAATGGCATTAAGACAAGGGCCAAAACAAACCCAAAATCTTCATCGCCACCAACTTCTCAACCGGTTGCTACACGGTCTGCACGCCGTACTAGTACGACTCGCACAAACCATATTTCCACCACGCGCCCTTCTATCGTTCAGTCTGATGCGAGCCCAGTAGCCAGTAAACGTACATCAACCTCCACTTTTGCTGCAGTCCCACAAGTACAGTCTAAGGGGGCTGCGCCACCGCCACCACCACCTCCACCAATGGCAAAGCCTGCACCTGCGGAGCCTCTATACGAGGCTGCTTATGATTTCCCAGGCTCGGGCTCCCCCTCTGAGTTGCCCTTGGCCAAAGGTGAAGTGGTTTATATCACTAGGAATGAAGTAAGTGGCTGGTCCTTGGCTAAAACTCTAGATGGCTCCAGAGAAGGGTGGGTACCTACCGCATACGTGACAGAACATGCGGGAGGTGTCAGCACAGTCTCTTCTACCACTACGGAGGCTGCTTCCTCGACCCCAGTAGCTCAACAGACGGTACAAAAAATTTCCTCTGAGGAGGATGCACCGGTCCAACAGGAAGTCGTTGCTCAGCAAACAAACTTCAGTAATGGACTGGCATCCGCTCTAGCAGCCAGAGCGAACAAAATGAGACAGGATAGTGATGAAGAAGTTGGTGGTGTTAATGAAGAAGATGACGACGATGACGATTGGTAAATTGCAGCAGTCACTAAATTCATGATAATGATCCAGGCCTTCATTGTTCAGTGTAAAATATACAAAGGAAAAAATAGTCAATGAATAATAGATCAAAGAAGAGTCATACTAATTCTCTATACATAGTACTTACTTAGCGTCATAATTATTTACCATTTGTTGATGCAGCTGTGTACTTTTTTAGATGTTTGTCGCCGCGTTGTTGAAATAGATCTGCAATGTTATTACCAAAGCTGTTGATTATTGTAAAGCAGAACAAAGATCTACCATGCTAGAAGTTACTGAAGATGTGTTGAAGATTTTGCAGGAACACATTGAAGTGTTCTCCAAGTATTTATCCTGTTACATCCATGCATTGAATAAGTTTATCGGATTTTTGAGAAAAGTTTCATCGCTAAGATTCGAAAGAACCGTACTGATCAAATACGTTAAGAAACTTAGATTTATTAATGATTCGTTGACTATCTACACTTTTGCCGACGAGAGGGCTCTTGTAGATCAGAATGGTAGCCTCCACGAAGCTATAAAACCCTTGGCATCCTTCCTATTCAAAAGTATTGAACTGTTAGATCTGTTGAACTATTTCTTGACACAGCCTTTGCAGAAGGAGATTATATCCAAAACTTTAAATACTGAATTGAATCTTTCTGAAGGCTGCATCGTTGCCATTGAGGATACCTATAACCATTTTGTCAAGTTTGCCCAATGGATGGTTGAGTCATTGCAGATCGAAAGTACTTTCTTCCAAATAGAAGTTGTGCAGTTCACCAAAAAATGTGCCATTGAAGATGGTGTCGATGTCGAAAACAGTGACAACATTTTTTTACAAGAAGTGCTTCCCGTTATCGACACTGAAGAGTACGAGGACATTGCGGAGGAATGGGCACACATCCTAGCTGAGAAAGCTTTGCAATTAGAGGCCAGGTTTAACGAAAATGTCACTAATTGGCAACTGAAGTTCGAGAAGAAAAAGGAAGACAGATGAATCTCTCTTAAACCCCCTCGTAAAGTGTTTTTTTTTTTATAAATCTCTTTTTCATGAAGTACACAACCTTAATACCAAGAACAGCTATTCTACGTCTGCAGAGGTTTTCGAAATCAAAACAGAGCCCGGTGTCTCTCCCTCACCGATTTTCTCTAAGCGAGCCTCTCTCTCCCTCATCAAATAGATCCTTCTGGGCTCTCCCGTGTTCTTCAAGCTCAATGAGTAGTCCTCCGGACAATCCATCTTTTTGGAGAAATAGATGTATAGCTGCGACAACGACAACCTGCAGTGGTGCCCCTTAAAATTGTTATTGCCCAGCCGTATGTTTTCCACGACTTTGATGGCTATGTTTCTGTTAATACTTTCAGGAAGACCATAGTGAGAGGGGTTCTTCCGTACGTCATTAATCCTGTTAATGATACACATACGCTTCGCGAACATTGTTCTTTCCTTGGAGCTACGTCTCCATGTAGACCCGTACCTCCTTTCCAAAGACATTAGAGAAGGTCTATTTGGTAATCCTTCAAAATATTCACGGGCGACATCGTGCACACTTTGAATTGCCCTATTGATCTTGTAGTTGACCGTTTGATTCAAGTTTACTTCCTGTTGATTTCCTCCTGAATCACTCTCATCTTCATCGTGTAGAACCGCGGACTCACGGGGAGACTCCTCGGTTTTCACCAAGGAGTCCCCATTTAACGCTACGTAATCAGCCTCGTACTGCTCCCGACGTTCCTGTCTTTCTCTACCCAAGTTGTTTGCCAAAAGGATAGACGAGGAAACCCTAGTAGCATCTTCACTGGTTACGCTTTGTTGCGCATGGTCCACAAATCGTATTCTCTCCCCAGACATGATCCCCACAATCTCTTTGAACACTTCCTTCATGGCACTTACTTCGTCTACACATTTCGCCACATTACGAAATCCAACCTCCATACGTTTCTGACCATCGAGGTAGAACTCTTCTTGCTCTTTCTCTAGTTGAATCACTTTAGCCTTTAGCCACTCGTTCTGCTCTTCTACTTTGGTCAACTGGTCAACCAAAAAAGACAAAAACGCCCTATCAGGCCTCTCTGTGTAATTCGTAGAGCGAAGCGACTCAGCAGAGGGCATGACAGGTGACGACATGAGGTCCTGTTCCAAGCCAGAGAACCTTCCCTGAATCATCCTCGTTAGTGAGTCTAGTACGCGGTATTTCTCAAGGGCATCGCCAAATCCCCCCCGGCGACCATCGTCTATACACCTTCCACGTGATAAGGCTTTAAGTTTCTGTTGGAAGACCTTAAGCTAGGTTGAGCATATTCTACTAGTGTTTAACACATTGCTGTGGTGGTTGATTATCTAACATCTCCTTCAGTAACTTGGTCTGTTCTCGAAGCTTATCGTCATCTTGTCCAAGAGCTTTCTTACTTACATTGATGGGAAGTAGCCTTGTTCCGATGTTTTCATCTAGCAATTTGATCTCTTGCTTCAATTGACCAGTAGCAGCTTCGAGTGTGGTATAAAATTCCCTTGTATGCTGCTCAAATTGTGGTTTTAAATCATGATTTCCATGTTTAAGCTCCCCATATGTGAAAACCACCTGGGAAGCAGTCTGCAGAAGAGAACAGAGCTGATCATCAACTTGTGTTAGCGTATTCAATCGTTCCTGAATATATGGTGGCTGCATTGGAGGCAGATGTAAGTGTTTTCTTCTTTTCTCAGTTGTTATTTCTGAAGCATTGTCAGAAGGTTAGCGTTCAAGATTTTCAGACATCCAAGTAGAAATTAAGATAATAAATACTTTTATTGAAGACATGAGACTCGATGCGCATTAACTTGGGACTTGAGAGGGTTATAAAACTGCTCGGTTATTTGGGTAACCCACACGAGAAGTTGAAAGTTTTACACGTGGCTGGCACCAATGGTAAGGGCTCTGTTTGTTCATACTTGACGTCGATACTACAGCAAGGTTCGCGTGTGGGCCAGTTTAGCAGCCCTCATTTGATTCGCATAACTGATTCCATTACCGTCAATTCTCAGTCGATACCACGGGGAATTTACCAAGACATAAGGCGCAAATTGGAGACGCTGGACGCGCATTACAAGTTGCAGTGTACTGAATTTGAATTATTGACGTGTACAGCTTTTAAATACTTTTTCGATATTCAGTGTGACTGGTGCGTGATTGAAGTTGGACTTGGCGGCCGATTGGACGCTACGAATGTGGTCCCAGGTGCTCGCAAGTATGGTTGTGGAATTACCAAGATTGGCTTGGATCATGAGGCCTTCTTAGGTACTAGTCTATCACAGATAGGACGCGAAAAAGCTGGCATTTTGGTGCAAGGAGTGCAATATGCGGTGATAGATGGTACTAACGACAAATCTGTGCTTGAAGTCGTCAAAGAGCAATGCGAACGAGTTGGTTGTGAGTTGAAAATTGCCGGAGGTAATTCTCAGACCATTGTTACAACTTCTTGGGGAGCTCTCACACCACGACTGCCCCTGAATGGAGCCTATCAAATTCAGAATTTACGGGTGGCTATGGGAATGTTGGACCATTTACGACAGCGAAAATTAATTGATATTTCTCGAGAGTCAATTGAAAAGGGTCTGTCACAAGTGAGTTGGCCTGGAAGATTGCACAAATTGAATTTCCGTTGTGCGGATGGCAAATGTGTCCCGCTATTGCTTGACGGGGCTCATAACGGTAGCGCGGCCATTGAATTGGCCAAATTTTTACGCACGGAGCATGGGCAAGATGCGCTAACGTTCGTTATTGCAGTCACACAAGGTAAAACATTGGACCCATTGTTTAAAACTTTGCTACGTACTCAGGACCGTGTTATCGTGACGCGGTTTGGCGACGTAGAAGGCATGCCCTGGATTCGGGCTATGGACGTGGAGGAGCTGGCCAATTACATTAGGAGGTTTTGCCCAAACGTACAGAGCATGCAAGGGGTTGACCAAGTCATGCCTATGTTGGTAGAAGAGAAAAGGCCTATTGTTGTTTGTGGATCACTCTACTTATGCGGGGAAATACTGCGTGGACAACAGGGATAGTAATATATTTACGATCACCTGCGCTGCTTCTTGTGTTTTTGGGGAGACATCATTTGAGTTATATCACGTTTGCTATTCCTTGATTTTGGACCATTATTTTCCTCTTTGACCTTAATATCCTGGTGCTGCATCTTAGCTCCTTTTTCGTTATCCTTCTCCGCTTCTTTGAAAGCTTGACCTCCTTTGTCAATCTCAGCCATACGATCGTCAGTAAGATGATTCTTCACTTCCTTTTTGCCTTGATCCTGCTCGAAGATTGGCTTCATTAAATAATCTTCATTTATTGTAGTCTTCCCCACATCGCTATTCACTTGATAGCATTTCATCGTATCAGCTTTATAAGTTGTCGTCAAAGTATCATCCAATTCCTGCTGGGACCACTCCGTTTGACCGCTCAACCATTTGTTCCAAGATTTCGATTCCGGCTCTAATACTACAGGCATCCGATCATGTAACCATTTTAGAGACTCAGGAGCCACTCCAGTAATTATTGTAAATGACCACAAATTATCCTTCTCAACATGATCGTACAGTCCTGCTAAAAACATCAATTTTCCATCTTTTTTAGTCACATAGAATGGTGTTTTAGTACGGCCCTTAGTTCTCCACTCATAATACCCACTCACAGGCACTACGCATCTCTTATAGTTACAGTTTTGGACCCACATTCTGGTCGTTTGCAAGCTTTCTTCTCTAGCGTTGAAAGTTCGAAAAGTCTTAAATTTGGACACGTCCTTAACCCAGTGAGGGACCAACCCCCATTTCATATACTGTAAAACTTTGTCCTGGGACCGATATACAGGGGAAATAGCTGTTGGTGCCACATTGAAAGACTTGGGGTGATGTTCTTCGGGGGGCTGTACTTTTAAGTTATAATGAGCAAACTGCTCGGGCAGCTCATCGCTACTGTAACTCATTGAATATCTTCCACACATCTTGGAAAACTTTCTCTAAGTACGAAATGCAGATGTTCAAACTGATGCTTAAGTCCAGTTCAAATAAAGTAATCAGCTTGTGTTTTACACTAAAAGTTGAAGTTGCTACAACGTCACTGACCCTTAAATAATTTCATTTTGAAAACTTACGCTCTTAACAATAATACATCGAGAAAGCAGTGTCAAAGTAATCCAAAGGAAAAGAAATCTGAATTCGCTGTTAAGGATGTTAAGAAGTAGTCTAAAGCTTACCACTAAGTTTGCTACTAGAATACCTCAACGATCGTTTCACAAGAGTGGTATCTTGGGCGATGTAAGATCAGTTATTGAAAAGCAGCAAGAGCAGCAGAGAAAGCAGATGAAAAGCCTCAAAATTGAAAGATGGGTCTTCTCGATAGCAGGGCTTTCGGCAATAGGTTATGGCCTTTGGTATTTCTATTGGCCTCATCATACTTTTCCCGCGCCTGTAGGCAAAATATTGCGGAAGGGACTTTGGGCTGAATCCAACAAGCAAGGATTTAATTATCAAAAGGCCGCTGGATTCTATATCAATGCATTAGAGGAATGCCAGAAATTGCATATGGATACAATTTCTGATGAATACACAGGCATCGAGCTCAAGGTGGCCGAGATGTACGAGAAGCTGAACATGTTTGAGGACGCCAATAGTATCTACTTGGAGTTGCTCTACAGATTTTACGATGCTTTAAATTCTCCCGGTAGGGTTTCCGAGGAAAGCAGGCCCGATTTGATCAGAAGAGATTTGAGAATATTGATTAAATCATTGGAGACTAACAAAGACCTTTCCGTAGGCAAAAGAAATCTACTCGCACATTTACTTTTGGCACAGGAAGAGATCTTGAGCCGCTCCCCAGAGCTAAAGGATTTTTTTGAGAAAAGAAAGGAAAAGGCCAAGAATATGTTCCAAGGAAAGGCCCTTAATGCATCTGATTTTCATACTTTTGTCAATGACGACAATCTTAAGCTTAATGACGAAGGCTACATGATTTTGGACTTACAAAAAAATAGCAGCGCATGGGAACCCTTCAAGGAGGAATTTTTCACGGCGAGGGACTTGTATACAGCTTACTGCCTGTCTGCCAAAGATATCACAGCCGCCCTGAGCTGTAAAATGACAACCGTGGAGTGGATGGTGATGGCAGATATGCCACCTGGTCAAATTTTACTTTCGCAGGCAAACCTGGGGTCTTTGTTGTATTTGCAAGGTGAAAAGTTTGAAGGTGAGATTTATCAATTAGAGCAGCGTTGTCAGAAGGATCCTTCTCTAAAAACCGAAGATATCATGGTCAAATCATTAAGGAATCTGCACAGAAACAGGGACACATGTCTCGATATGTCCAATCAGTGCTACAATAGCGTCGTCCAATTTGCCAAGAGAAATAACAAGCTTAGGTTCAATGTCAGGGATCAACTCGACCCATCGGTATCGCAAGCGATCGCACTGTCCACTTATGGCATGGGTGTACTGAACTTGCATCAGGGTGTGCTTGTGAAGGCAGAGAAGCTGCTCAAGGACTCCATTGCGCTGGCGAGAGAGACTGATTTCAGCGAATTGCTCAAGGAGGCTGAGAATGAATTGCAAAAGACAACAACGCTAAAGACCAAGAAGCAATCTGATCAAACACAATAAAGTACAATATACATGAAAAAAAAGATCCCGTCATTTTTTGTCACTATTTTATTTTTATTTTTTTTCTAATTTTACAGTCATTATAATTGAATTTTTCAGTTTCGAGAATCACTCGGCCTTAGTACATGGAAGCAGGATAAACCATTGAAGGAAGAGCTTCTAGAAAGAATTCGCTAACTGCTCTCTTTTTATCAGTTAAATAAGTTTTATGGTAGCATTTAAGAAACTATAACTTTTCGAGGCTAACTAGGTATATGATCCGATGCTTAGTACAAATGTCTTGAGGCGTAACGTTCCTTCGTCCTCTAAGTGGGTGCGGCTACTTTTGGTGAAGCGACTGGCAACACAAGTATCGAAGTCATCCTCTAGTGGGACGCAAGTAGAATCATTGAAAAGAACGTTTGATGACACTGAATATTGGCACGAGGCTAACAAGCAGAACTATGCACTTGCCAACAATAAAGGCAAGTTTTTATCTAATATAGGCCTTGGTGGATCGCAGCAGGTAGAAACTGGTCTTTTCAAAAATCCATATCTAACGACACCGGATGGTCTACGAAAGTTTAGCCGACAATCTTTAAGCCAAGCTTATCGTCTCTTAGAAGATATGAGGACTGATGACAGCCAAGAGGGTTTACGAAATTACGTTTTGAGATTGGATCAACTTAGTGACACTCTTTGTAGGGTGATTGATCTATGTGAGTTTATTCGATCTTCACACCCTGATGCTCAATTTTTGGAAGCTGCTCAGGACTGCCATGAGGAGATGTTCGAATTTATGAACGTTTTGAACACAGATGTGAGTCTTTGCAATAGATTAAAGTTCGTTTTAACCAAACCAGAAATTGTTTCCAAACTGTCTCACGAAGAAATCAAAGTTGGTAAAATACTATTGGAGGATTTTGAGAAATCTGGCATATATATGAATCCAGAGATTAGAGAACAGTTTATTGCATTATCTCAAGAGATAAGTCTTGTGGGACAGGAATTTATAAGTAACACAGATTTTGTTCGAACTAATTATATCAAGATTAATTGCCAAAACATGGAAAATAGTGGTATTAATCAGTTGATATTAAGTCAATTATCAAAGGACATGAACGGGAAAAATTATAAAGTGCCTACACACGGATATGTTGCTTACTCTATACTTAGGGCATGCCCTAATGAAACGATAAGGAAACAACTTTGGACTGCCATGCACAGCTGTATGGATAAGCAAATTGTGAGACTAACCCAACTCGTTCGATTAAGGGCGGTTTTGGCGTCTTTAATGGGTAAGCAGAGCTATGCGGAGTATCAGTTGGAAGGAAAAATGGCCAAGACACCCGAACAAGTGAGTGATTTTATTAGCTCATGGGTCAAAGCTACCCAACCAAAAGCTGCCAAAGAGTTGAAAACTATGTCTGATCTGAAATGCAAACATTTGAATGTCGAGCCTTTGGAAGCTGCTAATGGTTCCAATTTGGAGATTGTGCGTCCCTGGGACCGGGATTTTTACCATAACATCTATGAGGCTCAACAGAATCGAACACCAGCGGATGACCAACAGGTATCACTCTTTTTCACATTAGGTAATGTCATTAGTGGTTTGTCAGATCTCTTCCAAAAGATCTATGGTATTCGGTTAGAACCCGTCATTGCAAAGACGGGAGAGACCTGGTCTCCCGATGTGAGAAGATTGAACGTTATTTCGGAAGAAGAAGGAATCATTGGGGTAGTATATTGTGATTTGTTTGAGCGAGCAGGCAAAACTTCTAACCCTTCCCATTTTACAGTCTGTTGCTCGAGGCAAATTTACCCAGAGGAAAACGACCTTTCAACGATTCAAACAGGAACCAATCGCAATGGCACTAAGTTTCAACTACCAGTAATATCTCTTGTCTGCAATTTTTCCAGCTCTGTGGTATCCTTTGGCCAATCACTATGTTTGTTGCATATTAGCGAGATTGAGACGTTATTCCATGAGATGGGCCATGCCATGCATTCAATGTTGGGGAGAACCCGCTTGCAAAACTTGAGTGGAACCCGTTGTGCTACCGACTTTGTCGAATTGCCCAGTATCCTAATGGAACATTTTGCCAGAGACCGAAGAGTATTGAAGAAAATCGGCAAACACTGTAGTACCAATGAACCGATTCCAGAAACCCTGTTGGATAGCTATTTGCAAGGTTCACAATTCTTGCAACATTGCGAAACTTTTTCTCAGGCAAAGATGGCCATGTTGGATCAAAAATTACACGGCAAAGACATCACCACCCAGATGGATGCATTGGATGTGGTTGCTCTTTACCAAAACTTAGAAAAAGATTTGAAAGTATTGGCAGACGATCAGAGCACCTGGTGCGGCAGGTTTGGACATCTGTTTGGATACGGCGCCACTTACTACAGTTATTTGTTTGACAGAGCCATTGCCGCCAAAGTTTGGGGAGCCCTCTTCCAGGACGACCCTTACACCAGAAGCGGTGGTGAGAAGTTCAAAGAACGCGTATTGAAATGGGGAGGCGCCAAGAACCCCTGGGAATGTATCGCTGATGTCTTGGACCAACCTGAATTGTCGCATGGTGGCACCAATGCCATGAAATTTATCGGTCAATCCGAGGACCTGTAAATACCACAGATGATTGTCACCAGGAGAAAAAAATACATTAGACAAACTGGAAAAGTACATGATAGGTGTCTTTTTAAGATTTTTCAAACATACTTATACAAAACCAACTAAACAAAAATGAAAATATATCTTTTTACAATGTTTAGTGGGCGGTCATAACTTGCCAAACTCTGATGACGTTGTCGGTGTAACCGGCGAACAAAGTCTGACCGTCAGCGGACCAGGCCAAAGAGATGGCGTGTGGCTCGGCAGCCTTGGTGTAGCCGGCGAACTCTGGTTTCAACTCGTCAACCAAGTATTTTGGATCCAAGCAGAAGATCTTGATGCCAGATGCAGTAGCGGCAGACAACCAGTATCTGTTTGGAGAAAAGGCCAAGGCGAACACCTCGTCGTTAGCGGACAAAGTGTACATGGGGACCTTGTCGGCCAAGTTCCACAACATGATCTCACCGTCCTTACCGGCAGAGGCAATCAAAGAACCATCTGGAGAAGCGGTGATGGTGTTGACGTAGTTGTTGTGACCGATGAAGTCGGCCTCAATCTGGAATTGGTTAACGTTCCAGGCCTAATGAGCAGTTAGTATCATAAATGTTCGTTTTACAAGAGTTTTTCCTTTCCTACTTTCTTTCCCGAAGTTATCATCAGAGATCTTGGTGATTAAAATATGTCTCATTCAAGGCGTGGTAGCCCTGTCCGAAGTAGCAAATATATCGTTAACATCATTTGACACTCCGGGGAAAGCCAGTAGCAGAGTTAAAACATTTTTCCTTTCATTTCGTTAGCACATACCTTAACCATCTTGTCCATACCGGCAGAGATGACGGTGACGGTGTCGTCGTTAGCATCCTCAGTAGGGGCAATTCTCACCTGGGAAACCCAGTCGTTGTGGCCCAACATGGTGGCCAAACATTGGCCTCTGATAGTCCACACCTTCACGGTTCTGTCACGAGAACCAGAGATGATCATCGAAGCCTTTCTGTCGATGGCAACGGACATGACATCGGACTTGTGGCCCACGAATCTCTGGTAGGTCTGACCAGTGGCCACATCCCACAATCTCAAAGTCTTATCCCAAGAGGCAGACAAGGCGTAGGCACCGTCAGCGGTCAAGGCACAGTCCTGGACAATGTGGTTGTGGCCTCTGAAAGATCTGACGGGAACACCGTACTGCTTGTCGTCACCGGTCAATTTCCAAGAGATCAGAGTTTTATCACGGGAAGCAGACAATAGCAAGTTTGGCTGACCAGCGGAAGTGGCCAACGAAGTGACATGGCCGTTGTGGCCTTCCAGAGTACCTCTCAAAACCAAAAATTCAGCAGAAGACATTTTGTGACGTGGGTGGACTTACAGTTTTGACAAGAGAAAATAGTAAGAAGAGAACTAAGAAAAGATTTAAGAGAAAATTTTAAGGACCCACGGAGGGAGAACTCAGCAGATGGGCTGAAATTTTTCAACTATTTGACCTTTGAGATGAGGTTGGAAAAGGTTTGCGTCCTCAGTTTGAATTTTCACCAACTGTGCTCAGAGTTTCGCTGGGACCTCCCAGAGTCCACCGCCTCTGCCTGCGAAAATTTCAGCATGCGTTTGTGTGACTGCTGAGAGCCACACACCTTGCCGAAAAAATAGCATTACGCCCACACAATCCTTAAAGAAGAGCCTTTTTTTTTTTTCCCAGGAGTCAGAAAACTTTCTCGCGACGCGACGCGACGCGAAACCGAGGTAAACGCGTAAATAAAATGCAAACATCTGACGCGCTTTTATTGACCGGAATACCCCGGCTTGTCCGGGTTTGACATTGCACAGATTTGTCCGAGGATACCCTGGTGAATCCGTATTTTAATTTTTTTATGCCACGCTTCCGCTGTGTATACATGCACATGTTTACATATACAACGACAAGGCATTAGGAAGGGACTGAGACGCCGGAGTGACTACTCCGTAGTATGGTTTACCAAGCTACCCATGACTTCTCAAAATAACCTGATAATTTATTTACTCCATTATCAATTAAAGAATATTTTAATATTCTGGGGGCGCGCGGGAAGTTTTTACAAGTTTTGCTTAGCGATTTTTCATGAGGGAATGTTTCGGTTGATCCTTTCAAACTCCATTTAATTTGTTATCTAGTCAACTGCCCTGCAATGCTGCACACGCTTCTACGTGCAGTCCTTGTCACATCAAACTCGTACACTGTGATACTGTCCTCATGTCGCTAGAGTTCTCACATTAATATATACGTGCACACGAGTAACTAACACTAACGCTCAATGAAACTCGCATATTCCACAAGGTTTCAGCCCATAGGGAAAGCGTGAGGACCTCATAAGAAGCTGCTGGCCGCAGGGGATTGGAAATATTATCGGACAGTATCATTGAGATCTTTTACAATGCCTCCCTTGGACAAGCGTATCAAGAAGTTTTTAAAGAACTCGATTCGAGTGGCCCCTAAGATATCGAGCAAAGGTGAACTGGCGGAGTTGAGATCTGGTTTGGTTAGTCAATACCCACAGACTAGGAAGGATGCAATAAAGAAGACGATCCAGCAGATGACGCTGGGGAAAGATGTATCGACGTTGTTTCCGGACGTGCTTAAAAACATCGCTACCAATGACGTCGAGCAAAAAAAGCTTGTTTACCTCTATGTGATGAATTACGCGGAGACTCATCCTGAGCTTTGTATTTTGGCCGTGAACACGTTTGTCACGGATGCACAAGACCCTAATCCTTTGATTCGGTGTATGTCGATTAGGACCATGTCGATGATTCGTGTGGACAAAATTCTGGAATACGTGGAAATCCCGCTGCGTAGGACGTTGCAGGACGATAATCCCTATGTGCGAAAGACGGCGGTCATCTGCGTGGCCAAGCTGTTCCAGCTGAACAAAGATTTATGTAAAGAACTCGGAGTGTTGGAGGACCTGGTGTCTGCATTGGACGATTCAAATCCAATGGTGGTCGCCAATGCCACTGCCTCCCTGACGGAGATAAATGGAATGGACCCAAGTGTGATATCGCTATTGGATTTGATCCAATCGCACGTTTCACAATTTCTATTGGCGCTAAACGAATGCACAGAATGGGCTAGAATCACAATTCTTGGCGCCTTATCTGAATACACTGCTAAGGATTGCCTGGAGGCACAGGAGATTATTGACCGGGTTTCTGCCCATTTGCAACATGTGAACCCGGCCGTTGTCCTTGCGACCGTCAAAGTGATTATTAAGAACTTGGTCCAGATCGAACCTCGGGAGAAGGCAGCGGTGATGTCCAAATTGTCCTCCGCACTTGTGTCCATCATGTCCACCCCACCGGAGATGCAATACGTAGCTTTGAGAAACATTCGCATAATACTTGAGAAGTACCCGGATTTGTTGACTAAAGAATTGAGAATCTTCTACGTCAAGTTTAATGATCCCTTATACGTCAAATTGGAAAAGGTGGACATCTTGGTCAGACTGGTGGATGGTGCCAATTTGAAGCAATGTCATGTGCTGATGAGAGAATTGAAGGAATATGCGATGGAATTTGAGCCTGAGTTTGTCACCCGAGCTATCCAGGGGCTAACACAGTTGGCCGTCAAATGCTCGGATGCGAAATTTGTGGCGAAGATTTTTGAAATTTTGTTGGACATGTGTGAGTCCCAAGAAGCACTGAAGAACGATTGCTGCGTCGCCCTGTGCAATCTGCTTAGACATGCCGTTGGCAATGAGAAACTAGCCACCGACGCATGTAATATGCTCGATACCTGGCCCTCTACAGAGAACTTGCTTTTGTCAGATTCTGCCAAGTGCAACTACGTGTGGCTAATGGGTCAATACCCGGGAAAATTCAACGAGTTGCAGGAAAAATTATCGTGTTTCCTTGAAAACTTTGCCCAAGAGGAACCTTTGACACAGACTTCCATCTTAGTTACGGTGGTCAGACTCCATTCCTCATTACCGGGATCCGTCCTGCAAAACGTTTTGGAGTTGGCCACGCACGAAATTCAAGAGTTGGACGTTAGAGACATGGCTATAATATACTGGAGATGCCTGTCGATGCCCAATTCCGATACTCTCATAGAAGAACTATGCTCCTCAGTGGCACCTCGAATTGAAAACCTTCTTGACACATTTTCACCCGAGGTTCTGGAGAAATTACTCTCTGAAATATCCTGTGTGAGCTCTATCTATTTCAAACCTCAATTTGAAGGTCCACGCGGAACCCTCCAGCACAATAATGTCGTCAGGGGAAGACACATCGATGAGTTGAAAGATTTGGCTGAGAATGAGTTAGCCAGGAAGGCCAATGACGACGTCCTATTGGACTTTGATGACGAAGATGAAGAATTGACCTCAGGTCATTCCTCCATGGGTGTTGGTAGGCCGGCTTCCAATATGGACGACCTGGATAATTTGTTCGATTTTAGTGTCGCCCCCTCCCAGAACAACGGTAAAGCCAGCATAAGCAGTGGAATGGCTGATCTAAAACTGCAGCAACAACAGCAGGCGCCCAATAATGGTAACAATAACAAGATATCTTCTAACACCCAGGATCTCCTCGACCTTTTCTGACATGATATCATTGATAGAACCTGCATCATTCCCCCGTTTATCGTATAAATATCTTAATAGCGTCTATACAAAGTTATGCAAGGTAAAATTCTAAGAGAAAGAATAATCATAAACCGTCTTGTCCTACTTAGCACCTTTGCTCTTTTTGACTTGCTCCTCTAGTCTGGAAATCTTCCTTTCAACAATCTTATCCCTTTCAGCATCCAGATATTTAGTATCCACTTGGTAGAATAAAATGCATTCGCTCATCTTGTCGCGTTGCTGATCACACGCAGGAAATACTCTGACACCATTTGCCTTGGCGCATTCAGCCATAGCTTTCACGAAATCATCGCACTTCTCATAAGCTATTTGCTTTAGATTCTTACGAGCCTCTTTCTCCTCTCTAGGTGAAAGCACCCAGATGGGTAGTTTGGAGCTGTGATTTGAAATACTGGAATCTTGAGACATAGATGATCCAATTGAAAGGTGCCCTCTATTCTTTATGACCTTTGTGTAATGTTGATCGATATCCTCTTGAATTTTTCAACTTTGGCTTAGAGCTTTGACATCAGCTAGAAAAATTGCAAACTACATTCAAGCAAGTAAGCCAAACTAACGAAGAAATATTAACATGTTTGGTCCATTTAAGTCCACCAACACGCTCCTTGGAGGGCTGCTATGGAAGATTCCCTGGAGAATGTCCTCTCATCAGAAACAAAGAGTTAGACACAGAATGCGGGATGTGGATGAAGTTGTTAAGCAAATCAACCTGGGACTGCACGTCCGGAGGTGTGAGAAAAAAGGTTTGAACTATGATGCGGCCATCGGTACCAGTAAGATGCTCAAACCAGAAGTCAAAGCTTTGCGTATCTTGAACAAGCCATCTGTTTTCCCAAAAGAATCCCAAATCTCTCCCAAAAACAAGTACTCTGTATTTGACAAGAAGTCCTCCGGTTACAGAAAAGGTATCCACAAGGTGCCCAAGTGGACCAAGATCTCATTGAGGAACAATCCTCGCTACTTCTGAAGAAACTCCTGTACATATTTTTTTCACTCATGTAAACTTTCATTTCGATATCCTTTCCCATATGAATTTGGTCTTAAAAAAATCACTAATATCGCTGTCGAGCGGCAAAAGGTCAAGTTCGTTGCCCTTCCCCTTGATGAGTACCTGACTTCCATCCTCGTCGACCAACACGCCCATGGATCTGTATAGCTTTAATTTCAAGATGTTAGCTCTTGCGACCGGATCTTTCAATATCATGTTTTCCTCTGGAGATTCCATGGAATCTTGATCTCGACTGTCTTTGACCAGCTGGGCAATTTTTTCGTCGAGTTCTCCTCTCATCAGTACAACAGCTTGTTCCAAGTCATCGAGTTCCTTTACGTAATCCACTATTTGCTTCTGATTGGCCAATTCTTGCGACTCTTGACGAACTTTGTCCAAGCCTGACGTCAGCTCATCGACTAACAATGTATTCTTTTTCAACAGCGCATCCAACGACAGGATCTCAGCTTCTTTGGTTTTTAACTTGTCCTGTGACTGGGATTGTATCTGGCTAACTTTGTGATCTATGTTGGTAATTGATTCCACATCTTGTTGGATGATAAAGTTCTCTCGAACTTGCCGGAGAAGATCAGCTGGGTTCTCGAGCAACTCGTTGTTCGCCATATTGATGTTTTCTGTAGTTGTTCTTTTTAAGGTTAAAAGCTCATGTCGATCTTAAAACAACACACAAACAAGACGGACAAGGCTCCATGTCCAGCCCCGCCAAACAACGGCAATATGCCCATATGGCCCAACAGCTACAGATTCTGCAATCGAACTTGGCCGAGACATCACGTCAGCTTGAATTGATGTCGAGACAATGCAACAAGAACATCGTGGGACAGCTAGGGAAAGTGCATGCCAGCTGGTTCATGGCAAGTAATAGACACTTCGAAGAAGAGATGCTGGGAAAGGGCAAATGAAAAGATCAAGAGATGTACTAGTTAACATTACATGCATTTTCTGACGTTATATATATATACATATACACATCAATTACTTTCCGTTAGTAGATGGTGCCTCTCTTTTTAATGCCTGTTCTTCCATTTTTCTCTGCCTCCTGGCCAGTTTCACCTCGTACTCGTGGCATCCAGCGAAACCCTCTAATACAAGCGGTTCTGGCGCCGGTTCCTCCGTGAAATACTCGCTTTTTAATGCTTGGCTTGCAGAGAGTCTTTTGTTCTGATCATAATCTAAAAGCCCCCTCGCTAATTGGAAACATGCCTCTGATGGAATCACTTGTGCGAACTTTTCCCTAAACACGTCCGGGCGTCTCTCTGTGTGTTGTGGAATCACCATAAAAAACCAAGGCATTTCAAACAAATTGGGCCATTGTTTTATTGTCGGTGTCCCCATAATTTTAAAAATTGCGTCTAATTGTTCCAATTCATTTTGGCCCTGGAAAGCTGCCGACTTGTTAAAGAGCTCCACAAGGACACATCCACAACCCCACATGTCAACTTCCGCTGAGTATTTGGTGGTTCCCAGTAATAGCTCTGGCGGCCTGTACCACATTGTGATTACACGATTCGTATAATCTTTATCCCTCTTCATCCTTCTTGCCAGGCCAAAATCCGTTATCCTCAGACGTCCCCTGTTGTCTATAAGGATGTTAGAACCCTTGATGTCGCGGTGCAATATGCCGTTATCGTGTAGATATTCCATCCCTTGAAGCAATTGCTTAAAAATATGCTTACATTGGGCTACGTTGATTTCCATTTGTTTGTTTAAAAGAAGTCCACTTAAATCGTTATCCGCATAGTCAAATATCATATAAACTGTCTTTTGCGATTCCACCATGATCTCCGTCAACGTTGACACGTTTGGATGGTTAAAACTTTGTAAAAGTTTGATTTCCCTGATGGACGTTATGGGAAAGCCTTCCCTTTCACTTTCTAACCTCAACTTCTTTAACGCTACCATTCTGCCTGTTATCGTATTGCGAGCTTTGTAGACTTTACCGTAGGTACCTTCCCCCACCTGTAAAATTCTCTCATAAACAGATGTGTCTCTCTTTTCTGAAATGAAAGAAGGTTGAACGGTCTTCTTACGGTCTATTCTCCTAGTATCTCCATTTGTAGGAGTAGAATTGTACCTTGACATGCTAACTTTAGGCCCCTTCGGTAACTGTGAAAGCAACGCATCTTTATTTTGCTGCCTCTTGGGAGTATTGCCACGACTATTTGCAGTTGAGGGGGGGCCCCTGGGGTTAGTATATCGTGGCGAACCTTCGTATCGGGATGTCGGTCTGTTGGCGTTATTTCTATTGTAACGAGAATTGCTGCCTTCGCTGCGTGGCGATTGTCCACCTGGACGTGCCGGTAACGGTGGTAATGGTCGATTGTTGGCCCTAAGTCTCTTGGGGGCTGGTCTAGTCGGTGGCATATTTCCTGCTCGTTTTCTAAAGTTCTGACGATCTATAAGAAGTTAGTAAATTGGAGAGAAGAAAAAACAAACATAAAAGCATTGTTTGCCTCACATACTATTGTTATATGACATCCTTATAGCCTCTCGGGGTGCCCTAGTTGCCAGTTTTCGAATTGAGTTCCGCCTTGGTCCCAGTACATTTGATGGTTTTTTCACTTTTTTTTCAGAAGCCGAATGTCTAAGAGATGAGATGACTTCAAAATAATACAGTAAGACATATAATAATACGAAAATATATGTGTAAATTTACAGTCGCATCTATTTATTTTTGTCATGCCATGAGGCTAAATTAATATCTTTCAAGACCAGCAAATCAGGTTCGTATTTTTCATAATCATCCCCACGAAGACTAGTGTCATCCTTCGACAGCATGATATCGTCGTCGTCTCTTGAATTTGGTGAGCTACTTGGAGCCTGCAGTAAAGGTAAGGTGTGATCAAAAAAGTCAATAAATTTTATTGCTTTGGATATCACCAAAGTATCGACGTCTTCTCCCCAAATTAAATCCAAATGCTCATGGTTTTCCACTTTAATGTCAAAGACTCTCCTGCTGGGCAGATTTTGTTTTATGACGTCTATATTCACCAATGAATCAATTTCCCCGTATATGAGCAAAATTGGAATTTTAATGTTCGTCTTTGTCGGGAAACGGGCAATTTGATAGGGTTTCTGCAAAGTGTTGAGGATACCATCTGATTCTTCGAACATTTGGAATCGATGTGCATGCAAGATTTGAAACCAATGGACCACACTCTTCACGCTCGTCGTAGAGTATAATTTGGCATAAGAGACCATCTTCTGTGCAGGACGTATATTGTAAGCCCTCCAGTTGAATAATTGGCGATTACCAAACTCTATTATCCAGTTGAATATCTTTGGGTGCATTGTTCTCTGCCACATGACAGCAGAGGGCAGTAGGATTCGATTCCCAAATAACAAGTACATTAGTCGAGGTGATAGTTTCGCCAACTTATCCACGACCTTGTTGTGCAACCCATGAGGTGTCATGGCTGGCGAAATGGCAATAAAGTGTGAAACTTTTTGATTCAGTTCCCTGCTCAGCGAAAATGCAGCAAACATCTGAGCAGAACCTTGGGAGAACCCGAAGCAGATCACTTGCGACACTTCAGTAAGATCCAACACAAATTGCACTGAATTTGGTATATCGAAGAAGGCGAACTCGTCAATGGAAAAGTCCCAAAACTTGCGAGACTTGGGCAACTTCGTCAAGTGGGTGGTAGAATATTTGTTACCCCTGTTGTTCCCCATCCAAACGTCAAACCCCAGGTCGTGAAGCACAATAGGTAAATTATTGTTGCGCTTGATGTTACAAACCCAAACGTCTGAGCACATGAGTAGGCCATGATGTAAATAAGCTACCTTACCGTTAGCAGTGCCTGGTTTAGGTGGGATTCTGTGCAGAGTTAGTACGTAGTCGTCCTCCGTCCTCACCAAATAGTCCTCCACCTCCACCCCAAACACTTGGCACATCTCATGGATGGTTGGAGCCAGCCGCAGCTTGAACTCGACCTCCGTCTCGGCAGTTACTTCGAAGTGGTTAACGACCCATGTTATAAATTTTATCACACGCTGAGGCACTAATCTCAACAGCAGCGCTGAAATAGTCTCCAAGTATACGAGACATATGATGGTGGTGTCAGTAATCGAGATTCTCATGTTGCCTAGAGTAAAATGGAACACCTGCGATACATCGGTAAACTCTCTGGCTTCCCTTATGTAGGAGGTACCAGCAAGTTTCCTCCCGAGTTTATTGCAATAAGGATGGATGAATAAATATATAACAAAATAAATAAGATAGACAGTCGTATAAATATGTAGTTCTTATCCTGGTTATTTGAATAGGAAACTACTGCCAGCTATTGCGGTGAATGCTAGTACCACGTAGCCGGTTTTGATGACACCAGGGTTGCTCATCTCTTTACCCAGGTCCCAAACCAAGTGCCTGACACCATTGGCAATGTGGAAGGCAAACAAGTATGCCACACCTGCCTTGGCAGTCCAATCGGCCCAGGCTGGTATTTTCTGTTTGTACCAAGCAGTCAAGTTCTCAGTGTTTAGACCAAGGCCAAACACCGTAGACACACCGAAGGCGATGGCCAAACCGTAAAAGGCCATACCCATGACCACACCCGAGACACGATGCAGGGATGACAGGTACCAAGTCATCTGAGGCTGGTAGATGGTCAAGTGTGGAGAAATAGGTCTGTTCCCTCTCTGGGCCCTCAGGATTTGCAATTCTTCATTAACGCTAGTTTTGACAGCGGATTGGTATCTCTTGGCCAGCTGCCCCGTAAGGGAGCCGGAGCGAGAGAGTACAGAAGGCCTTAGAAGAGTACACGACCGGTTCAAACCTAGTTGAAATAGCATTTTGACTTGATAAACTTAGGGTGATGGGCTTGCACGAAAGCCGTCTAGCTCTTCAATGTCGTATTTATTTTAACGGCGATTGCCTTGTCACTTGCAACTTTTTGCCTTAAAAAAAGCTCGGAACCGAGAACCGGCATTCGTATCGTGTGATGAGTATAGAAAGGATAAGCTTTGAATAGTTTGATTTGTAAGGGGGGAGCATCTTGAGATGAAAGAACTGGCGTATAATTCTGCGATATCATGACTTGATTGAATTTTCTCTTGCCAAAATAATAAAAAAAAAAATAAAAAAAATAAAATAAACGGTGGGATACTATTATTCAAGAGTGGCCGCTTGTTGTGACAAAATATAATAAGTGATGAGACGTAGTTGGAGCAAGAACTCTAATTCTTAACAAAGTTTTTTGTCAATTTGATTTGTGCTGAGTGGTCGTACCGTAATAAATTTAGAATTATTGTATTTCTGGTAGTTAGGACAAATGTTTCGAAATGGTAGTCCCATCAAAAAATTGTGAAAACCTTCACACTACTTTTATAACCCCCAAGAGTTCGGCAGTTTGCAATTCTTCATCGCATCTGGAGATAATATTCGGTCATTTTGAGCAACTCTGGAGGAGAAATAGTTCAGTGGAAAGTGGCCACCATATTCGTCAGTATTGATGATACTTTTTGAAAACAAAACTGCAGAAGCTAGAGTCGTCTCAGATGGGTAAGCGCCTGCTACTCACAGCCGTAGCATCCGTACCCAAATAATGAAATTAAATAAAACAATAAGTATCCAAGCTCCTGAAAAGGCAGCCTTTCGAGCACGGCCGGTGCAACCACAATGTGGTACAAATGAACCTTTGCATGAGCCAACTTAAGTAACTCATCCCTCCCCGAGGAGTGTAGTCGGCTCAATAAGAAACGTTGTTCTACGTCGTTGGTATAATTTCCACCTGGGTTATCTGTAGACAATTATCGTATTAGTATTAAGAAGAATACCGGCTCGTCAACTACAGTGCTGCAGCTTTTACCCGATAGATCCTTTTGCACCGAGAGACGGTCCACGGGAGTGAGAGGGCCTCGCGAAGCGGTGACGTGCTCTATGCAAGGCGATTTGTCCAATAACCATGCGCATCTGGCGAGCCAAGCTGGGCCACACTCGGGTCAGCCTCACCCTCTTGATGTTCCCAACCTTGTCGACGTCAGTTACACCGCGCGCCGTCAACCTGATAGACGGTCTTGCAAGAACAGCAATCGAGATCCCTAAATCAAATAGCAAATTTTAACAATATGGTATAAAAGTGATGAAACTCGAGACAGATGCTGACTTAGCGAGTTCCCATAGCCAAAACCCGCCAGAATTTCAATATGGTTTTCGGACATCATAAGCATGCTCAGTACGTGGAGGCTTCCTACCAATTCAATCCACAGAAGGAAGGCGATTTGCAGATCAAGCCAGGTGACAAGATTGAAGTCCTGGAGAAGTGTTCCCCTGACTGGTACAGGGGTAAATGCGATGGTCGGGAGGGCATGTTCCCAGCCAACTATGTGAAACCGGCATTCAGCGACGAGGATGTTGACCGCCCAGCGGCCCCACCACCACGTCAAGAGTCCGAAAAGACTGAAGAGAAACAGTCGCAACCGCAACAGCAACAGCAACAACAACAGCCGCAGGCTCAGCCCATGGTGGTGGAGCAAAAGAAGCACCATGGCCGCCACCGTTTGAGCAAGTTCGGCAAGAAGTTGGGCAATGCCACTATTTTTGGTGCTGGCGCTACGATGGGTAGCAACCTCGTTAACTCAATACTCTAGTTGCTGTTGTATTTTATGAATTAATTACTAATTTGTTAAGCCATGAGAGCTAGCGCTTCTTTTCGGTAAGAGATGTATAACTCTGTATAAAGCTGTTGGGGGCGTGGAAAAACAACAACCAGAAAGTTTGTATGTTGGTTGTTGTTTTTTTTTTTTTTTTAGTTCAAGAATTTATATAAAGGTCATAACGTTATCATCAGTTTTCGCAACATTGTCGTATCGGTCATTTCGTCATTCCATGTGTGCCAGCACGTCCGTCAGGGTATGCATTAACATAATATCGTCGGGACTGACTTCATCCACGCCGTCGCTGTTCATGGCACTTGGCCCTGGCCTCCTGGAGGTCTTGGCTTCAACTTGCGTCTTGGTCTCCACGTTCAGAGCTCCAAACATCACGTCGTTGGTCATTATCTTGTTAGTAGGAATGATATCGGACAGGGCACTCTGCGGGAAGGCCACTGAGGGGTTCACACTTAAATCCAAATCCTGCTTCCGTGGCTCCGACAGTGACTGCCGTTGTCGTTGCTTCTCTTGCCTCTGTTGCTTCGGATCCTTGGGCTCCTCTTTTCTTCTCCTTTTCGAACTGTTCACCAAAAGGCTCGACATCGGTGGCGCATCATGCCACGGCGATGGGGATTGTGTCGCCTTTTGGTCTAATATCTTCGTGTAGGTCTCAATCTCTTGCTTCAATTTAGAAATTACATTTTTCAACTTGTCGTTCTCCTGTCTCGCGGAGTTGTATTCCACCTGTAATTTCATGTTTTCAAGTTCCTTGGTTTTCTTGCGTGATTCTCGATGAACTGAAGATGTCGGTGATGTCTTGGGTTTAATCTGAACGTGGTGCGTCCTGTGGTCCACGCTACCGTTACTCGTCACACTGCCAACGCTACTGCTACGGGTTGGTGTCGATGTGGTTTCCTCCCTATTCTTGTCGAACACCCACTGGCTGGATGTTATAATACGCTGGTGCTGTGGCACTAGCCGCGTATCGTGGTGATTATCTGACATAATAGATAACTTTTCTAATAGCATCAAAACTCGGGAACCATAGGAAACAATGGATAAGGAGCCAACAATCGATAAAATTTTTTTTTGTAAGGCACGCTACTTGAAAATCAAATCCACCGTTTCGAAACTTAACGCCTCCACGATGCGAACACTTGAAGAAAATTCTTTTGCTCGATATAAATTCCGGGCCTCTTTTGACTGCAAATGTCTGTATGATTGATCAATTTTCTTGAAGCTCGTCGTACCCAACTTTTGGCTTCACGGAGTAAAAGAAAACTTGGCAAATTCCGGGTAAAAAAAAAAAGGATGGCAGTCATCTGAAATAACGTCGAAGAGTCAACGGGGACGATTGTCAGTTAGGTGGGGACAGGGACCTTGCATTTGCTTCTAATAACTCATATGGAGATACACTAGAGGCAAACTTTGTGAAATGAGGAAGATGAAGTCGTCCATTACAGGGTCTTTTATATGCGTGTGGGGGAGATGAGGGGTAGCATAAAGCTCGCTTTGTACGTGTGCGGCGCTATCACGAAGAGTGCATCGTGGTTTTCATTTCAGCAGAATACATCGCTGCAATACGGAGGAGTCTTGAAGTCTCTTTAGGACTTTCAGTATGGGGCCTCTTTCTCACTTTTATTAGTTAATGCTGAATATGCTTCAAATTAGGGTGTATGGGCGTACGCGCCAGCCCGTCGCCCACACAAATAATAGCTCATGAATTTAGCCAGTAGTCGAAACAAACGAGCAAATCATCTACATGCCGTTGCAGCGCCCCCGCTGAATTCTATTCGATACTTTCAATTTTAAGCGTTCACATTTCTAATCACGTGCATTGCACGTGATACGATTGGACGGATCAGCCCTTTTCGACCTCCCTCATAATTCAATAATACCTGTTTAGAAGAACATACATGAAACCATCGCTCATCTTCTAAAACTCTATAGAGAATCACAGCACCTTTCATGTGGTCCTATTTTTTTGGGGGCTCGAGCTCTGGGTCGGGTGGGAAGAACAGAGACCTGCCCAAGAAGGCCATCGTTGAGTTGCGAGAGCATATCAACATGCTGGGTAAGAAGCAGTCACATTTCCAGACACAGATCCTAAACCAAGAGAATGAGGCCAAGACGTTTCTCACCAAGGGCAACAAGACTATGGCTAAAAACTCTTTGAAGAAGAAAAAGATCTATGAGGCACAGTTGACCAAACTAGAGGGACAGATGGATTCGCTTGAGCAACAACTGTTCTCCATCGAAAGTGCCAACTTGAACTTGGAGACCATGAGAGCTATGAAACAGGGAGCTAAAGCCATGAAGACGATGCACAACGGGCTGGATATCGATAAAGTGGACGAAACCATGGACGAAGTCAGAGAGCAGGTGGTGTTGGGTGAAGAGATCAGCGATGCCATATCGAGACCCATGTATACCGGAGCCAATGAGGTGGACGAAGATGAACTCGACGAAGAGTTGGATGCTCTTGCACACGAGAACAGAGTCAAACAGTCAGCGGTTCCCGTGGCACAACCGGTAGCGGCAGAGCCGGCTGGCGAAGATGCTGTGTCTTTACCTAACGCTCCTAGTAGCAAGATAGAGCCTTCAAAGATGCAAGCAGACAAGGAGGACGAGGAAGAGGAAGATGAGGACGAGCGCGCGTTGAAAGAGTTACAGGCGGAAATGGGGTTATAGCACGGTAAAGGAAAAATATAAAAAGAGCTAGCATGGTTTAATGCTCCATTTTCTCTTTCAGTTTTCTTCTTCTCAATTATCTAAACTACTGCTAATGTTCTATGTATAAGTAATACACGCTACACATCGGTCTAGTTGACCAGCACCCACACCAAGAAGAACACAAAGATGATGAAGAAGACCTTGACGGCGAGCCATCTGTTGCTCTTGATTCTATCAAAATATTTTAGCAGCTCCCGTTGGGCTCCGGTGATGTTGACGTCGATATCGTCCACATTGGCGTCGATACGTTGGATCACGTCGCCCTGCTCTTGCACCATGGACGCCAGCTGTTGGAAAAGATTCCCCACCTCTTGTATTGTCGATTCGATGGTCTCCACGGCACGGTTACGCTCCTGCAGATATTGGCCATTGCTCACCTGACCTTCCTCCATCAGCAGCATCTGCGATTCTTGCGGAAGCGAAAGACCGTTTCCGCCACCATTTGTCTGTTGTTCCGATGCCTCAGACAGCATCGATGACATGAAGGGATTTGAACTGTTATATGTCGCAGCGCCGTCCGTATGCGCAGCCTGCTGTTGCTCCGTGTCCTCCACTTGTGATATTTTCTCCCATCGATCTCTGTTGCTCATTTCCAGCCTTTGCCTTTCCTCCAATACGCCTTTGAAATCTCCTGAAATGTTCTTCATCTTAGTATTCAGCATATTCACGACATTTTTAGAATGCTGGCTGTTATCAGCAGGATCCGATGGGGCTCCACCCTGCTGCGACCTTTGGAAACGACTCAGATCCACCAAACTTTGTTCAATGGCATATATCTTGCGCTTTATTAAGAAAGACAACTCTGCTATCTCCACGGGGCTATCGTTAAACATGGGTTTCCGTTTGGCAAGGATGGCTAGCTTCGACAGCAGTTGCGCCGTCGAGGAGATTTCATGGGCAATATGCGATGCCCTCACTTGGAACTCGCTTGATGGTGGTTTTGGCTGCTTCTCATTGTATTCTTGCTCCAACTGCCATGCACGCTCCTGTTTTCGTAAATTGGCCTTGTTGCGTTTCTTATGCACCAGCACACTCTGCTGAAACTCAACAGATCTGTCTTTAATGTTCATGAGGAATTGAGTCTTTATTACAAACACAGTAACCAAAACTTCCTACTGGTTTCAACCACCGAATGCATCGAACAAGCCACGGTATCCTTGGAATTTGGCACTAGGTTTTGACGGCCTGTTATTGACCTTCTGTTTGAAGGCCATGCCCGGTTTTGGGCTTCGCGTCCTTGTAGAACATGGCGGCAGGGTAAGGGTAACGGAAAAAAAAAAAAGAGTTGGTCGGTGCGGTGGCCATATTGTTGGAACACCTGGGTGACACACAAAGTACAAGTAAACTACGATTGCATTATTTGGGTTGCCAAGAGCTGTAATTGAATTTTGAATTTTGGGATTTTTTTTGCAAGAGCGTAGTTCTTTTTTTTCCTTCCGGAAGTATCAGATTATCTTGTTGAATATTAAACAAACAAAATATACAACTACCACAAGGTATTTGTGCTGAAATAAGTTCTTTCAAAACGTATATGAATTGTGGCTGACCTCGATAAATTTTTTCTTCATCTCTTCAGTCAATTTGGAAAAGAAAAAGAAAAAGAAATAAAACCGAATCCAACTTAAGTCCAACTTCCCCAAGATTTTTCGTACTGCTTGGAAGATCGGCCCTGCAATATTTATAAGTCACCAGTAGATCGTGCAAAGGCGGCTCATCAGTAGGCCAAAATTCAACAGGAAAACATCACGCGTTTCTCAACGTCATACGACAACATTAGCTCTTATATACAGTATTTACACCTCCTCGTCTTGCCTCCGTTCGTTGTAGACATGCAACTGTTCGGCGACCCTGGGATCATCTCTGAGCTGGCTCGTCCATTCGCTATTTCTATCGAGACCCCGCTGAACCCATCTCTTGGGCCAATCCAATTCCTCCTCTTTACCCAGATCAAGGTCCTTTGGATCTTCAAACGGCCTAACGCGCTCTTGGAGCACTAGATTTGTTACCGCAGACATAACCTCCTCGGCGTAATACCTCCTGTTGTAAAACCTGTAGATACGCTCTGGAATGCACAGAAAACCGATAAGGTTGGGAATAGAAATCGCCAACATCGATTGATGCGGCCAAATTGGCACGTTAGTCTTTGGGTCCCTTACAAGACCCTGAAGTTCGCGAGGATACTCTACGTTCGCGTAATCGTCCGGCGTAATGAAAGGTTTGGGCACAATGGGCCTCGCACTAGTTTCAGTGCTCTCACTAGCTTCAGCAGATTCCTGGTCCTTCTGATTGATTTGCTTCTGAGATGAGTCCACATTGGCCGCATCTTGAGAAGCAACGGGGCTTGCTACACCTTCAGGAGTGCCGCTTGGTTCTTGCAGAACCTGTTGTGGTTCTTTAAACTGCTCTGGAGCTTCCGCTGGAGCTTCCGCTGGAGCTTCCGCTGGAGCCTCCGCTGGAGCTTCCGCTGGAGCCTCCTCTGGAGCCTCCAATGGACCCAACATACCCTCATGCAACCCATTGATATACTCCTTATAAGCACCTCTGCCCAAACATATGACGCCGCCGCTGAGCGCGGGATCGTCTACCAAAGCATCCTCATGTACCCTTGGTGGAGCCCTCCACTGGCGGAAGACACCCAGAGCCTCACTGTAGTCAAATTCTTCTTTGAATTTCTTTGCCTGCTCAGGATCAAACTCCTCCTCTGCTGATGCCTGCGGCTTGTTGGGCCTTGGTGCCTTCTTCTCAACTGCTGACTGCGCCTCTAGCAACTGTTTCCTGACCTCTCTGATTCTCTTAGCCACTTCGTGTCTTATAACACCTTGGGTATCTGCCTCCACTATCTCATAATCCAATCCACCCCAGTACAGGATGGGCTTGACGTACCTTTTCCAAACTTTTAGCGAGGTATCCAAGTAGTCGCTCGGTGGAGGTGCGATGAAAACCGTAACTTTACGTGGAAGCCTCTCAACACCCAGCTGCTGTTGAGAGAGGGGTTGCACAACTTCCCTGTACCGATTGCTTATCTGTTTCTGCTCATATTTGTCATAAACGATGCCTCCAATGGATGCCGTGAGTACCGTCCAGAAGATCGTCCAGTTACGCGAGGGCAGTCGCAATGCTGGGAGGCCCATTGCCTTGAAGGCTGGATTGGTATACCCAGGCTTGGCCGCCTTCTTCGTATCCATTAGGGTTCTGGTCTACTGCTACTGGCTTTTTTTTTTTTTTTTTTTTTCGATAATGAAATGAGATGAGATGAGCTGGTTCTCTTGTTTTTTGTATTTCTCTTTCTTTCATTCAAATTTTCACCATAGATAGAAGCACTATAAGGAAAAAGGAAAACTATACCATATACATCTACGAATTGTGATTCCCCTCATCCGCCCATTTCAAGTTGAACCTCCCATCGGGCACCACGTAGTTGGAGATCTTCTCGACGACTTCGTCTGCCGTGAACGCCACCTGCACAATCTCGCCGTTTTTCCTGCTGATGAATCCCTCCTCGATGGAATGCTCAATGTGCTTCAACAAGCTGTCGAAGAACCCATCGATGTTGTAAAGAACCACCGGGTACTCATGGATGCCCAACTGCGACCACGTTATGCACTCCATCACTTCTTCCAAAGTACCGTACCCGCCGGGCATGGCCACGAACGCATTGCTCTCGTTAGCCATTAGTCTTTTCCTGGTGTGCATGTCGGGGACTACAGCCGTCTCCCCATAGGCCGAGGAGATCGGGGTGGACCCTTTGTGGTTGTCGACACTTTGCTTAATCTTTTCGTTAAAATCCTGGGCAGTGGAGTCCCTCTCTTTGGCCACCAATGCGTCTGGGATCACACCAAGGACTCTGCCGTCGAGGTTGGGTCCCATGGTGGCCCTTGCTATCTGGCCCATGAGACCGGTGGTACCCCCACCATAAACGAGCTTCCAACCCAGCTGGTGGAACAGTTTGCCCAGTGACTCGGCATGAGCAGCGTATTTCTCCTTGTTACCGAAGCTAGAACCGCAGTAGACACATACAGAACGGGTCTCTGTCATTATATATCGTGTTGTGATGTCTTGTGTAGTGTTGAAGTTTTTTCGATATATTAGGGGTTGCCTAATGTAATTTTTGGTATGTGTGGAAATCGGGCAAAAAATACGGAAACAGTTTCGAGTGCTCCTCTTTTATAGCGTGAAGGCGGACCTTTTACAAAATGGTTTCTTACCTCGGCAAGTGTTCTTGAATCCTCGTTTCGACATGCCTCTTGGTGATCGATCCCATGCGTCTTGTTAATCCGTTAGGCTTTGCCGGGGGTAAATCCGCAGCTGTTCCGACCGGGATCACAAGGGTGAAAAGCGTGCAAGCTTCAAAGAATAACATCTCGAATGCACAGCCGGAAAACCCGGGCCAGCGCCTATGAGAGATTTGCAACGCATACTACGTCTTGCGGAAACTTGGAAGCGAACTACACAACGGCTGCCCGCCTAAACCACCCCCCAACACTGCAAAATACAACGAGAAAATAAAACAAACTCAAACTACAATTAAAAAAAAAAAAAAATAAAATAAAATAAAATAAAATCAGCAGTACACTTTTCTCTCTGTAGGATTATGAATAAAAAAAAAAAAAAAAAATTGGGTCACATCCCATCAGGCAAGGTGGACTTCCAGAGAGGCAATCTCTTCCGGCGTCAACTCGATCTGTGGAATCTGCAAGGCCTGTTCCACGTGCTCCATGGAACTGCATCCGACCACCGGGTGACATCCCATGGCCAGAGCGCGCGCAGAAAGAACAGCCGTGCGGGACCGCTTCTTTCTCTCCGCAAGCGCCATGAGCCGTTCGAACGCCGCCCGCTGCTTATCGTCCAGCATACTCAAATCCACACTCCCTGAACGACGCCGGGGCCCGGCGGGCTTGCTCGTCTTCTCAACGGCGTTCCCTCCGACGCCTCCGTCCGAGGCTACCCAGGTCAAAAGTCCGATGCCGTGCTGCCTGGCAAAGCGAAGTTTTTCGTCCTCCTCTCGGCCCCCGGAAAGACCGAACGTCAACTGCCATCCGGCAAATCCGGGCCATTGGTGACTCTTTGCGAGGTCCTGCCACTCCTGGAACTCTTGCATGGTCGACGCACGCACGCTGATGTAGCGCACGTCGCCCCTGGCAACCAGCTCGTGCAAGCTGCCGAGAAGCTCCTCCTTGGAAAGGTCTGGATCAAAGTTGGAGATCTGCAGTATGTCGAGGTGCTTCCCCAGACCGTACAGCAGTCCTTTGACCCGTTTGAAGAGGTACGTGCGCAGGTAACCCTCCTTCTGCGTGAGCTTCAGCTCCTTTGCCAGCTGGTACTCGGGGTCGTATGGCGACGGGATGTCGATCCTGCTAATGGCAACGACCGTCTTGGGGTCTATCTTGTACTTGCACAAAAACCCCCCCAGCAAAATTCCGTTATCCCGAGTCACGTCAAACGTGCGCAGACCGTTGTCGTAGCAGTGCTTCAGCATCGCGAAAAGTCTCACCTTCTCCCTCTCGTTGTACTGGTCTACGAGCTTTAAATCGGCGACTTTGCAGTCCACGACGACGGGAGAAATTTGGAGTTTGGTTCTTCCAAAGGGGACCTGCTTCAAAACGGGAATCGTTTCTTGTGAGTAAAAATCCGTCATCTTTGGCTCTTTGGTTGCTGATATATGTGTGCTTTTTTGGATAGTAGTCTCTTGCATATTTTTTTCCTTACATTAGACCTGGAGCACAGGGCCATTATTCCACAGATCGAGTTGTTCTTGACCATTATATCCTGTTCCCCCCTTACCCCTTCCCCACAACAATTTTAGTTGATGGTGTCATTTTGCCTTGTGCTACTAGCAAAATTACGGGATTCGAGCGTTGCGAGCTTTGCGATGGTGTAATAAATCGGACAACGGATGGAAAGTTGCACAGCGGGCGTCAAAAAGGCGTGCCCCGTATTTCTTGGCGGCGCGCGATGCACTAAACAGGTGTAGTCTAGCCGATTGCGTAGCTGGTTGCGTGGCTGGTTGCTTTGCTTTGCAATACATGCTGCAGATGAGTGGGAATGACGGAAACAGCATACTCCGAAATGTAGTACATGTTTTCCGCCGGCAAGAACGTTCATTCACTAAAGTCCTAAAACCGGTGCAAGAGCAGTACGGATACGCCTCAGACCGCGAGTAAAAAGCGCGCGACTACACTATACACTCTCGACACAGGCTTGCGTGTATGCTGGTATAGCATATTTCGGTGGGTATACTCCACTGCTATTCCGGCGAACAGAGTAGCCGCCAGAGCAACGTATAACTGTGTGCGGGTATGTATATATATATATATATGTGTGTGTGTGTGTGTTGTCCGTTTCCACGGTGTAATTTAGTAACCGAACCAGGAGGACTTGCGGGAACGCGGAGGGGTCCGTTACTACGGACCACACGGAACGAGTCCTTGGTTTGATGTGGATGGTGGTGTGGTGGGACACGGTACAAGAAGAGATGAGGGCTTAAACAGCGACTGTTCTCTGCGAATTTAGATAGTGTTTCCGTGGCAGATCGAAGGCGTCCCCTTCGTTCTGCTAGCGGTTGCTCCCTGTAAAAAATGGCTTGATCCGGCTTCGGGGAGTACCCGGACCGGGTGGGTACTCGCGGACTTTTTCTTTTGGGCGCGAGTCGGTGGCCTCCGCGGCAAGTTCTTTCTCTTTAACAAGCACTTTACGTGCTCTCTGTTGTTTGCCAGGCAGAGCAGCGCAGACGATGGTACGACAGTACCGGCGGTTGCGGTGCAGCTTTGGCGGTTGCGGTGCAGCTTTGGCGGTTGCGGTCCCCCTTGATTAGCCGCCGAGGCGGCAGGAGCTGGAGCCGGGTTGGAGCACGTGACTGTTTTGCTTTCGTAACCCTGAAGGTGCCCGTGATCGCCGGGAGGAGTCAACGTGCTACTTACCTGGGGGTATCCGCGATGATCGAGTTGTTTTGATGGAGGAAAAAAAAAATTTGAGTGAGATTGAATAAAAGTAGCAAGGTTCGGTTTACGGCTTACGGTTACCTTCGTTGATGGCCGGGAAATTTAATTTCAGAACTGTGGTGCGTGCGTATGCTAGCTGTGTGAACTTTACGTTATATCCAAGAGTGAGCAAGACAGTGTCAGATGACCACAAATAGCGCAATGGACAATGCTGCAGGTAATAGTGATGGCACTGCGGCTGGCGCTAACAAGCGCGACGGCGTTGTCCATGGACACATCCACAACTACGACAACATGACATATATACACGGGCACGTCCACCACAGTCACCACGAGCACCACGACGGTGCGGAGACGGCGGCAGTCGCGGGCGGCGTGCAGACGGTGGAGGAGAATGTGGGTTGGGGCATTCCGTCGCCCGCGGTTGCGGCCAGCGGCGATGACCTGTGCCGCGAATATGCAGACTGCCAGCATTTTGAGTTTGTCAACTACCACACGGCGAACGCGGTTGGCAAAGCCAAGGAGTATGGCGGGGCCGGCACCACGCTGGGCGGGAAAGAGAACAGCAGCGGTGACCTCATGCTCCTACCCATGCGAAATAAGAGATCGTTTTCAGACGTTATCAGCAACGAAACCGCTGCTGATGAAGGGCTGGAATGTCGTTGTAACCCTAAAGTATTGGAAGTCTGCTGCGACATGGATCATGTGCCCTCCTCGGTGGTCACCGAGGAGGGCACGGTGGTGGGCTCCGCGGCCGCTTCGGCGGCCGCCGCCGAGGAGGGCGAAAACGACCTGGTGGTCTGTACGGATGTGAAGAAGGATTTCTTCATGCTGCCGGCGGCCAACGACTGCATTTTGGAAAACCAGTTGCCGGGCATCAACTGCGATTTAACCTGCGTGTGCCCCTCGGAGGAGTTGCACACGAAAGGGACCGATGACAAGGAAGTTGACGAACAGGTTGACGAACAGGAGGGGTGTAAAGAGGCTGGAGATGACATCTTTGAAGAATTTTGTACAGAGTGCGTTAATTTGAACCAGGAGCACCATGACACGCGCCACCGCCACCACTATCACCACAACCGTGGGTCAGTCACACACAGCATCTTGGCCACACCTTCGTCAACGCCTTCATCCTCCGGTGAAAACTCCCAAAATGAGCTTGCATCGATCTGCGAGGCGAAACCGGCCCCCGCAGGTGATCACACAGCCGCTTGCCACGACCATGTGGTCAATTCCCAGATGGATTTGAGGATTCTCGACGAATTGTGCGGCATTTCGTCCCTTTACGAACTCCCGTTTGCCGACCACATGAACCACCACAACCACACACACTTCGGCCCGCACGGGCATGCGAACCAAAGCGTGAACCTGTTGCAGTCGTCGATTGGTGCTCGCGTAAGCGACCCCGCCCTACACCAACATCATCACCATAGAATACAATTCCATCAGCATGTACCTAAGCAGGACAACTCCGCAGAGTTGGACTCTCAGGGCGCTCCGCTTGCCTGGGAACAGCACGAACAAACTGCTGTGAAGCCGAAAACGGAGGACCACGCATCCGTCCTGCACCACCATTGTTCAAATCCACTAAATTTTAGCAATTTTGGCCTAGAGGCTAATACCATCGATTTCAACTGGTTGTTTAAAAATGAGGACGCTGGAATCCTGAAATGCGAGTGGGATCAGTGTTATGAACAATTCCCAAGCTTGATAGATCTACAGAAGCACATGTTCAGAGATCATGTGTCGCAGGGGAACGTTTATTCAAACGTTTCGTGCAATTGGAATGAATGCCAGTTCGAAGGAGAGGACATCTGCTCCCTAGTAAACCACATCAATTCGGAGCACGGGATAAATTTTGGTATGAAAGTTTTGGACCCGGCTTCGCTGTTAGAACAAAGAGAGCAACATCATTCGCTGCATTGTTCCGATCAGCAGTGCCAAGTGGGGAAATTGCAGTGCGAATGGGATGATTGTGGCCAATTGTTTGCCACGGCAGAAGCGTTGAGCAACCATCTGGAGAGATTCCACCTGCCGAGGGGCCAATCAGAGTACCAATGCTATTGGAAGGGTTGTTCCCGTAAGTTCACGCAAAGACAAAAGATGGTTCGTCATTTAAAAGTGCACTCGGGTTACAAGCCTTTCAAGTGCCAAGTTTGCCTCAAGTTTTTCTCCAGCGAGGACACTCTAAACCAGCATATGAGAATCCATTCAGGCGAGAAACCTTTCCATTGCCATTTGTGCAGTAAAAAATTCTCCGTTTCGAGTTCTCTAAAAATCCACATCAGAACTCATACCGGTGAAAAACCTTTGCAATGCAAGGTCTGTGGTAAAAGATTTAACGAGTCATCCAACTTGAACAAGCATCTCAGGACTCACCGCAAAAAATTCAAGTGCTTCTACTGTGCCAAAAGTTTTGAAACTAACGAAAAGTGTCAATGTCATGAGCTCATCTGCTCAACCGCGCGCGGACCCGGAATAACGAAGTAAATCGTAATTTCTACCATGTACTAATTTAACTGCTATATCACTAACACACTTTCCATCCTATCCTTTGGTACATGTAGTTTACTTGCCCCCAATCGTCCACACCTTCGTCTCTTTCTTGCTCCATCACTTCCAGACCCTTGTCGTTCAAAAATTCCCACAATTGACTCCGCTCTTGAGCGTACTTCTTTCTCAGTGGTATCTCCAAGTGGCATGTGCCATTAGCTGACAAGAGTTGAGATATCACGTCTACCACTAGTCTAGGGTGGTCAGGAGAATATATTGGGTCAGATACTATGATAATGTCGAATTTTTCTTCGGAATATTGTGCCATAAAATCATCGGGACACGTCCAATCCAAAGTATCCACGGTAGACTTAGCAGCCAAACCATTGATTGCTACATTTTTCCTCAAGTTTGGGACGATATCTTGTAAATCGGTGAAGAACATCTCGATGGCATGCCCACCGTGTACTTCCACCCATTTGGCAAGCCAAGCGATACCCGCCAATCCTGTGCCAGATCCCAATTCCAAAACTCTCATCCTCCGTAAAGGTTTAATTTCGGCGACGCAATGGACTAGCTTTTGCGATAACACGAAAGAAGACCCCCATGTCTTCCAACCAAGATTGTCTGCGGTCAATGAAGGTTCATATATTTCTATGCAGCTCTCTAAATTTTCAAACGTAAATTGTCTTGACATGGACGGCTGTGCAGTTCTACCGCAGTTTTCAGATATCCTCATGCTCACCTCTTTGACAATTTGGTCCTTGATCGAACACGCTGATTTTTCGTACTGCTTCAAAATCAACGTGTAATAGTTGAGTAACGATTCTCCCATAAGTGCAAGAGCAGGTATTTTCTGGCATATTTTTAATTCTGTGTCAAGCCTACTGTTTCCCCATTTTTTGTAGTATCTCAGCGTAGAGTTTATCAATTCTTTGGAGATTCCCTTTTGTAAACAGATCTCTTCAACCGACAGCTCATCGCTTTTACCTTTTTGAAAATTTATCTGTGCAGCAGGCCTTAAGAGTAACAAAATACATAAAACGACTTCCGGCGATGCATAATGCAGCAAAGGCAAGTCTAAACTCTCGATGGGTAAATCTTGATCACTCGCCTTAGAATTATCTTGACTCCAATTCTTAGGGCAGCGTGGAATGCCACTAATGCCGAAAGTTCCTCCTTCACTGACGCCCAGGACATTGTCGTCGGGTGTATACAAATCCAGCGGATCAAACATCTGGTTTTAATGTCTATGTTTTCCCTTCTAGTTGAGAATTCCTCTCAATCCCATCTTTTCAAGCGGAAAAAAAAAAAAATACTATACTCTGCAAATCAAGCTGGAAAAACATTCACAACGAAAAACACAGTGCATATCTAGCCTACCCACTCGAAGGAGCCCATTCTCTTGGACCAGCTCAGAGATTTTTCTCTTATGAGCTGGCACCATGGTTCCGCCTCGGTCCCTAATCGTTGGGACAAAAGAGAGATTGATATAACTTAAAAATGTCGGCGGCAAATCATATAAGTGACAACTCAGCTGCCAATGATGGATGCCACTGCAGCAGCGATAGTACATTGAACTTTTATAACATCTTTGAGTCCACGTGATTTATGATTTAATAAATTACTTCTGGGGGGGTGGAATCACCCACATAATATCGAATTATTGCAATCACTGCGATCCCATTGCTAATGTACAAATATGAGTCTCGTACCTTATCGAGAAGGATCGGTGGTTTTGAGCGACTCGGACTCGAGATCACTGGTGATCGTGAATCCCTCGTCTGGCTCTCTAGAGTTTTTCCGCAAAGTATATAATTCTGAACCTGAAGGACCTGGACCCTCGGGAGACATCAGTCAGAGAAGAATTTCCATCGCATCCTATGTATGCCCCCAGTGTGGTACCGAGATACATCCATGCTTAACCCCAGATGAAATTGTCGGGAAAGATTCGACCGATGCCAAGAGTTTTAAGGGTGTAAACCTTTCTCGCAAGTATTTTCATCTGCTGGAGGATAGCCACAAGGCAGAGGAACGGACTAGGTCAATGTTGCCACCAACGGGACAGTCTTCTATTCCGCAAGAACTTTTTATTCCTGGTTACTTCCGTAAATTCTTTCAGACTTTGTCACTGTTGGGCAGTGGTGCTCGTGGATCTGTGTTCAAAGTGGTACACAAGATTGGAGACATTCACTTGGGCGTTTTCGCTCTGAAAAAAATTCCAATTGGTAATGACATGACATGGTTTGAGAAATGTATCCGAGAAGTCAAGGCTCTGAGCTCTTTGACTCACCTAAGTGCAAATTTGATAACTTACAATCACGTTTGGCTCGAGATGGATACTGCTTGCGGAGTAGTACGAACCATGGACGGCAAACAGTCTGATACCGTAGAGGATATTCCTTGTATTTTTATTCTGCAACAATATTGCAGTGGCGGGAACTTGGAAGATTTTATTTTGAAGGATGTATTCCATAAATTTCCAGATTTTGAATCACCAGAGGAACGCAAGAGGATGTTTAGATACTCTAGAACACACAACGACGGCCCCTTAGGACTGTCCACGGAGCAAATCGTACATGCTATGAGGGATATTGCAACAGGCATTCACGAACTTCACGATATTGGGATTATTCACCGAGATTTGAAACCTTCCAACTGTCTTTTGCTGAAAAAATACTCAATTAGTACTTCTTCAGCAGAATCTTTCCCTACAATTGTTATTGGTGATTTGGGGGAATGTCAACAGAAGGGCGAGTTCAGATCCGCTACTGGTGCTACGGGTACGTTGGAGTTTACGGCGCCAGAGCTTATCATATCATCAAAGGGTAAGGCTGCAAATTACAATGAATATAGTTTCGCCTCGGATATGTACTCTCTGGGTATGGTGTGCTACTTTATTGTATTTGGACAGTTGCCATTTGAACCCCAGATGGAAATCAAGGCCCTGAAACAGACAATTAAAAGTAGTCAATTTGATAAAGAAAAGTTCATCAAAAAACATGAATCGATGGGTTTGAAACACATTGACTCAAGAATCTTCGACCTCATGGAGATGTTACTTTCTCAGGATGTTGGACAGAGACCCTCCGCCAAGGATGTACAATTGTTTTTAGAAGAAATGTGGTTAAGCCTAGATTTTGAAGTCTTGACTGCTGACAATTTGGAAACTGAGAACGAGGAAGATTTGGAAGACGACAGCAATCATTCGCTTATCTCCATATCAGATAGCAAGGTTCCTGATTCGAATTTTGAGCCCAGGCTACCTGCAGCGTGGAAAAAATGGCTTTGTATTTGCGTAAACCTAGGTCTCGTTGTGTTCATTACAGTACAGTCACCGGAAAGGTCGATCTTAGTATACTCATCGCTAGTTCTTTTAGGAGTTTCATTGCAAACCAGCTTAAAAAGCCAAAAGTGGTTATTAATTCTACTCATATTGGCAAAGATCCTCATGAATATAGTACCTATTCATTTATACACTTTGTAATTTTTTTTTAATTTTGCTACAAGATTTTGATTTTATGTGACGTTCATGTTATATCTTTTCCGCCTTGACTGCGCACCGCGTAGGAACCCACCTTAACTGATCAAGTTTGAAGGCCCTTCAGAATACAAGAACACGGCGTAAACCTCTCTTCAAGAGGTCTGCCGAATTTCTTCCCATGGATCATGATACCCCATCTAAGCCATAAAAGGAACTCCGAAAAGATGCAACCTATAGAGGGAAACGACGATCAGGATCGTAATCATAACCAGTTCCCCGGCATATCATCAGATATTGTTCCTCAAACTTTGACACATCCAGAGGATGAAGATGGTTCCAAATCTTTGAAGTCCCCTGGTATGATACCACCGCCTAACTGGTCAAACGTGGGGTTTCAATCAATCTTTAACGAAGGGGGTCAGAGAAGATCAAAGCAGAGCCTCTTATCCACAGAGTCTCGAGAAAGCACACCGATTTCTGGTAGGAGGAGTCTTGAATCTGGTCTAGGTTTGAACAGAGACGAATCTCGAATATCGGAAGATGTCTCCAACGAAAGCGTGCATACGTCTTCATCTAGCACCAAGGAAAAACTTAAGTCTTCTTTATTTGGCAAGTCTAAGGAAGTCTTACCGAAATCTGAAAGAGGCTCCAGATTATTTAAATCCCCAGGTAGTAGAAGCCCTGCGGCTGTAGCAGACTCTCTAATAAGTCCGACACTGCCCAGCAAGAAGAATAAATTCACTAAGATTGCCAAGAAGCTTTTCAATCATAAGAATACTGGAACCAACCATGACGATGTTATAGAGCCTGTGATTCCCAACTCATTGAGTAAATTTTTGCATTCGTCTTATGCAAGACATAAGACGCCGTCACAATTTTTGCATAATACACCTGGTCCACTAATAGACTCCAAATCAGTGTATTCTTTCAATCCCAGTATATCCAACAATGCAGTCGATGGTGGAGGACCTCAACAGGACGATTATTATTGGAACAGTTTGGCGATACTACACGATTTTCTGAAGCATTTACCAACGTTAGAAGCAAATTATAGAAGTTTCAATACCCAGGAGCTGCACATCTTGGAAGGAAATGTATGGGGCATATTTTGCAACACAGCTCTGGAGCTATTCAAATCCTATGAGGTGTGGCAGCTACGTGTAAAGATTGAGGACATCAATAGAATTTTGGAGTTTTACATTACACTCAAAACTGAATCCAAGGCTGCCTCGCAGCGTAGCAAATTTTTAACCGAAGTGGAGGAATTTTTAAGTACTTCATTGTACATTTTAGAAAACCAGATTGTTTTCAACTACTCCAACGAAAACACCATGAATACGGCGTTGAAAAGGCTGGGAGTTATTTGGCAAGTTTTTTATCAGCAAGTGTACTACGACGTCATGGCAGTTTTATCGCCAATCGAAAAGAGTTTCACTTCTAGTCCCAAGTATTGGTCTTACATGGAAGGTATTTCTCAGCACGTTCTCTCGGTAGATTACATTTTATTGAAATCATTCCGGGATTCCATCGTTTTGCCATACTACTTGAATTTCATCAACAGTAACGATGGTGCCAGTAAAAGTTTTCAGTTATACATTTTTAACCAAGAGGAGGAAAATGGTGTAACAGAGGAGGACAAGTTGACTTTACTACAATGTTTTGGCGTCTTGAGTACAATTCCGGGCAATGATCGACATCAAAAAATTATACAGGAGCTGTTAGTAGGTGTCAGAATGAGTATTTAATAGAGAGGAAATAGCGATGATATTTTTAGCCTATTCTAATGTACACCAGGGTCTATCGTCAGCAACTTGATGTGAACAAAGTGCTGGTTCGAGACTCAACCCGATTACAGCAGCAACGAGAATACCAAATGAGTCTGCGATTGAGACTGACCCAAGGCCAAATTCCCGTTCCTCAGGTGGTAATTCTTCCAGAATGTTTAGAAAAGTGTTCACGTATGATGCACCACCAAGAAACCCCTCGTACAAGATCAAGCACATGACAGGCCATGGTACATGCATGACATAATTCCACGACTGAACAATAACCAGTATTAAGTTTAAGCCCTGGAGAGCAGATAGAAAATACAATCTTCTCATGCGAAAGAGAGATCCAGTTGATCTGGATATGAAGACACCAAATTGGTATAACGTTCCGTAGGTCACATAGATGTCTCTATATTGGTGGAAGAAGAAGGGCATGCCCTTCTGCCCTAATGGGAATAGTAAGGTGGGTGCTACCGCTTGATTGATCAAATATTCGAAAAGATAAACAGTAGTCAACGGCAGCATGAAAGGTAAAATCAGTCCCTTCAATTTTTTACAAGTCTTGGTAAAGTGATGAGCCAGTCGAGAAGCTGTACTTCCCTCAGCCGTAAAGTAAATACCCTGTAGTGGATTTTCCAATCGGGCATCGATCTCCTCGAAATTTTGAAAAGATGGAGTGTCGTTATTGTCCAACTTGTACTGCTGGCTTCCATCCAGTCTGAAGTATAGCAAAAATCCAAAAGGTAAAGCACTGAAGATCAATAAAGACACTTTGACTGGAATATGCATCAGTGATGTTAACAGCATATAAAAGCCGCTACCAACAAGCCCGGCTCCGCCAGTCCCTGACGACCAACCGTTCAATCCAACTTGCTTGTATACATGAGTCAATTGCAAGAAAGTGATTTCACCAAATCCTGAAGACAGGGAAGCCAGCACAATACCAGTGAGACATACAGAGAGTCTCTTGAAGGAGACTAAAAACATGCCCAAAGAGCTGAGAAGAATCAGCGACCATATTCGCTTCCGATAAGCTATCTTGTGGATGAAAAACGGTGCCAGGAGTTTGATGATGAAAGCCGGGAGGATATCAGCGAGCAACACTAGAGACTTCGGTAGGGTGGGTCCCACTATATCGGCAGCTGCAGAAAGTATGACCACGTAGAGGACATTGTTTATCAGACCAAAGATCCAGAAGTAAAAGTATATGGGCCTGTCTCCACTCTCCATAGTCCCAAGAACCTGCAAGGGATTGTAAGGATGAGTGTGCTCCAAGTATACTGTCTTTCACATGGTAGAAATTAAGAAGAACTTAAGCTCAGCCCAGCTCCAACGGTCTACACGTGACAATAGGTTTCTTCTATAACTATATAACGGATACAAACTACTATGAAGAGCTCTACTGGCGGATATGGGATTTCAGCAGCTTGAGTCGGTCCACAGCTTTATACAAGTACTCGTCGTCCTTACAGACGGCAAATCTGAGCATGTTCTCTGCACTCTTTTCATGCTCCTTGATGTAAAATTCCGTTGGTGGAATGGCCACGATGCCCAACTCGTTGATGAGCCAGTAAGAGATTCTGAAATCTTTTGCCTTATCCAATATTTCACTTGGATATGGATAGTCGTCCGGTATATCAACTTTGGAGAAATCAGCAAGAATGAAATAGGTACCTTCTGGAACAGTGTAGGGCAACCCCAATTCTTTGAAAGCGCTTGTGAAAATGTCGAATTTGCGAATGTAGTCCTGTCTCATCGATTCGAAATAATCGGATTGCAAGGCATCATTTATAGAATTTGCCACGGCTTCTTGAATAGGGGAGGGGCTGCTGAAGCAGATACGAGTATGTGCCTTGGAGACGTAAGAAAGCAGATCAGGGTTTAAAGAAACCACCCAACCGATTCTCCAACCGGTAGCAGCAAAGGTCTTACCTGCAGACCCCACAGATAGTGTCAATTGGCCAATCTCTGGAGAAATAGTAGCGATTCTCGTAAAGGAATCAGTGAAGTACAAATGCTCATAAACTTCATCAGAAATAATAACCACGTTGTTCTTGACACACAAGTTACCAATCTTGGTCAATTCCTCCCTTGTGAAAACTTTACCAATGGGGTTATGAGGAGTGTTCAAGATAATAGCCTTAGTCTTGTCAGTGAAGGCCCGTGCTAGTACCTCGTAGTCTATGGTCCAGTCCTTGCCCTCCACAATCCGCTCGTCCACGTCTTTGGGAGGATTTATGGGCACGTATACCACCTTCCCTCCCAAAAGCTCAATATTAGGGATATATTGGTCAAAGAAAGGCTCAAAGACAATAACTTCGTCTCCTGAGTTTATAATTCCCATAAGACTCGATAAAATCCCTTCGTTGGCCCCCGTCGTGACAGTCACATTTTCTGGCTTTAACTCCACACCATAAAATGGCGAATACAATTTCGTCAGGGCATTAATTAGAGTCGGACGGCCTCTTGTAGGAGAATATTGGTTTACTAGCGGAATTTCAAGTGCCTTTTGAGCCTCGTGAATAGCGAATTTTGGTGGTGAATAAGAAAAAAAGCCTTGTCCTAAGTTAATTAATTCACGCCCCTTGTTCTGCTCGTTGTTGGCCGCAGCACTTGCAGCTTCATTGGTCAAGGACCAGACATCTTTAGCATTGTTCGATGTAAAATACTTGTTAACTGTAATATTGGGGCGAGCAACCGTCATACTGTACCTCCGAATAAGATTAATTGATCTATAAGGTGTGGGCCACATTAGAGATCGAAGGGATAACGTTGAACCCTTGACATAACCATATTATTCTTATATACATTTTAAGAGGGATTGTTTTCTTTATCATTGGTTTACAGGTCTCATTTTGTATAACTGATAACGGCACGTGATATGTGTGAAATCCGAACGCCACACCTAATGGTTCAATGAAGCCACAATTTGGCAACCCGGGGCTTCAATGTTATAGAGTAGTGCACGAGCATTTTCAATAGTTAGGAATGATAGAGGCTCGTGCGACCATTTAAAATTAGGAAGGATAACTCTAGTCAGGAGAGTTTATTATTCATTTGCAGCATGGGAGTTTAGCAGTTAAATTAACATTTTTATTCATTGTTAAAGGATAATAAATACAGATCGTCTCATACGGGATTGAAACACATTAATGGTGCAAAGAATACGCATGAACAGCTCGCAAGTTTCAAACAGGCGATGTCTTACTACCTTAAAATGAGCTTGGCTTTTTTTCTTTATTTTTCCAAGCTTTGAAAAGTGTATTATTCTGGCTTCGAAATTTGTAGTATTCTGATGTGTTGGTTCGCGATCAAGCACCTGCAACCTCACAATTAAGCGAAATAAGAAGCCACAGCTTCCGGATTTCCTTTGAATTTAGCAGAAAGCAGAAAATAGCAAATACAACTTTAACCCTCCGAAAATATATGGATTTAAATCTTGAAATTATATTAAAAACTAACTAATGCATGTGACACCTGCGGATCTGGAAACTTATATCTTTCTTGGTTCTAATGGAGGGAGAATGAAACCCAAAATGGATTAAAATCAATGGAAAGCTATCCTAACCTAATTTACTTTAATTTTTTTTTTTTGCATTTTTTGTTCCTACTGCATCAAATATTAAAGGTATAAGTCCCTTTCGAAACAGAAAAAGAGATATACACCTACTTTAAATATTTGGATAAGTACAGATATTAAATATCTGCTAATTTAAATTCGTCCATCGGCCTGCCTTCGTTGACATGCATATGCCGACTGCTATTAGAAATGCGCACTCTAAGAAAACGCAAGACCTACTTTTGGAAGAGGTTAGGGCTTTCCAGAGAACAGATCACGTCTTTCAAATATATAAGTGTATATGATGAATATAAGGGAAAAAGACGTGGCACTTGAAAGCCCAGAATTCCCGCTCGCTGCCTTTGTAGTTTGCCACTGATATGTTATCTATATCCAAAAATTTAGCAAGAGCAGGTCCTTTGAGGTCAGGGCTGCCCCTGCAAAGTTACCAGTTTGCTAGGTTGTTCAATACCGATAGAACTCCCGGCCCACCTAAGCTTCCCAAGGAGGAACAAGAGGAGTTTGAGGAACTGCAGAAGCTGGCTAGCTCACAGGATGCTATCGAGGCATATAACCGTGAAGCGGCCGGTGATTCTACAAAAGAGAGTCTCAACAACCCCATTTTGACTAAGAACGACATAGGTAACTTCTCTCCAGAGTTTTCTAAGACCATTCCTGAATTTGAAGGAAATGTTAATCCTAAAACTGGAGAAGTTAATGGCCCCAAACAAGATCCACTAAGGTACGGCGATTACTCTTACAACGGTAGGGTCACCGATTTTTGATGCTATCTTCCATCTAATGGTTTGTATTTCTAAATAGTTTTTGTCGTTAAACTGACACTTCTGCTTCTACCTCGCGGAATGATTGGGCTAATTGGCTATTGCATTCCTCGATAATCTTAGTATCTTTTTCTAAAATGCTTAATAGCTCCTTCCATTCGTTGTTGGACCTATCAGAAGCTTTGTCGGGTTCTTGGCAAATATGATCCAGTTCCTGCTTCACGTACTGCAGCTGGTCCCCTAGATCCTTCTGTTGATGCACATATCGATTGAATGTAAGCACTTGGTTGCGAATCTCTTTGAACCAAGCCATTTCTTTGTCGTTAATGGTCGTACCTTTAAATTTGGGCGACTCGCTAATCCTAATCAGGTTGTCATTGAGCTTGTTGAACCGCGATACGAGTTTACTTTGCCTGTTCAATTTAGCTTCACAGTCAGAAGCTTGGGTCCCTGACTTTTGCTTCAAACTGTCCTGTTTTTCCAAGATGGAGCTGCTGTGTTGAAGTTGGCGCGTCAGTTCCCTTTGTTGCTCCGCGAACCTGCCATGCAACGTAAGCCCCAGACTTTGGGCTATTACTATCTTCTGTAGAAACTCCTTAGAGACATCTGTCAAAATGTCCAATTGATCCTCATTAGAATGGTTAAGAAATGGTTTCTGCCTTTTTGGGGGGTCGATGAGCTTGCTCAATGGCCTCCTTGCTTCCACCTGGAAAGTGGAATTGAGAGCCATTATCTCTGAGATCGGTTGGCTGAATGCTAATTTGTATTCAGGGATTTTACTCTTGATGCTGTCCTTCTCGTAGTTGGATTTATCTACGGTCTTCCTTACAGCAGGTCTTGTGTAAACTGCTTCATTTGAAATGAGCACATGGAATAATTGAGCACCTTTATTCCATGCTGCACACGATCTGATTTCGCCTGGAACATCAATCGCGATTATTTTGCTCTTGAAGTCGAGATCAGCAATGGGTTGTAGGTCGTTATTGTCTATGCAGCTAGAGAAGATTTGGGACCAACTGGTGGTATCAACTAGATATTTCTTTGATTGTCCCAAGATATAAAATTGACCCTGCGTGCCGGGGAGTACCCGAATATTTCCCGCCTCCAGTTTGATTGATTCTATCAAAACCAGGGAGTTGTTGTAAGTGTAGCCATTGGAATCCCAACACATGGTAAATTCCAAATCTTTGTAAAGAATTGCAATAGTGCCATCATCGAGGCTCATTAGCAGTAATTCGTTTTCCGAACTAATCGGAAGAAGTGCCACTTGTCTGGAAACACGTTCGTAGTATCGCTCGGGGAAAGGAGCAATAGTAAAGGGGCCTTGACCCCTCACTCGAAGCCAATTCAAAGATATATCGAGTTTCTCTTCGTCCTTTTCGATCTTTTTACGTAGCGTCGAGGCAAATTGGAATTGCTTCACCGTGTTTCTCTTTGTAGCTGCTGGAGTCTGAATATCCAAGCTCGCATACTGCAGTAGTGATTTTTTCATGAGCAGATCTAATTGATTGGCTTTTAAGTTAATCGACCGTGGCAGGCAGGGATAAAATGCGTAAATGTCGCCGCCTTCAGCGACGCTCAATGCGTAAAGAATCAGTCCATCGAGACTAAATTCAATGCTTTTGATATTGCTGACAAAACTATCCATCCCCAATGTACCGTTGAACTTGTTAAGAACGTGTTCATGAGGTTGCATTGTCTGCGGATAATTTCTGTCTAACAAACTGATGGTATCGTCACTTCTTAGGACAACGAGGCAATGCTCACGATCTGCTAACGGATGGAATAACACTTGTTTGATATGTGGGTCTTGTTCTTCAACAACGTACCTGAATTTTTGGAATGTCTGGTGAGGAATATTGGTATATCCCCAGGGAACCTCTACAACTCTGATTTCCGAAGAATTGTAAAGTAGCAAAAGATTCGCAGAGTTGCTGAGTACAGCATGATTAACATTTGGAAAGGAGGGTTCCACTGGCATAAAATTATAGCTAGGATCAGAAACATGGCAGTATCTAACAGATGAATCCTGATAAAGCACCACTCTGAAACCATCCTGAGAGGTGAAAAGGAATCGCTCGGGAGTTTTCACACTCCTCTTGAAGATGGGGTGAGATTCAATAGACATTAGTATAGCCTTGACAAAGCACGGTGCACTGAATTTAATCGATGCATCCCAAGTAAGCTGGGACTTTCGTAAAGAGATGCCCTCTTTAATGGTTAAGCAAAATCGTTTAGAACGATAATTTATCATCGAACTCAAGCTTAGAGTGGCCAGTAGACCAGCTATATGCCGTATTTACAAGTTTACCTAGTCCTTACATGTCTCTAGATTTGTCTCAAAAAGTTATTCTGTTTAACTTTTTTCCTATTGGCGCTTCTGAGCTCTTTCCTCCTTAACTTTAATGGATCGGACTGCAACTTTCTTACCTGCGCCTCCGGATCAAGAACTTCCCAAAGCCAAGCTGGATACTCATTGTCCTCCAGAGCCACTGGGTCCTGACCTGCTTTCTTGGTATTCACATTTATCACTGTGCCGGCGGGGCACGAAGACTTGATCGTTTGCCAAGCCGGGGACGAACACGACAAACAGCGCCTAGGAAAAACCCTCAGTAGCTGAAACATGATGGAAAGAAGATTGGGCGGTGGAAAGTCTCACTATCAGCAATGTCTGTTTGATCAAGCTTTAGAAGTTCCAAAACTTTTCATTAATGTGCCTTTGAAAAATTAGAAGCGTCAGTGTCACCTACCACGGTACTCTGCGAGAAATGGAATAATCGATGCCATAGGCTCCTGTTCAACCGGAAGTGACGGCTACAACTGTCGATTCCAAGCCGCATTCAATCAGTATATTCATGAAAATATTCCACGCCGCGAAATAGCAGAGCTTAGGACTAAAGACACTCCATATGAAGAGATGGAACCTGAATATGTAGCATGCCGATAGCAGGAAACAGCCCACGATACAGTTGTGGAGCAAAATAGGAATTTTCATTTGGGCGTAAAGTATCCATTTTCGGTTGTTGGGGCGAGGTATCGTAGACTTGTAGAGGGACCAGTAAATGGTGGGAGCGAAATTGGACACAAACATCATAAATCCAACAAAATAGATATTGTAATTGTCAGAAACGCCATTGTAGGCGTTAGAAAGATCGACAGATGCAATGGAATTTGTACCACCAAACTGGAAAAATGAGAAATATTGCAGGATTAACGAAGCCAGAGAGATTAGATAGCCGTCCGAGTGGTAGTATTCAATCAAGAGACGCGACAGGGGATATTGCAAGATTTCAAAGACCAGGAAGAGCGGAATGTTGGGTGATGGCGACTGGAACACAAGCAGTAATGAAAGGCAATTGTGAATGCTGGATCTTGTGAGACCCATCCTGAGGGCAACTATTTTGGTCCCCACGCAGACTGCCAGATACTGGAAGAAAAATTGGGCCATTGGTACGAGAGCCTCTGTATAGATATCACTCGCATCCTTGACAAAAAAGAGACATGATTTCAAAACCATTTCTTGCATCCATCGTGGCACGACTTCGTGATTCACAATGGCCCAACACACTTTATAGCTACTGCACAGGCCACACAATGAAAATGAAATGATAAAGGACAGTGGATCACCTAGAGTGCCCTTCATTCCAACCACAAAAATCGTCAAAATGTTTAAATACCACTGTGCTTGGGGGTTGGATTTCAGCAGTTCAAAAATGGTATTGTTATGAGTAAACTTTTGGCCACTATTGTTCCAACCGCGGATCAACCTGATACACAGTAGGCAGACGAAATGTGTCTTGAAAGCAGTACGCAAGTGTAATTGAGACAACATCACGGTACTAGTAATCACCCACCACCATATCTGATGCTCTTCCTCGACAAAACTGCTGGCAAATGTCGACAGCCCCAGTAAAACTGAAATGGCTAGGGTTACAAAAAATGACTGATTTAAGCGCATTGCGGAAAGGCCGTACCAGAGTGACCCTGTGGTCACAGTAAGCAGTATGCCAAACCCTAGGGCCAAAACAGAGTACTTATAATTGGTTGCTGATTGTGTCAAAATACTTTGCAAACTTTTCATCCGTTCAAAGAGCTGCTCGATCTGCTCTGTGTTGACATCCAAAGCATGACCCAGAAGATATGCCATCTGTTGACAATTTTCCTTTACTTTTATCAACGCCATGCTGGTATCCAACAATTGCAAGAAATCGGGTATGATTATACCCACGTTATTCTTAGGAATGGGCACATTGAACATTGACGCTAGCGTTGGTACAAAATCAACCTGTTGCACTTGTGTCAAATAGTTGTAACTAATCCCTTCGCCTTGTAATGCCGCCAGTGGTAGCTTGATGCCTCTCTGGGCCTCAGGTGCTGGGAACTTTTTCAATTTCTTCGAGATCATTACTAGCGCTGCAGATGTTTCTCCAGGAGACGAGCCGCCGTGGTTTCCAACATCATTCATTCCATGATCGCCCATTACACATATCAAAGTATTGTCATCCACGTTTTCATAAATAGTCTTGACAATTGAATCCATTTCAGTCTGCTTTGCAGGCATGACACGAGATCTAGGCCCACCCTTGTGTCCGATGTGGTCCAGTCCTAAGTAGTGCAATATCAAAACATCCCAATCATCTTCGGTAGCCCATTGGTCGGGCAGATGCCTCGTAACATTCGAATCGACTTCTTCAAAATCACTGACAAAAAAAGAATTGGTACCTTCGTACTGTTCAAAAAACTCCAATGGAAACAACTTGAGCCATGTATCATCCCCAAAGAATCTCATTCTCTTGCCCTGTCTTGTAAACTGCTTCAGCCACGAATCCTGGTCCTTTAAATTTGAAGAGGAGTCATCTTCAGCAACGTTCAAAATAGCATCCAAGAAATTCGGGGTTGAGCCAGTTGTAATACCTTTCAATCTTGGCAGTGTCACAGTTGGCGGATTGGAAAATGCAGTGTAGCCCCAAGCTTCACCGTTGTTAATCAAAGAGTGAACGAAAGTAAAATTAGAAATCGACTGGTCAAACACAAAGTCGCTTCTAAGCGCATCTATAACCACCAATACTAATTTATCAAACGCTGGCTTTGATTGACTCTGCAAAGATGGCTCTAGCCGAAAATCGGCGTCACCTTTAAGAACGTTCTTTTGGGGGAAAAAACCACAGCAGAATATTAACACGGCAAGCACTTGGGCTAGCAGCAATGCGACGAGCTTCTTCGCCATCATTCGCTTGTCCTTTATAAAACCGATGGGTTACACTCGACTTTTGTATTGAAAGAAACGCTACGCGAAATTCAACAATTAAAAAGCATGCTTACAAACATAATGTACAAAATAAAATGATATGGAATAAAACCAGTTTTCACTGCAGCAACTGGTCCCTGTAATGTGGCTGAAAATTTAAGTGCTTTGCCCCCTTCTTCTCTTGCTGCTTCTTGTTTTTGGATTCTTGTTGCCAAGTTCTCTTCTGCGTTTGAATCTGCCTTCTATCGTAAGGCTGCAGCAGTTTCCTTGTTTCTGCCGCCATCACAGTCCCTTGTCCCTCTGTGACTTCTGATTCGGGTTTCAAGTTCTGCCTGTAGTATCTCATAAGTGACCTGTGGCCCACTTTAAAGCCTGTGGGTAGATGCAGCTCCACGCCATCGTGATAAACTGCATCCTCCGGTAGCTGCTCACCGGGCTCTTCGTCTTCAACGTCCTCCCAATCCTCGTCGTCACCGGCAGTTTCGGGCGCTGCAGCCTGTTTTGACCCATACGAAGACGTAAAATCGTAAAAATCAGATATCTCTAGCTTCTCATCCTCGTAGTCGTAAGGGATCCTACAATGTCTCTTAGCCAGCATGTGAGCTCTCACTGCCTCCACAGATCTGCCCTGATAAGTACAAACAATGCAAATGTTACCCAAACCAATCTTTTCTGAAATATATCTTATGAGACCAGACTTATTGACCAAATACTTTTGTTCGGGTATGTAAAATCCATGATTTTTGAACATATGCTCAGTGTTGGTGTCCAAGTCGGCGAATTTTTTGCCACAGAATAAGCACTCTTCAAGTGGGATATCCACACGGTGGGAAAGCTTTTCCTGCATTAGTTTCTCTGCCAGCTGGTCTTCGGTGAGCTCATCCTCGGGTTCTGTTAGTTGAGTTTGAACTTCAGACTCCACCACTGTAGTTTTCACATTTTCAGGCCCTTGCGCCTCCCCCATTTGTATGTTCTTGGCAACGTTTTCATGTGCGATTTTAAGTAGCTCTCTTTTTCTCTCCAGAAGAGCCTCTTTCTCCTTTCTACGGATTTCTTTCTTAGTCAGTTGCTTTTGTTTAGAATCTACCTTGGCATTTCCATCGTCCACAGCGGATAGAGTTTGCACTTTGGAGTTGAATACATCCTCTGAGATAGGTGCCAGTTGAGCCACACGTCTTTTCAAATTGTAACGGTGCCACTCGGACTTCATATGCTGTCTCTGATCATTACTGCTGGGAAACTGGAGTTCGCATGAATTGCAAGTATAATTGGTCATAGCTGTTGGTGAATTCTGCCAATCACTTGCCCTCGATATTCTTTGTTAATTAAATGAATAGTCAAGCTCATCGCAGCTCATCGCATGTTGAAAAATTTCTTGTGCGGGTTATCTAAGAAATGCGCTTGGAAAAACAATGATACTCGAAGCAAGGAAGATGTAGTTAAAACTTAATAATGATTCGTTGCGTCTCCTCTAATCCAAACAAGCTTGTTTCAAAACGTTTTCCTCGCTCCCTCTCATAGAGCAGTCTTTGTGAAGGCGTTGATAATCTTTAAAATTAGACAGTAAATAATTTATTGGTCCCCGTTGAAATATCTTCATCCATGGATGTCTTTAGCAAGCTAGTATGTTTTCGCTAGGATGCTCTAAAACGGGATTAAACTCAGACGTATTTTTTTTGCAACAATCGGTATAGGTTTCTCTATTAGCGTTTGGCACGCAAGGGGTGCTCCTTCTTGTGCCACTTCTTGATATCCCACGAACAAAACATCATGTATATTGGCACAACAATCAAATTGGCAAATGTGCCCAAAATCAATTGCACTATCCACAAGAAGGAGTTGTTGTTATGTTTGTTAAGACCCATATCCATGCTCATGAGTACCCAACCGATGAAGTCTGAAGTCACATCGTCATAACCTCTTTCCAACCACCAGACAATACGGTTACAGCACTCGCTGCAAGTAATGGCCGTGGAAGTACCTTCAATCTGCTTGGTAATGGATGGTTTCGTGGTCTCTTCAACGGCGTAGCCTTCACTGAGGAAATTGCCAGGGTATACACATGATATACGTGCATCTTGTAGTTCCTGTCTCAGGATAAACACCAAAGATTTGATTGCTACTTTCATCGGAGCGTACTGGCCATACCCGATGAAAGGGAAGAAAGCACATTCACTCGAGAATAGCACCAAATGACAATGGGGCAACAACTGGGCCACTTTATGAGAGATATAAAGTGCGCTCAAATAGTTGCTTTGGACTCCAAGCTCCAATTCCCGACCCGTTAAATCTGCAAATAGCTTCGGGGTAGCGCCACCAGCACAGGCCAAGACTTGAGTGGGCACTAAACCGACTCCAAGCACTATTTCAAATAGTTCAGTGACGGCATCAGGCACTGATAAGTCGCAAGGTATGTACCATATACGCTCGTCGTCCTCAATAATGCTGTTTTTTTGCAATCTCTTCGGTTTCGCTCCAATGTCTGCTATGGCATCTTGCAGCTTGTTAGCAGATCTACTCACAACGATAATCTTGGATTTTGCCGATTCGGTGAGATATTTGTGGGCAAACTGCTTACCCAAGCCCTGTGACGCACCGGTGATTAGCACCACTTGGTGCTCCAACTCGTACTTCATGGTTGTCTCGAATAGATCCTGCGGGTGATGTTGATCCTTTTCCGAAGTACCGTTATACTTAAATTATTCTTCTTACATACAACGCAAATTTATTTACATGCCACCGTGCAACGATAGGGTAAAAGGTTATACATACAACTTTACTGCTGCTCCTTCTTGTGCTGCTCGTATTCCTTCTTCAACTGTTCCAATTCCTTTTCGTCAATGGGGGGGATAGGAACATCTTCAAAGTCATTACCTTTGTGTAGAAACTTGTAGGTGTAAGTGTATATACCCCCAGTGACACCAGCCAAAATGGCCAAACCTATCATGTTGTTTTTGAAATATGGTGCTCTAGCTCTGAGCAACCCTGGTGTCATCTTCCAGGTCCTGTGATCCTGGTAACGGGAGGGGTCTAAAACCATGGTTTAGAAGTATGAGGGTAGAATGAGATTCGGCGAACAATCTGAAGATTTGGCAGACCTCCTAGCAGTATCGCTGAGCGTAAAATATTCGATTCTTACCCTTAGGATGAGCGTAAAAGTTGATGTTGAAATGCATCGTATCTGTTGATGTCAATTTTTTCTGGCCATTGAAAACTTTCAAGCATCGCCAAGGACTATTAAGGCGTTTTCGATAGCAGGCAGCTGGCGAATCTGGATTGTTAGGAACCTCCTTTGTGATTTTCCGAGAACTTAATTGTGATGACAGTGGGTTTGGCACGTAAGTTGTCCCGTACAAAGCCCCACAGGGTGGCATTGATGCGTAACATGGTGAGCCAGCTCTTACAGCATGGGACCATCACGTCTACGAAGGCCAAATGCCAGGAGGCTTCTAGAGTAGCCGAAAGAGTCATTACTTGGGCCAAGAAGGTTAATCAGAATCCCCAGTCTCCATTGCGGAACCAGATCCAATCGAGGCTATTCCTGTCAGGGGATAATGCTAAACTGATGAAAAAGTTGATCCACGACATAGCCCCCCTTTATACCTCTAGAAATGGTGGATACACTCGTGTGATGCATCTGGAGCCTCGTTTGACTGACAGGGCCCCGCAGTCTGTGCTAGAACTTGTCAATACGCCTGTCATGGACGCTCAAGGGAATTTCAACAGAGGTAACATGAAGCTGTGGTTGCTGGTCAAGAATACGCTGGCAGATGAGCAAGCTGATCGATCATACACACTATTGACATTGCAAAATTTGAGGAAAATGAGTTTGGGGAAGAGCCGCGAGCAATTGAACCGTGAAATATTGGCCGTGAGGAAGTTTTTGATTACACAAGAGGATATACAGTGGGATGAGCGCTCGCAGGTGGATCAGGTAAAGGTTCTTTTGGATCAAGTATACGGTTCCGATCTAAAGAAAATGAAAGAAGACTGTAGGGCCCGGAAAGGTGGTTATCGTTTCGCTGAAAGACCTTCAAGGGCTGACGCATAAGTTGTAGAGAAATCACCCCTCTTCTAACTTGTATTCGCGATTGCTTGTACATATATATATTATATACCACTTTGGCTTTTTATTTTAACGTTTTGTCATTTTCTCGAGCTTAAAAATGGCACTGGACCTATGAAAACCTTCGTTTGAACATTCAATTTACCATTCTTTCATTTCCAAAAAAAGAGCTCTGGAGGACGGTTAAACATGTCATTAAAGTTTCCGGTACTTGCCTCCAAGGGTATTGCGGATGCTGTTGGTAACACTCCGTTGATCAGGCTGCATAGATTGTCCAAGGAGCTGGGGCGTAACATTTGGGGGAAAAGTGAATTCCAGAATCCTGGTGGTTCTGTGAAAGACCGGGCTGCCCTTTATTTGATTAAAGAGGCTGAGGATAATGGGAAAATTGACCCTTTGAAGCCCAATCCCACCATTGTAGAAGGTTCTGCGGGCAATACTGCCATCGGTTTGGCTCACATCGCAAGATCTCGAGGTTATAAATCGATTTTCTATATGCCCAACACCCAGTCTGAGGCCAAGATAAATCTGCTAAAATTTTTGGGCGCTGAAGTCTACCCAGTGCCTCCATGCCCTGTTTCGAATCCTCTCAATTATAACAACAAGGCCAGAGACCATGCCGCCAGGCTGGAGAATGCCGTATGGACGAATCAGTTTGACAACGAGGCTAACTGGAAAGCACACTACCATACGACTGGACCGGAGATCATGGCACAGTTGCGAGCTGATGGCTTGAGCTGTGATGGGTTTACTTGTTCTACTGGTACTGGTGGGACTTTCACGGGTATCGCCCGTTATTTACATGAGCAGACTAAAGGACACTGCAGACTGGCGCCAGCAGATCCTCCAGGATCCGTCGTCTATTCCTATATTAAGAAGGGTACAATGGAACGCGAAGGAAGTTCTTTCACAGAAGGTATTGGTCAGGGCCGTATCACGGGCAACCTAGCACCTTCGATGGATATTGTTGACGATGCAATCTTTGTTCCTGATGGGGAGAGTATTACAATGGTCTACAGACTGTTGGATGAAGAAGGCCTGTACGTCGGCGGTACTTCTGGATTGAATGTGGCAGCCGCCTGCATGATGGCTAAGGCATTGCCAGAAAATTCTAATGTGGTTACCATCCTGTGTGACTCGGGTCACAAGTATGCTGAAAAAGTTTTCTCTAGGAAATGGTTACAAGAGAAGAACTTGTACGATGCCATTCCTAAACATCTACTGAAGTACGTTATTTTGGAGTGAATATCAAAGATGCCTTGAAAAAATCAATACTATATGTAATTATTGTTCAACTCTGATATAGACCGGCAAATTATGGGCCAGTCGATTGTCCTTGCATGACCTTGGCCTTCCTGCCACTTCAAAAGCTCGTACATGAACATCAAGTTTGGTTGGATGATGATGTTTAGTCGTCGCACTCTGACAAAGAGGTAGGCCCTCAGAACACTACATTGTAGCCTCTTCATGCATTCTGCTATGCAGACAGTGGCAGACCTAGAAACCCCTACCATGCAGTGAACCAGCACTTTACCATTATTTTCGTAACATTCATCGATAAACTTTAGAATCTGTTCTAGTTGGCTTGTCAATGTATCCTTGCCATTATCGCCTAGATTTGCAATGCGTAAAATTTTGAAACCTTCTTGTTCAAAGATGTCGATTGATCGATAAGTTTCTTCGTCGCCATTTTCGTGCTGGTCCGATAGAGCCGTCCCTGGCTTACTCGATTTTGTGGTAACTGCCTCTGATGTACTTGGTCTTGGAGAAGATACCGCTCCGTTGGTAGCATGCATGGGTCCAGCCCACGACAGATTCTCACCAACTGATACAATATAATTGATACCTAGTTTTTTCAAAAGCGCTGGAGATTGTGCATGTTCCAATGACCCTAAGTAAAGATGTGACAGTATTCTTGACGGTAATGGGCCCTTGAGACAGGAAAAATCCGATTCTGGCGGGATTCGAAACAAAAATATTTTGCTAAACATCTCAGGTGTTATATCTAATGGTTCATGGGTCGGCCTATTCTGGTTTCGATAAAAGCGGTAGTTCTCTTCTCTCTTTGGACTAAATTGTCTCAAAAGAGACTGGAGATGGCCCAGAACTTGTAGATCAACTGGGAACAGAAAGAAGGGTCTTTGGTATTTCAAATGCAGTTTTAGAAGCGTTTCTTCTAAAGGTAGGTTCCATAAAAAGATCAGATACGCCACCAGTAAGAAAGTCGTTTCGGTGTAGCCGTCGGAGCAATACAGCAACGACCCATAATCCGTCAAGTTTCCCACCTGGTACAACAGATAGCAGGTGTTGAGGATTATTTTAATGGAGTTGATGTTCAAGGAACCGAGCGTAATAGAGCCTGAGCTTGGAAAATTGAGTTCGATCGGTTTGGATTCGGAGTTCTTTATGATAGCCCTCAAACATGCCATCACCTTCTCCAACGGTGGCGGAGCAACTTTCTCCAGGCATCTTACCATGAGGATCCAAGGCTTGGGGGTGGATGGGATGTTGAACAGCTTGGTATCTGCAAATTCGATATTATTCGAATCACATTTCAATTTCGGCAGCCCGACCACTGAGTTGTGCGGAGAATAATAAGCCAAACGAGCTTCCACTTCACCGCCGGGCTTTTTAGAATCCTCCCAAAGTAATTTGTAAACTTGATAATCGGTGGAGTTACCGCACCAACAGGAAAGAGAACTTTCGACGGGTGTAGCGGATGACATTTTGGATACTTCCAGCTTTTCACGGTACAATAGGTCCCTATCCCAGTTATTAAAAGATACTAAATCAAAAGGAGAAACCAATTGCACTGGTGAACTCTTGTTTAAGGATTCTAAAGTCATGGGGGCCGTTCCCATGAGTCCCTCGGGAATTTCATCCAGTGATCTGTATTGCAGAACGGAAATCTTGGGCTCTCTTTGGACTTGCTTGAAATAGTTGGATTGTACAAATTTGAGCGATAGACTTAAAACAGTCGCCAGTTTGTTACACCGTGTACAACGGCCCTTTGAAGTATTATGTGCTTCTTTGTCGTGGAAACAATAAACCACAATCTGCGACGACATTTCCAACATCTTGGCAGCTTGAATGTCAAACCTACGAAACGATCCTGGTTGTCTCCAAGTGATCCCCGATAAATGCGTATGGTTGTTGCCAACTTTGTGAATCAGGGAATATGTTCCTCTGGCGTGTCCATCGGTGTTGAGAAAAGGTAGAACGCCGTATTCCAAACACAGTGACACTGCATCTTCGAAATCTTCAGCTCTAAGGCTAAGACGATTCCTTGCGAGCTCTTTAGCCACCACTTCTCGCACTACTGAACTGTCTTCTCCAAATTGCGCACTTCCCAGACTCGTCCAAGAGACTAAAATCTCATGAGGATCCAATGAGCACTTCAACACGCCAGAGTTTTGGATCCAACCTTCGGGCAGGGGTTGAGACCTTACAATACAAATGGAGTTGGGAAAATCAGGTGGAGGCGACGTAGAATATCCATGCAACCACGGGAACATAGCTTCGCAGTCCGGTAAAGGAGAAGTCAGGTGCTTCTGAAGTAACATCCATAACTCGTGGGGTTTTATCGTGGGTCTGAAAAGAGTTTTGTCAGAAATTTGTCTTTTGCTAGGCACTACATCTTCCAGCACCTCGTCACCGGCACTCTTCTGCCTCTTAAAAGAGCATCTTCGCTCCATGGGGGTTACATGCATTATCAGGCAACAGCTGAGTGCCTATTCTTCCAGAGTGCAATTCTTTTCTATTCCAAGAATTGCCATTCTACTCTGGCGATGATGAGTATTGTAGCCATCTCGTCTTGCAACATCGGTTGACGGAGCTCCATTCTTCCCTTGAAAAACATGTCCGATTTACCCCGGAATTTCGGACGAATATTTCGCCGATATAAAATTGTCCAAGAGAATGAAGGAATTTCAACTTTCAAGATGATTAGCATATACAGAAATCATTTCTAAAATTTTACCTGGAGCTAGATATATGGTTTCAAATGTGGGCATAGCTCTGAGCAAATCTGTGGAAAGATTCAAGACACATGAATAATGAAATTAACTTAGCCAAAAAGTGGAAAAATTACGAACGGCAGAGCAAGCGACAGGCGTAAAATATAATATCTCACTTTTTTGTGTTATATACGAATTATCACGTATTATGGTAAATTACTAAAGAATCAAAGGGAAAATATGTGGGCATTTATCACTTGTACTTTTCAAAAAAATTTTCATATACCTTAATTAAGTTTTAACTATGGGGTTTTGGAACGAGGATTTGGGCTAACCTCCGTGCAATAATCTAGCTCACTATTATTGTTCAAAACTGGAGTCGTGGTGAATTATGTTGGCACCCCTTTGTAGCTCTCCAAGTGCTAACTTCCTTTGTGGAAATTCAGCGTAGGTTTCATTGATCTTTTCGGCTGTTCAACTTTTCGAGAGACTTTTGCCTTGCCATCAAATAAGATATCTGCTGGTAAATGATAGCCGTGGATTTCTTTGGAGCTTTATAGAATTCGATTAAAAAGCAGTTTTAGATATCCATAAATGTCACGCGTTTGTTCCTGAGTGTCATTTTTTGCTTACTATGCAAGATCGAACCTGTCACTACACACTTTAAAACCATCCAAAGTTTAATGTTTTCGAAATTCAAATAACCGTCACAATAATAAAAAAATGATTCTTGAAGTCCTCTTTCAATTATACAACTTGGTTCCTGTTGTCGGGAGACTGCAGAATTTTTTTTTCTATCCAACTGTATACTGTATGAAAGATATGCAGCGTGAAAATGAGGTACCAGGCAATTTTCTTTATATGAACTGAAAGTCGTATTGTAATATGCTTCGATATCTCTCCAAGTCTCCCTGTCCAACTTCACCGGGTACTCTCGGACAATTCAAATTTCGATGTAGAAATTCAAAAATCATCGCCAAATTAAAGAGAAGGACCTATAACCATTAAAATGAGTACCGCAAACTTTTTATTTGAGCCTGTTGTATATCCTAATCGATCTCCACAGAACCTCGATTGAAATTTGAATAAAATTTTAAACTGGTGCTGATATCGTATCTCACACTTATGCTCAAACGCGATGAGTGAGCATGAATCTGAACGTCCCGTGGAGACCATTGAAGTCGACGAAGAACATGAAGTTCCCGACAGACCAATTGAGGTCTCCGATGCCGCATTGGCTGCTGACATTGCTGCAACAGATGCTGAATTGAAAGAATTTTTTCCCCAACTGGCTGTTTCCAAAGTGAAAAGGATTGCCAAGAGTGATCCAGAGTACCTTTTGACATCCAATAATGCCTTCGTGGCCAGTGCATTTGCCACAGAAATTTTTGTTCAGGCTTTGACAGAGGAGATGCTGGCTCAATCCCACCTGTCAAGTAAAAATAAAGATTCAAAGACTATAAGACTCACTTACAATGACCTGGCAGAGTGTGTCGCTCGGAAAGAGCAATATCAATTTTTGGAAGATGTGGTACCTCGTACCAAGAACTTGAGGACATTAGTCAAGCAGAATAGAGTCAGGTATACCACTGCATATAGCCGTGCGACTCCCCTAGCTAAAGGTCAAACGCAGTTGCCATTTAGCAAACAAGACATTGACAAGTCCAACGAATCTCAGAGGCCTGTGGACGTAGATTCAGAGCAAATAGATGAAGAAGAGGAAGAGGAAGAGGAAGATGATGACGAAGAGATCGAAGACAACGAGGAAGAGATGCGAGCTGCAGAGCAACTGCAGGACGAGCAAGTGCAGGAACAGATGCAAGAGATAGAACGGATGAATCACGTCACAGACTTGGATAGAGATGATTCGCAGGCAGAGCACACTGATCAAGATGATTGATCCAGCATCAAGTAGGAGAACGTTCTAGCAAAGTCGTTATGTATCATGTGACCGATGGCAAACATTGTATATAAGGCAGGTTTTAATTAACGTCAAAAAATCACCCAAACAGTCCTCTTTCGCCGTTGTGCTCGCTCCTTTTAAATTATGGGTATCTGCAACGACAGTGACAGTGACAAGCTAAATCCAGTCAACGAAGAGATTTTACATGATTTGACGGGGGACCCCTTTTCTGATAAACTGGGTTCCGTCAAGGATTCCATGTCTTCGCTTTGGAGGGATTCTTCCTCGCTTTGGAGCTCTGCCTTGGAGGATCCACAGAATCTGCTCCGGCAGATTTCTGGTGCAGGAGGTGATGACAGTGACCGAGACTATTGGGAGGACGTTGTTTCTGGTACTATGGGCTCCCTGTTGGGAGTGATTGGGCTGCCAGGCGGGTTCGGTAACCCCAAAAGAATGATAGGCTTCACGGATGGACCATTTAAGTCCGAAGAGATTGTCAGACAGGGAATTACAGGTTTGTACAATTACAAGACACCTACAGATGGCCAATTTAGTCAATGTAAGGAAGTTGGCGGGCTCTCTGTGTGGAGCGCCAGAGGTTGGTGGAGGTGTTTATTTCCTGAGAGAGCTATTAAAGAGAAATTGGACGGCCAAACAAATTTGGAGAATATTGTTACCAGGGAGAAAGTGGAAGCCGATTCCGATCACAAATTGGGATTGTTTTTCCCAGATTATACCGGATATTTGTCATGGAAGCACCACATGAATCAATTAATCAGGGAGAAGAGAGACGAGGCACAGCAGCGGCAGCAGGAACCTCAGATTCAAGAGCAGGAATCTCGTCTAGTCACACCTGAGGATTTGATGTTTGACAGCCCTACCGCAGGGGATAACGGTAAACGGGTAATTAGTACGTATCAAAACATCGTTTCCAGAAGAACACCCGAGGGCAGCGAGCGGATTAACGAGCGTAAGACCTACTACGACAATGGTACTGTGCTTGTTAGGACTGAGAAGAAGCTCACACCAACTGACGGGTCTAAACCAAAAGTCGACACCTCTGAACGGATCATCCCTGTCGGTGAAGACAGGAATTAGCGCATTGTATAGCTGTAAATAGGGCCTATCCCGGTAAGTAATGCGCCTATGGGTGCTTTGATGGTATGCCAAAAAATGCGAATAACATCCAAGTGGTTGACAAAGATTGTTAATTGTGCTCTTCCTGCGTAAGCGTAAAACTAGTTAATGCTTTAAACATGCAGCTCCGGAAAGGAGGCATCAGCGGCATTCAAACTCATTATATTGTTAGTTTCATCAATGGCTCCATGATAGAATCAAAGTTTTTACCCGGATCTCTTGAAATAATATATTCTTCAAGATGTTCAAGTTAAACCAAGTCAACTTAAAATTGAAGTCATAGAAAGCAATAAGGTTCGAAGAAATAAGTAAGGCCTCTTTTGAACTCGATCTGTTATAATATGTCGAAAAAGCAGGATTATATTGCCAAGGTACGTTATGAGAATCGACTTCCGGCACCTCTCCTGGCCCCCAGGCTGCTGAAATACAATGTCAATCTGGAGGAAGAGGCTGATTCTGCAGAATTGATTAATTCGTTGTATACCAAAACTTCAGTGACACCGCTGATTAAAGTTAATGATGATTTGGGGATGCCGTTGGACTTGATGAAGATCCCAGGTATGCTGGACCACATGGATACCAAATATCTTTATGATTTTGAAGGCATCAAATTGCAACCTGAAGATCGTATGCTTTTAAGAGACCCAGGTGCGGATAAGTTACCAAAGACTGACATATCCAAGATCTCCTTTTTGAGAAGAACCGAGTACATATCGTCGACCATTACCTCCCACGGTCACAGTCAGATTGTAGAGAACAAAAAGAGGACCGCCTCTGAGCTCGAGGATGAGGAAGGATTATTAAGTGCGCCACAATTGCTAGAGAAAGTGGAGGGCACTTTTGAATCTATGAATAATGACCTGTCCAAACTTCAGCATCCCGTCAAGAAAAGACTTCGTGCTGTTAAAACGTGGAATTTGCTGCCAGATACCGCCTCTATGGATCAAAGCTATTTCTTACTAAAAATGGTGGGGAGTGCTTTGCTGGACGAGAAGGAAAAGGAAAATTTGGCGTTGTCGACCGCCATTTTTAGGCCTGTGGAGCTTGAAGAGGACGAGTGGATTTCAATGTATACAACAGATTTTAAAGATTCCAAAATACTCAGTAAGGAGCTTGACAAGAAACTAGAGGATAATTTGCAAAACGATAAGAATGAAGACAAAGTTTACAAGTTTAAGAGGCTTCGGGACTTCGATTTGAAGCAAGTGCCCCCTCTCGGCCATTCTGGCCCATTCGGTGAGTTATCCATAGTGTTGAACGATGAGAAGGGCATTGCCTACTACAAACCGTTGCGGTCGAAAATTGAATTGAGAAGGAGGCGTGTCAATGATGTGATCAGGCCCCTGGTTAGGGAGCATGATTTGGACCAACTTAACGTCACTTTGAGAAACCCCACGACAAAAGAAGCTAAAGTTAGAGATAAGCTTAGGATGCAATTTGACCCGATCGATTTTGCCAACGTCGATGAGGACGAAGAGGAATCCGAGTCTCAAGAGGCCGGGAAATCGCAGAATAATGAGTCGCAAGAATCTGGAAAGGCAGATCAGCCTGAGCAAGCAGAGGATTCTGACAAGACTGACCAGTCTGGGGAAGCTGCGGAAGCTGCAGCTCTTGAGGGGTCTACACCTGAAAAGACTGAACCTGAAGTGCAACCGCAAGAGGCATCGCAGTCATTTCAACCCAAAGAGCTAGAAGAGACCAAGGAGCCCACTGCTCAAAATAAGGAAAATGAGCAGGCACAATCTTAGCGCATGTACATACGGTGTGTTTGTAATAATGAAAGCTTGAAATTTTGGTTACCCGCTTTTTCTCGCATTTTAAGGAACTCCAGTTTAGAGCATACTCCTCTGAAGGAGCACAGTGTTTCAATCCCACAGAAGATAATAGTTTTTACTCGCAATGTCTTTTAAGATCAATTCAGAAGTGGCAGTTTGCAGTGGAAAGCTTTTGAAGCTTTCGCATTATTCTGACGTGGTTAACAATAATATGGATGTCAACGTCTATTTACCGCAGCAATATTACAAGTTATCCAGCGGTAAGCCCATTCCCGTCATCTATTTTCTTTCTGGTTTGACATGTACTCCCCAAAATGCTTCAGAAAAAGCCTTCTGGCATCTACAGGCGGATAAATATGGTTTTGCCGTAGTGTATCCTGATACTTCTGCTAGAGGTGAACACGTCCCTGATGATCCTGCTTATGACATTGGAGTAGGTGCAGGCTTTTACATCAATTCTACTCAAGAACCTTACAAGAAGCACTATCAAATGTATGATTACGTACATAGAGAGCTGCCTACTCAATTAAATGAGTATTTCAACAAGAAGACTACTAGAGTAGACTTTTTGGACAATATTTCTATCGTGGGACACTCTATGGGTGGATATGGTGCTTTGTCAGGATATTTGCAAAATTACGAGACTAACAAATATAAGTGTTGTTCGGCATTTGCGCCGATTGTCAACCCAATGAGGGTGCCTTGGGGCGAAAAAGCATTCCGCACTTATCTGGGGAGTGATAAATCTACGTGGACGCAATATGATCCTTGTGAGTTGGTCAAGCGTGTGCCTAACAATGGGGATGACAGAATTTTGATCCACCAAGGATCTAACGACGTTTTTTTGAAAGAAAACTTAAGACCCGAATTGTTACTGGAAGCCACTAATGGCACTTCATGGGAAGGTAAGATTGATCTTCGCATAGTCGACGGGTTTGACCATTCTTATTATTTTATTAGTTCTTTTGTCCCAGATCATGCAGAATTCCACGCCAGGCACTTAGGTTTAATTTAAATAAGGTGCTCATAAAAAGTAAGCAAATTGTTTATTTAAATTTGAGTTGCATGTCTTCAAGATTTACCTCTTGATAATCAATGCGCCCGTTTGCCAGCCACCGGCACAGACAGCAACACATAAATAGTCTTTATCAAGCTTAATTTTGCTGGGCTTGGATACTCTCATATTCCGAAGATTTTCCCATCTGCCTACGTTTTGTTCTTCAATGACCTTGTGGGGAGGTCCTAGTCCGAGACAACCACATAACTGACTTTCCAGCCCCCAAGAATAAAGATTACCATTTTGAGTTAGAGCCACTGTATGGTAGTCACCACAAGACAATGATATAATTCGCTCTTCAGGGTCCTCCAATTCTAATTTTACCAGAGAATTAGGTTCAATATTCCCATCTTTAATATTCAGAACATAGCAAATTTGATCCGTGAATAAAACCAACGAACTGAAGCACGAACTTAGTTTCGATAGTTTGCCCTGTATTGGTATTTCTAAGTCGTGGACGGTTCCACGGTAGTATCTCCACAATTTTTCACCATCGCTCGTAATGTAAATTACGCAGTCGCCCTGAAAGCAAGCGAAATCTACTACTTTCCCAGGACCGCTAACATCCGCCGTATTGGGAATAATTTTGTAATTAACCTTAGAACTCAGTTCACCTTTCTTCAAAGCCTGGCGTTCATTCCAAACTACGAGACCAACCTTATAAATGTAAGCACAGTTCAAATCCCATCCACATCCTATTTTGACGATTGGATTGATCTCCCTGCTGGGCAAGCCATCAAACTTCAATTTCACGCCAAATCCTGAGTCAGGAGAATCCCAAGAGTATAGTTCGCCCTCCTCGTCCATCGCAAGGAAATGGCTTCTACCAGATACGACTGCGATAAATTTTATCGAATCTAAACTTTCCTGAGTTACTTCAAAAGAATGCGTTGGTGATGTAAATATTTCAAAACAATTCCTTGCAAACATTCTTCTAACATGCTCGTTACCTGGGACAGTTTCTGAGCATTTCTGTTCCATCATTTCCAATGGTTGGTAGAGGTTCCGGTGAGGGCCAAAAGACGATGGAGTGGACCCGAATGTTCCCGTCGTGCTGATTTGCCCCACAACACCCGTCTGCACAGCATGGAATGAATTCTCCAGAGCACGTATTGCTTCTCGGATCGGATCGTAGTCATGTTCACCCGCTGGGGGACCAGACCCTCTATGGCCTCCAGTACTTGTAGAACCTGTGGAATATAATTTGCCTGATTTTGTTAAAACTTGGAATGAAAACCCTCCGCTAGAAATTTGCATCATAGCATTATCATCAGAATGTTGCTCACTCGTGGGGAACCAAGGGACCTCTGTAGGGGTATTGACTCCGAACTTAATTCTACCACCAATTCCATTCAGGTTTTCATCCTTCAAATTTGAGTTGGACATAGCTGTATATCCTAGCCTAGAATGCTTAAGGCACCCCCAAGTGTAAAATTTAGCTTCTTCTGCCCTGATCTTGTAGCGAGCTTGCCAATTTAATGTGGGGTACCCTTGGAGTATGATAGTTTCAGAGCACGTCTTGAAGTCCCCCGTATTCTTGCTCAGCAACGGTTCATCGTTGCCATAAGGTGTTCCAAATGCCTTGCGATATAATTCGTGCCACAGCGTTTCTGAAGAATTAAAGTTCAGCAATTTATGGAAATATTTGTTGGTGTGTGACAGATGTCTGATATCTCCTGGCGAAAGAAAGGGCAGCGTGGCCTGTATAATGTCGGGAGGCATACAATCATATCCTGCTGCAGTTTCGGTCTCTTGAGATTCACTCATGATATCTGAATCGATGTCCAAAGAGTGTCTTCGATGTAGATGTTTTCTGTGCAAGAATCGATTTTTGAGATAAGGGATGTCAAGTGGCAGCCGCACATTATCCCCTCCAAAGCAAATTTTTGATTTAGATTCATGGAATAATACACGAAAGCAAATCAACAATACGTAAATATATATATTACAAAGTGTTAAAAACGCTGGATAGTATTTCTGTCATGTAAGTCCAGTTCTCAATCCGCAAATTTTCATTATCCAAGTGAGCATTATCCGTAGACTGGCCACATGGAATTTGGACCGCTGGTGCGTCAAAAAGTCTTTCCAAAGTTCTAACACAGGGAATAGAGCCACCTTCCCTGACAAAGAGAGGAGCCTTACTCCATTTTAATGTTAATGCGTCCTTCAAAATTTCGTAAGCGTGGTTGGTTGGGTCACCTAACCATGCCTCTGCTTCATTGACAATCGTTATCTCCAGATGGTTGCCAGACGACAATTCTTCAAAGCACTGATGAATATATTCTTTCAATGATTTTTTAATTTTGTTAACATCCTGCTCTGGCACCAATCTAATTGAGATTCCTATAGTCGCTGATTGAGGTATAACAGTGATGTTACCGGGCCCACTGATATTCATGGTAGTCACAGAAAGTGATGGTTTAGTCCAATTTTTTACAAGTTCTTCCACAGTTATCTTCTTGTCAACGTGTGCAAACTCAACGACATTTTCCAGACGCTTGTAGTCAACATCACTCAGCTCCTTCAATGGTGTGTAGAAATCCGGGATCAAAACATGTCCATCACCATTTTCCAGTTTCGAAACAAGTTTGATTAGATTTGCTGCGGGTTCTTTATGTAGCCCGCCATTAATGCCGGAATGCCTATCAGGTTCTTCACTCCATACGGTTATCTGTGCGTTAATGACGCCTCTTAAGCCGTAATTTAAACATGGGTTCTCTTGATCAACCCACGTCGAGTTACTCAAAAAGATCCAGTCAATCTGGTGGCCAATGAGATCTCTGTATTCCGTGCAAACTTGTGGAAGTCCTGGGGAGCCAATTTCTTCACTGCCCTCCACTAGGAAGACCAAATCGTTAGCCAACTCGTCCTCTTGAAGCAAGTGTACAGCAGCATAGAGCGCGGCCACGAGCGGGCCCTTATTGTCACTGACACCACGACCTTTCATGAATCCGTTTTCGCACGTTAGCGAAAAAGGGTCCGAGAGCCATCTATTCTCATTGCTCGAGACAACGTCGTAGTGACCGTACCATAAGATTCTTTTCTTGTGCGCTCCCTTACCTTCGAAAGTTGCGAATACTACTGGGTTTGTGCCATTCTTCACTGGTAGTAACTTGACCTTAGAGGCACCGCATGTGGTAAACAATTTGAGCAAATAGGATGCACATCTTCTAGATGCCAACTGCTGTGCAGTATCAGGATTTTGTGAAACAGATTGAAAGGATATCAAATCGCGTAGGGTGTCCAGCATTTCTTCACTGTTGAAAGGCAACTGGCCATCTATCATTTCCTCCTGCTGTTTCAAAGATTCTGCCCTTGCTTTAGCCCATTCTGGGGGAGGGTGCACTAGTTCTGACAAGTCCCATAAACTTAACGACCCATCGTTGGCGCCCGTCAAGAAACTGATTTGCTTCTCAGACGGAGCGCCGTGCCTAACAAAGATGTCAGAGCTCAACATTTTTCCCCGATTTGGTTTCCATTCCACGACATCATTCCCATAGAACATTGTAGCACCTGATTCATTGATGGCAAAGATGTGATCCATATATACAGAGATCGATATCACATCGCACTTGTCAGGAGTATGTAGTGTGTATACCATTTCCTGGGTACTGAGATCCCAGATTTTGACCACACCATCTGTCAATCCACAATAAAGAAAAGGAAACTCTGTAGCTTGTGAAAGAACTGTATCATCGTTGTCCAAATCCGTGCCCACTAAAGTCATGCTCACAGGGCCCTTCTCATTCTTTACAAAGGACCACATTTTACTTACGCCATCGCCGCCGCCAGAAATTATGCATTCTGAAGCCTGTTTGGAACATTTGTTGAAATCGTGACAGTGAACGTGTTGGTGCTTTTTGCCGTCGCCCAAAAGAGAGCTACATTTAAGACACAACTTGCAAATCGAGTAGATGAACCCATTGTGTGCATAATTAATGATATTCTCAGAGGGTACCTCCAAAATTCTACGCATTTGACCTTCCCTTGAGTAAGATCTGTAGACTGTCGAGGAGCAAGTTTCTTCTAATGCAGGTGGTGTAGGTGACCCACTATGGCCACACAGTCCCAAGGAATCAAAGAACTTGTCGTATCTTCTGTGTGGTAATCTGTCAATGTTTTCCTCGTTGCCATCGGCACCGCCCACATTCAACAATCTATCAAAGATATTGTCCAAATATAACAAACTGGCATTCTGACAACCAAATACCAGCGTATCGAGGGAATCTAGGTACCTGATGGAGAAAATGTCTCCGATATCTGTCACGGAGTAAACCGTGGCAATTTCTTCGGCTTGGATAGAACTGTTTAAGGGATCCACGTCATGAATCGACCATATCCTGACCAGAGAATCTGCACCGCCTGAAAAAAGGTACTCCTCATCGCTGGACCTTTCCAAACACAACACACTAGACCTTGTATGTGTTCCCTGTCCACTACCCAAAGTAATAGTTTTGATTAACTTGTAAGTCGGCAAATTAAATATCAAAATTTTGGAATCCTGGGTACCGGCAAACAACAGTCTCTTCCTCGGAAAAGTGACAATTGAAAGGATAGAGAAGCTGTGATCCCATTGGTGTATTAATCCGGGAGTGAGAGCTGACATGCTGAACCACTTTTGACGCTGTAACAGAGAAACAACCTTGTACGTAAGGAAGATGATAGAATTGAAGAGGTGAAGAAGAAAATAGCAGCCATGACTTCTGTCACGTGATGGCAGCGTGTTGCTCTCAATCTTTTAACAGAGTTACTTAGTTCGCAGCCATCTTGTTTACAATCAGTCTGCCCAGTCGCATCGAGCTCCACCGCATGTGATGATATGAATTTGGCCATTGAAGGACAACTCGTGCATTCAGAAAAATTTGGAAGAAATTTGTGCCTGGAAATTCTATATAGGGGAAACAGTGCTGTTGAACCTCCCGTATGCCTAGGTTTTCATTTATGATGGCCTGGAGCTTTGCCGGAGATTCGCTATCTCTGCATGTTGAGTTGCACATTTGGGTGCTTTTGTAAAATGTTGATGTTCAACTCCGTGCACCACAGCATCAAGAGATTGAAAAAAAAAATTTTATTATTATGTCGAAAGGCTCATCTCATCTCATCTCAGCTCATCTTAGATTAGTTTAAAGTTGCAATTTGACAAAAATTGCAAATTCAAGGACCCATGAGCACTTCTATAGTCGCTGATAGCAATGTACAGGTGGATGTGCCACCACCAGATTATGAGGAGCAATTACTAGCAAAGCTGGTGTTCGGAGATTCCTCTGACTTTTATGACAACTTAAAGGATTTCGATTTGGAGCTCGCAAATGGGGCCGATGAGGATGAGGCTGATGGCGTTGGCGAGGGCATTGAAAGTGAAGCGGAAGAAGAGAATGCCGATTTAGGTCATGTTCAAGATGATCAGCTTTTTTTCGTTGATGACGGTGCCGAACCGCAACAGGATGAGGATTCCATGGATGTAGACGAAGGTGAGCTTAACGAGGCAACTCTGGAGAGTGAGGAAGAGGCCTGGGTTGATTCTGACGATGAAAGACTGGCTATTTCGGTAGTGGCAACGAACAAGACTAAAAAGTTGAGAGAATCCTACAAGGAGTCATCTATTAATGGCGAGGACTACGTACGCCGTTTGAGAGCGCAATTTGAAAAAATATATCCACGTCCCAAATGGGTGGATGACATTTCCGAAGATGAGTTTTCTGAGGAGGAGGACGATGATAATGAAGACAAAGTGGTCAATGGAGATGTGAATGCCCTTTTTAAGATTTTGGAAAGTACCTACAGTTACAAGGATACCTCGTATTCGAAACTGCTTCCGTCTAAATCGCTCGATATCACACGCCTAAGAGATGCTAATGCCTCGCATATTTCTCATTCGGCGATACAGTCGCTCTCGTTCCACCCATATAAGCCTCTGCTACTAACTGGTGGTTATGACAAGACGCTGAGATTATATCACATCGATGGTAAAAGCAACAACTTGGTAACAAGTGTATATTTGCAGGGCACCCCTGTACAAACGTGTTGCTTCTACGTCTCGTTAGATCAAGGAGCTCGGCAGGAGCAAAAGATTCTCTCCGGTGGTAGAAGACGCTATATGCATTCCTGGGACCTTCATTCGTCACTGTTGCCATCACTATCGTCACAGGGCTCTATAGCCAAGATAGAAAAATTCTCCAGACTGTACGGTCACGAAGATACACAGAGGTCTTTCGAAAAATTCAAAACGGCACAAGTCCACACCGGCTCCACTGGGAAATCGCATGGGATTATTCTCTTGCAAGGCAACAATGGCTGGATCAACGTTTTGCACGCCTCCACAGGCGTATGGATGATGGGGTGCAAGATTAACGGCGTACTGATAGATTTCTGCATCGATTACAAGCCGCTAACAGGCAACAGGTTCCAAACGATCCTCATTGCAGTTAATACATATGCAGAGGTTTGGGAGTTTGATTTGAGTGATGGTGGTAAAGTATTGCGTAGGTGGCAGGACGAGGGTAACGTTGGTGTTACGACGATTCAAGTCGGCGGTGGAACAAACTCTTCACAGCTGTTCCCCACAAGTTCTCCCAAAGTCAAATCCAACAGATGGTTGGCGATAGGCAGCGAAAGTGGCTACGTCGACATCTACGACAGAATTAAGGATTTGTCCGATCCTAAGCCTGTAGCGGCGTTGAATAAATTGACTACAACGATTTCGTCGCTAGAGTTTTCGCCAGATGGACAAATGTTATGCATGGCATCAAGAGCCGTCAAAGATGCACTGCGTATGGTTCATCTACCAACATGTACAGTTTTTTCGAATTGGCCTACTAGTGGTACACCCTTGGGTAAAGTGACAGCCGTGGCGTTCTCTCCCCGCGGTGAAATGGTGGCTGTAGGTAATGAACAGGGCAAAGTAAGGCTGTGGAGACTGAACCACTACTGACAGTTCCCATACTTCTTTGAATATATCTTTTTCCTCTCTCTTTATCTGAGCTTTGACTGACGGATGAAAGAAATCAGTATATATTATTTTTATTATTACGAAATGAATATAGAAGAAAAAGTTGATCGCACGGAGTCATTCGGGAACATCCTGTCATATTCTCTTGAAGACAAAGAAATCTGCCTGCTTGGTCAGGGCATCCTTGACGTTGACCAGTTCCATCAACGCTACGGAAACTTTACTTTCAAAGGGTTTCTTCACTGAACAACCCATAACCAAGTTATGCAGTGTCATTTGGTAGTTGAATTCTGAGGAGTTTCTACGTTCCTCCTCAGTATAACGCTTAATGTCTTTCACGACGTGCCTTTTCAAATACTTCTTAACATGGGATCTGACACGAGAGGCGTGATGCTTTTGTGTGGAAATCATTTTACCATCTGAACCGACTGTAGTTTCAGCCAAATTGTCGTTTATTAAATGGTTGTACTCTTTACCCAATATGAAATTGATCAAGTGTAGATACTGGCAGCCAGTCATCAAATGTTTAGGGGTGTGTTCCGGGACGACCAAAGTGAAAATGCTAATTTCCATTTCATCTTCTTGTGTTGAAGCGTATTCATCAGACAATTGAAACGTTAGATAGACTTGGTGATCATACTGCTGGCGGAAAATTTTCCAGATGGTCCTAAAGGAATGAGTGCAACTCTGCGTCATTACTTGCAAAGTTTGAATAATGGAATCAAAATTTGTCAAGCCTAATTCCAACACTTTATAGTCACTTTTCTTGATGGCCAATTCAGAAGCGGCATGGTCTCTCAAGAATATCCCGCGTGAATCGTTTATCCTGGCGCTTTCGATAATTCTGCCAAAGTATTCTAATTTTTTTTCCATGGAAACGGTCGAATCCTTTTTCAAACATTTCGTCCTTCTCGATCTGGGCGGTTTACCATTATTTATCCTTGGGAGCCCAGATCCTATTAGGTCATCGGTGATCATCGAATCATAACCGCTGGTAAATGAGCAGTCCATTTCAGTTTCGATGAATTTACTCTGAGACATGGTCGGAGAAATGCCTTGAGTTTGAATGGGTCGTACGATTTCCTGTTGACCTAAGGCCGGTGGAGGCAAACTTTGAGAGAAAATATTGTGCATAGGATTCTCACGAGGATGCACTAACTGCTGTTGGATCACTTCACCGACAGCGGGAGTACCGTTCTGTTCACTAGAATTGCCAACTTTTCCTTTTCCCTTCGTCTTTTCATCTCTCTTCCTTTTGCTAGTTTTGTCAGATTGCAAAATATAATTTAGTTCCATATTATAGGAGCTTATTAAATTTTGCAGACTACTAGAGTTTTGATAGTGTTTTGGTTTTTGTATTTTAAAAGCGTGTTCCCCCGCATAACTTTTTCTAGGCGATTTATTTTGTGTCGTAGGAGTCTTTGTTTGGAAACCTGAATTACTGACGCGCGACAGAGGTCGAGCAGGCGGGCCAGCAGCGTCAGTATCGCTAGAATCGTCAGCAATACAGTCGAGCATCAGAATTCCGCTAGGTGGGGGAGTAGACTGTGCAATGGCATCTGTGGCCATCATTGATTCAAAAGTCAAGTTGTCCAGCAAAGAGCACTCCAATTCGGGCTTTGTGGCTGGAATACTACTAGATTCTAGATGCTTAGAGGCTTGTGAATTGGGGGACGACGAAGAATTGTCAAAATCCGTCAGCATCAAATCCCTCTCTTCCAAGTCTATATTTGACCTGGTGATCGTGCAGTAGCTGCTGCAATCTTCCCTTTTAATTTTGGAATTTTGTAGGACCACTTCCTCAAATGGAGTGTACTGATCACAGTTTCCCAGTACATTCAAACTGTTCAATGCATGCTCTGGTGCATCAAAGATGGCAAAAAGCTTAGGATCATTATCACCGGAGCTAAACAGCGACCCGAGCTCTCTGGAATTGTCAGGTTCCACCGTCAGCGAGGGATCATTGGCGGTTTTGAAGTTCGGTAATTTTTTGTTATAAGCAAATTGTTCCATAGCGAAGGACCTTTTTCTAGCAACTGTGTGCTCTTGATAATTTTTTATAGAATCACAGGTTTAAGAGTGCGTTACAAAAGTCAAAATATTTATGATCTTTTCGATTGACCACTCTTTTTTTATATTTTTATGGTTTTTTGGAGAAATTGTGTATTTCTAGATATTTTCAAAAACCTAGGCATCAGGTTTCTATAACCCAAACCGATTTTAAGAATCGGAAACACCCACATGCGTATTTATTTGTACGGAAGGTCGAGTGTTAACAGTTGAGTGTTTGGTTTGTTTGTTTTTTTTTAGAAAACCATTTTAATCTTCAAATGTTTCCCTGTTCTTCTTACCGTTGTTTTTTTTATTTTTGATTGACCATTTGTATACCCCCGTACTATGGACCTTTTTGGAAGGAAAAAATATAAAGAGAATGTTTTATTGTGTAGCGATAACTTTATTCATTTTGGACTGCCGTTACTACTTGATACGAGTTAAATTATATAATCTAATAACCTGGACAGAAAAAAAAGCAACTTGAGAACAACAAATAATTTCTCTCTGGCCTTTCCGAATTTATTAACAAATTTGGGCTTTTTTCCATGTACGCTTGTGACGCAAAATCATGAAATTCAAAAACTTTTCAAGCTTTCAAAAGCCTGCCTATTTTTTTTTCTTGAAAAGTTTTGAAAGCCTGTTTCCTTGCAACCTGTCACGCTTAGGTTATGGATCCTGGTTGATCTGCTATTGTTTGAGAGGACGAATGAGTGATTGGTTATGGAGACAGTGAAAAGATATATGGCTCTTTTTGTTGGGGAAAAATACAACATGGAAAAATATGGAATCGGATACGTGTAAAACTCTTGGAAATTTGTATTTCAATCATTTACAAGTTATTGCACTATTTTCAAAAAACGGTGCCAGTATTCACTTATTCCGCTGTCACTATTCCTTCTAATCGCATTATACGAATTATAGCTTTTAGGTTTCCTACTTCAAAAAAAAAAAACCAAACCTAGACAACTTCAAGAAGATGCTAGATGGCCAAGACACTGGCATCGCGTGATGAGACCTTCCGCTGCTAATCTGTTCCACGGGTCACCTACAGCACTTCTCACAAGGCCGTGGAAGCGCTTCCGTGATGGTACTCTATTTTACGGTGACAGGAAGACAGGTAACAGGCGCACTGCGCTTACCACAAAGCAAGGTAATAAGACCTTTTACAAAGGTACTCGCTCTTCGGGTATAGGTAAGCATACGAGATATGGTGGATATTCGATTAATTGGGGCAAAGTGCGCGCCTTTGTCACTCCTAGAGACTATAACACAGATCTGAAACCTCTAGTAAGTCATAATGTTCCTGAACTAAAACATACGTTTAAAGGTTACTCACAAGGCAGCACAGATCCTCAGCTTTATTTCGACAAGTTAAGGGAGTACGTCAGAAATGGCCGAGTGCCCACCGAGGCCTCTGACGTTAATTGTCATGTTGAAAGAGGTTAGAAGAAAAATGTAAATAGTCACATGTATATATATATATATATATATATATATATACACTCAAGCGAAGCAGTGGTATCAGCAATAGAAGGTGGTGTGCTGTCATTCTCTTGCCTCACCACTGGATGGGGGCAGGTCTATATATGATTAACGATAGAATAAATTACATGGAATTCTGTTACTTTTTAAAAACGTCCAGAAGCACCGAGGACCTGAGCCAGGGCGCTTTGGCCACCACCTTGCTGGAAGTCCACGGTGATCAGTTCTAACAAGGAAAAAGTCCCGGCGACACCAATGACCATAGCGGAGCCCTTACCTTTCAACCCCAAGAATTCGCCGACGAGGCAGACCAGGGTCAAAAGCGCAGCACCGGTGGTAGAGGCAAGAGGAACTACTTTACCCAATTCTTTCGAAACGCTTTGCTCTCTGTGTCCCACCAAGGTAATACCCTGTTCTTTGAATTGAACCGCTAGATCGCGAGCTGAAGAACCAGAGAGAGCCTGCCACTCGTAAGAGAACCAGATGCTACTAACGAGCATGAACGTACTGTACACGATAAAGTTTAGTGGTTGGTGCAACAACCCATTGACTAGCGATCTTGGTGGTGTCACAAGAGATAGGGGGAAACTGGGCACGTACAGCAAGTTGTTCACATTTTCGTAATGGCCAAAGATTCTGCATATGATGCTAGAGGGATCGTTTTTGGCCACACATTGGATAAGGGCGAATGCCAACAAATGGATGAACATAAGTAAAACGTACGAGAAAACCACTGGTAGAGCACCAGTGTGTAACAGGCGGATTGGATACACGTTGTTGAGCCCCCTGGCCTTTGTGGACCTGATGGGCAGCTCGATGCGGAAGCACTGTAGATAGCACACAACGGCTCCGATGGCCAGTACAATGAAAGTAGTGTTCAAATTAGGCAAATAGTCTCTGCTGAAAGAATTGACAATGCCACCCGCTAAAGTTTTGTTCTGACTTCTGAGGCCTTGGACAAGGTTGATGAGAGACCCACGGGCCTCAGTATTCCCCTTATCGTCCACGTTGATCTGAGCCATACCCAAAGTGTCAGAAACCAAATTCGTTGCAATGACCACAGTGTTGATGGCCATGACTCCCGAGTGGAAGCCAAACCCCTTATCGATCACCTCTGAAAGTAATATGGATACCAATCCAGCTCCGACAAGCTGCACATTTAGCAATCCTACTTGCACAAGATTCAAATTCTCCCCATAGTACCCTGACCAGATGAAGATATTGGTCAAGACAAAATATTGCAAAAGAGCAAATAGTTTGGTGAAACTCTGGAACAGCTCTCTATCTTGCTGCAGTTTGAAGTTTACCTTAATGAGACGTACTGCTGCACATAGCTGCATTATCAATCCACTGGACACTAGCGGGAATATACCAAACTCCATCAAAGTCTTGGGTTCGGCCGCAAACACCCCACGCAGGAAGTAGATCGGATCCTTGACTCCGCTGTCCTCTTTCGAAACTCCTGCCAGTGGGACCTGTCCAAAGATGTAAATCAATGCAGCGATAATCGTGTAAACGATTTTGTCATCAAAAGGAACTTTTTCATAGGGCACTTCCACCTCAGGAAGAAGTGGCAAAAATGGTTTCACGACATCAATTAGACGGACTATATACTGTTAGTATCAAATGGAGCGAAGCGAATCGGAAATCAATTTTCAATATTTTTAAATGACATACATCCTGCCATGGCTGCTTTTGTTCCGATTGTCCCCCAGTTAGAAGCTGAATTTAGCTATTGAACACGCCCAAAATCTCAGATCAACTCAAAGGTGTTGCCAAACAAATAACCAACCTAAAGAAACACTTTTGCAGTGTTCCAATGTGCCTTGAATCTTTTCTGGTGGCGTTGTTAACTCTTGTTTTCTGATCGAGAACGAGTCGCAAAGAGATGAGCCCAATTTTTTTTTTCACCGAGTAAGAAAAAAAAAATTGAAAAAGAAAAAAATGATCTGAAAATTATGAAAAAAGCTCGCACTCAGGTTCGAACTAAGGACCAACAGATTTGCAATCTGCTGCGCTACCACTGCGCCATACGAGCTTATTATTCTGAGCGTCAAGTGCCTTTGGATGAGTGATCCAAGACGGTTAATGGTTGTTTGTTCATGTAATGAACTACGGTTCAGTTACCTGTGACTGTATCACGTACGGTTCCTTGGATCGGTAGATATTAGTTACATTCTAGTACCTTGTAGTAAGTACATCGGTTGCAGTTGGATCACCCAAGGGTCCCTTAATATAGTCCTATCTTGTGTGTCAGCGGCAACACAAAAGAGATATTAATTAATTAGGCTCAAGTGAAGCTGGGTCACATGCTCGTCATGTTCAATTCATGACACTTCATCACACATTTACACATTAAGTCGCTGTTAAATGGCCCGGTCTATAAGTGAAAGCTGACCAAATTTGACTAGTATTGAACTCTGATGCAATCTGTCTAAGCTTTGATCTGCTCTTTCTTCCCGCTGTTATGTTGAGGGATATGTTTTGTACCGGTCCAAAATCGCGAAAGTGCTGTCAAGAGGAACGAAAATTCACTTAAAATGGGGGTCGCTCACTGGGTCCTTTCTCTCACTGCTTATTACTACCGGTGAGCTCTTGCCAATCAACGAAATGGCCGTTTCGCTGCTTCTAGATGGTTACAAGCATGCCCTGTCAAAACATCATGCCTCGAAGGCATCTTCTCACGCTCACGTGAGGGAGGAAGCGGACTGTCCCAAATATTCGATTAATATCAAGAATCTGTCGCTTGACGACATGGACATGGTGCCACTTTGGACGGACTTTGATGACCAAATGATTACTGGTTCCCCCATGTATCTGGAGTTTTCGGGGGAAAATGGGAACCAAGGTACGTTTCTGGGTCATTATTCGAATCACAGGTCTCATAGTAGCCAGCCGGTGCCCTGCGACTCTTCCAATTTCCATTTAGAAGCATTTGAAGGTGATGAAAACCCGATTGAAAAATTGTCCGGCCTTAGAATCAAATACGTCTTGTCGTCTTCTCAGGATGCCAAGTCAAATATCAAACACAACTTGGAGAAGTGGTTTCTTTACCCCCAGCCGCTGCCCAAATTTTGGAAATATGACCAGGACAAGAGATTGCAAGAGGAGGACAGCTCGGAGGGAGATAGCTCAGACTGTTGCACGATGCATCGTCATCACTACCACTACACGGGGAAATTTTTCCAGTTAGAGGAGTACAAGAAGGAATTTTGTCGCCATAGGCTCAAATATGGACCTAAAACGTCACAGGCTAGCTTGAATGTGCCATCTTTTCGAGAGTTCCAAAAAGATTTTACTTTCGCCGTAAGCGTAGCACAAAACGATCAGCTTGCCAGATTGGCCATGAGGAGATTACGCTATCTCAAGGAGAAATTCGAACTTTTTCAAGATTTGAACGCCAAAGCCGAGAAGATGCAAAACAAAATGGTGCCTTACCGGGATTTTTATAACTGTCGTAAAGTGGATTGTGATTTCAAATTGAGTGGATGCGTTAGCCAACGACAATTGAGTGAGTTTATCTGGGAAAAATTGAATACAGAGCCTAACCGTGTCGTATATGAGACTCAAGAGGGCGAAAAATTGACTTTGCGCCAAATCTTCGACGTTGGACGTTCAGAAGACGAACCTACGATTCTTGGTTTGAAGATCGTCGATGACTTATTCTTAGAATGGTACAAAGACGTCTATTTGGTTTCCCTGCATGTTATCCCCAATATGAAACTAATAAAATTGCTCAAGGGCCAGGATTTGAGGTTTTATCTTTTAGCCAAGACTTTTCTTGAATTTGACAACTACTTGGAGGGAGAATATTTTGCTCAAATTTTTATCGATCACGTAATCACCAACATGGAAAAATCCAAGTACCAAACGATTCAAGTTTCAGTAGACTTCCAATTCCACCCCTCGGGTGAACTCAGTTGGTGGGAAAAGTTCTCACATTGGCTGGTCAAATGGAACGTTGTGTCGTACAACGTCCGTTGGAACGTGCAAATCAAAAGGGTCTTCACCAAACTTTACAACAGCGGTGAAATCCAGAATTTCCAAGAATTTCTGGACGCTATATTCCTTCCTATTTTAAACAAGGAAAGCTTGGAGAATATCGAATTGCAATATCTTTTGGCAAATTTGCTGAATTTTGATTTGCTAGTTAGTCACACCGATGATTTCCTGTGGAGGGTTTTCCCCAATGTTTTCACAGAACCTGAAGACTGGGCGGCCAATGGTGACAACCCAACCATCATGCACTACATGTACTATATTTACGCCTATTTGGCCCAAGTAAACTGCATGCGGTACAACAACTCTCTAAACACTTTTACGTTGAGAAATGTTTGCTCGGGCTTGGATAATAGGACGTCGCAGGCAGGTACTACTCTAAACTTCAATGACCAAGTTGAGTCCCTGGTCTGCAACATGCTCCTTTGCAACGGAGGGTTACTCCAAGCCGAACACCTTTGGAATTCTCAACCCACGCTGTCCTACTTGTACTTTTTGTTTCAAATAGCTGTCGTGACTACTCCATTATCTTCAGTTAGTTCCATCTTTTCGGCTCCCCAGCAAGAACTCAAACGATCTGGTGACGTTGAGCAGAGGCAAGTATATGCAATCACACAGCGGAAACAAAAGACTTATAGAGGAAATCCGTTCCTGGATATGCTAAAGGCTGGCATGAAAACATCTATTTCATCAAAGTCGGTGCTTTTCAATAATTCCTATACCCTTGACCCGATCATCGAGGAGTACAGCGTGGCTGCGAGTATTTATTTGCTGGAGGCGGCTGATCTTTGTGAATTAGCGCGCAACAGCGTGATCTGCAGTGGGTACGAAGGTTTCTACAAGGCTCATTGGGCAGGGCTAAAATTGCAAAAATCACCCTACCCTCACGAAGTCTTGGGAAACACAGAGACATGGTACGACTGTGAGCCTAACACTTCTCACAGGCATAATGTTCCTATGATAAGGCGTACGTTCAGGAGAGATGCATTGAGTCAAGAGTGGGAGTTCATATTGGACCAACAAGGTTAGCTGATTAAATCATAAATCATTATGGCCGTATAAATAGTTAAGACTTTTTTTTTGAGAGAGAAACATGGTGCATACGTTTTCAAAATGGGAATATCTAGGATCTCCCTCATTTAGCCCAGCTGGGCTTGATGTCTCTCACATATTTTGCATATTCTTTGATTCTATCAGTGTCGTGGAAAGATTTGAATGCGGCCTCGGGATCTCCGTAGTAAAATAGTTTGAATCCACTTGACTTTCTGTCGCCCTCGGACAGATCCATGGATAAGTCCAGTACACCGACACTTCTCTGGAAATACCATTTGTTGACAACGTTGTCCCGCCTGCTTCTCCACAATAGTTCCTTGGGAAACAGTTTAAACATTAAATTGAAAATAATGTCAGATATCCCCAAAGAACCTTTTAAATGCGGCATGACAGCAAATTTGTCTAAATAAACAAAGGGATTCTCAGTAGGACCTTCATACGTAAGGATCGCAATGCCTTCGTAGTCACCGATAACTATAACAGAGGCAATGCGTCCATTGATACGTCTCAGGTAGTGTTCTAAGTCCAGCTCGCGACCAAAACTTTGGTCCAAAATACTCTTCAACTTGGAAAGGTTTAATCTGGAAGTGTCATCAAAATCTTTAGCATTGCATGGCATGTCTGGCAGTCCCGTGCAATTTTCCGAATTTAGGGTGGATTCGTTGTAAAGCTTAATGTGAATACCTTTCTTGAAGACAGTGGTCTCAAAAATTGCATCTTGTAAATTTTCAGCCATCTTGACGTGGTTCGTATCTCTAATTTCCTTTTCTCTAGCTTCATCGTCCTCACCAAAGGGCAGTTCGTACCAGGCGTGGCCATCATTCACTTCCAAACTTTCGTGCCTTTTCTTGAACCGGGGCAACGACGACGAGATCAATGATCTATCCGTCAAAAGATTGTGAAGCAAGGGGTTATTTGTGTCTTGGGCCAGAGATGCAGATCTTATGGTCGTTATGAGGCCCGTAGATGAGCTAGAAAGTTTCGATAAGACCACGTTCATCAACCTTAAATCCTGCAAATGTTCTTTGCACTTCAATTCCAACAGTGACAGTTCTTCCCCCTTGAGGTGGACGGCCAGGCGATCAATTAAATTCCCAGAATTGGGCTCCCTGTTCTGTAATTGGTTCAATTGGCCTGACAGTGATGTCGAAATATTGTTGAACTCCTGGGACAAGTTGACAAAGACGTGAGAATTATCATGCCTCTCATCTGAAGGAATTCCACCAATGTTATTCAGAATGAAGAACTTGTCGATATGAGGAATTTTCCCATTGCATAAATCATTAATAAAATCTACGGGATCTCTAGCCATCGATTTAGTTGCTGTCCGTTTGTCGTAGACGTAGGGCCTAACTATAGGAACTACCAGGTCCAATCTGTCGAAAAGCGACCGTCGAGAGTGCAAAACGGACTCAGCCGAGCCGTCAAAATCACGACATAGAGATTCAAAGAGATGTAGTGGCTTCAACTCTGCCCATGAAAGCAGTTTGTCAAATGCCTCTGCCTGGCGCGCCACATGAGGTGATGGGGGAATCACACAGATGGGTCTCAACCCAAGAATTCGAAGCCTTCTGATAGTTCCCGATAGCTTGAGAAGTTTCTTCTCGGAGAGGTTCTGCAGATGGCGGACCAGCAGCAGACAATAATTGTATCTGCCGTTACCGTCGGTATATTTGGTCAAGTAGTCTCGTGCCTCTCGTTTTGTAGCCGTGGAATTCAGAACTGACAGTATAAGGTTTTTCGAAAGTGCATTTGGTTGGCGATAGCCCAATCTTTGGTTCAGTAGTTGCCACATCCCCTGTTTTACGCTGCTTCCCTTTTTTTGTTGAGCGTATAACTCACATCATCTCATCTCATCGAGTTCAAATATTTTTTTTCAAATGTTGGATGTCAAGTGAAAAATTTCAAATTGTTCATTATAACAACAGTTTTCACCTCTGCGACTTACATGTCCCTTCCCGAGTGTCTCGATGCTACCTTCTCACCAGAGGAGGTCCAGTTCATAGTGGAAAATGAACCTATTAGGATTTTCCCCCGTATTACCACCCGGCGAACCAAGAGACCCCTGGGGCCGTCACAGGGGGACAGTGCTCGCTGGAAGCTCATAACGACTAATGACCACAACGTCAATAACATGGTCGCCATGAAGTCAACCGAGGTCGCGCTGTGGCTTGCACTCCTACTGAAACAGCAGAACAAATGTAGCATCGTCGCGCCCTCTTGGCTAACACTCAAGGAACTGGACCGAAGCATCCAGTATGAGAAGAACCACCCCGATAGGTTCTGCCCCGTGCCCTGGAACTGGCTTGTGCTGGCGCAAGTTCTGTTTAAAAGGGCCCCAGAGCATCTGCACGATCCGGTACACGAACTACGTGCAAAAGTGCAAGATCTGAGAGAGATCCGTCAACTGAAAGTGTTAAGGGGTCTTAGACATTTGAATGAGTCCCACCTGCAACTGGACAACCTCAGTCAGCTTGAGATTAACGAATTGAGACCATTTATTGTGGACGTCATGGACAAGCTCCGGCAATTACACATGGCAAGCGGTCCCACGGAGGAGGATTTGCAAGATGAAATCTGACCTTGCGAATCCGCGCAGAATCATCCCTAGCCGTATTCAGTTGTCACCTTCCTCATTGCCATTGCCTCACCATGCTCACCTCGTACGTTAGGGGGACTGTTTTTGTTGCTGGATATTAGTAGAAAAACCCAACGTGCTGGCAGGTTTAGACTTGAATTAACCACTCTCCAGAGGTCCCCAGGAGACCAGCTTGGTGATCACCAGGAGCTATTGATTCGATTGAACACTTTGCCATACATATAACCAAAACAAAATGACCTTCTTCCAGAAATTGATGTCTTACAAACCGTACAAGAGGCAGACGAAGAAGGAACAGCAAGCTCCCCAGGAGCCTGGTGCGCCTCTTTACACAAAAGACGAGGAGGGTTTCGTTAATGTCTACGCTGTTGTGAATGGCGAGGATGAAGAGAATGCAGACGTGTCCAGATGGGAGATGGCGGACGTTTTGAGCCACAGAAATAAGACGGTTGTTTCCAAGAAAAAAACCCCACCCAGCGCGAACGAGAGAATGGTCCGGCTACGTCACTTCCAGAAGAATCCTCCGTCGAATGCCACTCTGGTGGATGATACAAGATCCTGCATGGAGGATTCAAGCGAACTCGAGAAATTCGATGACAAGAAGAGTCGCGTCATGAAGGGTTCTCGCAGAAGAAAGTACGCTTCCTTTGACGTGAAGCAGTGAAACGCTCATCACAAGATATCTGGGGATTCAAAAGTTGGCATAGATAGTTCTGTAGATCCCTATATATCGTTATGCCAGAATTATCGTGTTATTGGGAATTTTGTGACGCGGGCGGTCGCCATGACAACGCCACAATTGATAAAACTTGCCGCTTTTATCGCGATCTGTGCTTGGAAACATGTTTACCAGTTGGGAGCACGGTGGGTACTATATCCCCGTTGTACACACCATCAGTTCCGTACTTTCGATCCCAAATACGCCCCATATCTCCCGTGCATTACGACACATTAAGAGTTGACCATCAGGTTTCCCGGCTACATAATCAAGAGCATCTCTCCCAGCACTACTTGGAAGCAAATTTGAGGTTGTTCCATCTTATAGCTGCTGATATTCACGTTACTGCAGCTTTCGAAATATTCCTTTAATCGTTCGGGGCCTCTTTTATTTTGATAGTGCCAGTCCTCACGTGATTGACTGTTTTTGTTCATGTGCAAAACATGGCATTTGTTGACAAAAAAATGTTGCACTCAATAAAATATTCGCAAGGAGGTGGTCAAGCAGCTTACCTGCGCCATGAAAATTCCCACTTTTCAGCCTCGCTAAACATTAAAAAGGTGCGGCAGCCTTCTTTTTGGGCGCTGTCTAGCAGCCGCTTTCTTGCTCTTTTTTTTTTTTTTTAATTTTTGTTTTAATAAATTATCGAATAGGTGAAATTAGATGCAAAAAGAATAAAATTCTACAAGATAAGGTAATGCAACAGAGGGAACTTTGTCATTCTATGCTACACTATCTAAACAACTGAAATGATTAAAAATTTCCCTACAAAATGCAATTTTTCTATTATTGAATTGCGCTTTACCCGGTTAAGTCAAACAAAATTTTCTTGTGGTAGTTTAAAAGGAGCCCTTTCGTTCCAAAGCAAAGAAACTCATCTCCAGAAAGCATCACCGAAGGATAAAGATCTTCTTCCCTTTCACTGATGAAGCTATCAAGCGGTGCCGCAGGCGCGACCTGTCTTTTGGCTGCCTCTCTGGGCCAAGCCTTTGTTATTCCAAGCTTTGTTGAAGATACATTCGCTTCTCTCAAGACGGAGGAAGGGGCTCAAAATTTGGAAGAAACTCTTCAGCAGTACGTTGAAAAATTAGGTGGAGGCGAAGGCTCTGACTTGGACGTTGAAAATTTCCCCAAGCCTCATATTCCATATTTTCTCAAGCCTCTTGTGGAGACTGAGAAATTTCAGGCAAAGATTGCCGTCGAAGACTTGAATGCTACTGCTATAGATCTTTTCCACATCGCCAACTCTTCATTTGAAGAATACGGCCACCCTACTCGTGTAATTGGGTCTAAGGGTCATTGGAACACCATTGATTACATCTTGGACCAATTTGACCAAATGAAGGATTACTACACTACAGAGACTCAGAACTTCACCGCCCTGTCTGGGAAAGTAAGCTCCTTCAACTTGTCTGATGCCAAGACAGATGAAACGTTTGTGAACACGACCGCATTTTCTCTGTCTCCCCCTGTGAAGGAATTTGTCGGTGAATTGGTAGAAATTCCAAACTTAGGTTGTAACCCAGAGGACTATCAGATTGACCTTGGTAAGCATCACCAGAAGGGAAAGAAGCATGCCAAGAGAAATGTGTTGTGGCCATGGTCGAGTCACCCTGAGAAGGAGGTCGAGCCCTTCGTGAAGCCCCACTACGACAGCAAGAAAAGTGGTTCAAAGCCAACGCCCGAGGGCAAGTACCACTGCAATAAAAAGATTGCTCTCATTGAAAGAGGTCAATGCCCCTTTGGTGACAAGGTCGAATTGGCTGGAAAATTTGGTTACCACGCTGTAATCATCTACGATAATGATCCTGAAGCCCAATCTGGTTTGCATGGTACTCTGGGTAACCCAACGAATCACAGTGTCTCCACCCTGGGTGTCACTTACGTTACGGGCCAAGAGCTTGTTGCCCGTATTGCCCTAAACAAGCACTACAAGTTGAAGTTTGCGATGGACTCGTTTGTGAAAAAGATTACGACCACCAATGTGATCGCAGACACCAAGCACGGTGACTCCGACAATATTGTAGCCCTTGGAGCTCATTCTGATTCTGTCGAAGAGGGGCCCGGCATTAATGACGACGGATCTGGAACGGTCTCTTTGTTAACTGTGGCAAAGCAACTGACTCATTTCAAGATCAACAACAAAGTGCGCTTTGCCTGGTGGGCCGCCGAGGAGGAGGGTTTGCTCGGATCCAATTACTATGCCGACCATTTGTCTAAGAAGGAGAACCAAAAGGTTAGAGTGTTCATGGATTACGACATGATGGCTTCTCCCAACTACGAATACGAAGTTTACGACGGGAGGAACAAGAAAAATCCAGCAGGTTCTGAAGAGTTGAGAGATTTGTACATCGACTTTTACAAATCTAAGGGTCTCAACTACACTCTGATCCCCTTCGACGGTAGGTCTGACTATGTGGGATTCATCGAGAACGGTATCCCTGCCGGTGGCATTGCTGCAGGCGCTGAAAAGACTAATGTCTTCCACGGTGGTGTCCTCGACAAATGCTATCACCAGCTGTGTGATAACTTGACGAACTTGGCTTGGGATGCGTTCTTGGTCAACACACAATTGATCGCACACTCTGTTGCCACCTATGCCAACAGTTTTGAAGGTTTTCCCGAAAGGATCAACGGTACTGTGGCCAACAGTCAGGCAGTGGGGAACCAGTTACCAATGTTCCCTTACAGAGCTGACAAGTTGATCATTTGAAATGATTGACGAAAATAAAAAGGTAGAGTTTACAAGATTTTTCAGATAATTTTCATTTTCTCGTTCTTTATCTTCTTTATAAAGATTTTTTAAAAGCCAAAATTAAATTTAAAATTTTGATTGAATTGGAATGGGTTCCCACCTTGCTGCCGGAACATCCCACCACCGCGTGGGGGGCCACGGTTGCCGCCGCCCGATCTTGCCATGTCGTATTCTTTACGCTTAGATTCATCACTCAATGTTTCGTAGGCTTCGTTGATCTCAGACATCTTTTCGTCGATCTTCCTCTGTTCTTCCTCTGACGACTGCCCCTGCTTGTCAGGATGATACATCTTGGTGAAATTTAGGTATGCCTTTCTTATCTCCTTCGACGTAGCCTCCTTCGGGACACTCAAAATCTTGTAGTAGTCTTTGTCAGTTTGGACAGATGGTGATGCCTGCTGTTGCCGATGCTGCTGCTGCTGCTGCTGCTGCTGCTGCTGCTGATAGAAAAACCGTTCTTGTTTTTGTCTTTGCTGTTGCTGTCGCCTTTGATGTACTAAATTATTGACACCATTAAATTGGGTTTTCACATATTTGTTGTTGGATTGCGATAGCTTGTGACGTTCAAAGAATTCGGCCAATTGATCTTGCAAAGCCGGTGACCTCTTCCCGCCCCTAGACATGATCCCTTCTAGTACGTACATGGCCAAGTTAGGAGAAACGCTCCATAGTTGTTCAAGCAGTTCCGCGGAAAGCTTTTCGCCCTGTGTAGCTGATTTTTGCACCTCCCTATGCTCGTCGGGAGTTAAACTATCCTTGAGCAGCTTCTTACAGAAGGGGCCCGCCAGTTTCCTGGTCGTTGGCGCTTGAGAACTGGCCTGGCATAAGATCGAATCGATAAATCGTTGGAAATCAGATCTTTCGATACCGCCCAGAACCTCGAAGAGGGAATCTTGCGAGATCTTCTCCACCAATTTGTAATTGTTTTCGAAGTCATAGCCTTGAGGCGGTTTGACACAGGGTTTCTTGTCCGTCAAGTAAAAATTGACAATCTTTTTCCAGTCAATCGACTCGTCCTCGAACGCGTAGACTTCTGGATCCAAAATCTGCGACCTGGAGGGGTTGATCTTACCCAGTCGAGTGTTCAGCAGGGTCATTCTTTTGCAGGGCGCGTAATCCATATCCAACGCCAGGCACTTCCTCAAATGGGTCGGGGCTGAATTGACCACAAACATTTGCACCATGGCAGCTTCGAAATGTAGCGATAACCTTTGTGACACACTCAACCTCGTCGCATACTTCTCAAGTATCACCTCGCTATTGGAGACAAATTCCTGAGCAGTCGACACATCCAATTTCTGTCGCAACTGATGAATAAGTGCCTCGCGCATCAGACCCCGCGTACGCTGATCATATGGTGATATCCTGAGCATCTCACGTAGTGTATCCACCGACGGCGAGGGCGAACTTGAGTTCAGCTTCACAAAGTCCTCCTTCAACTCCCCATCAACCTTATCCCACTCACCAAACTGCACGTACAATTTATCCAAAGCCCTCTCAGCGAGCTGGCCAAACGAATCCTGTGGATCCACCCTTTCCAAGGATTCAATGGCTTTCCACTCCTGATTTTGAGACAGTTGAATCAGGCCAAGACGGTAGAAAATCTGGCTAATCAAATGCTGCACCGCATCGCCCTCACACTCTTGCAACTGCGATATCAGCTGCTGGCAGAGATTTTGAGATTCCGCATCGAGCCTAAGTCCTTGTATCTGGTTCTGCAGGCTCTCAAGATCGCATCGTATCCCAGCAACACACACGAACAAGAACAGAAGCACCCCCAAAAACATTGCAAACCTTTATAACCACGTTTCGCCGAGTTTGATGCAAATTTGTCTATCTGAAAAGAACTACACGGTGTCTCGACGAGCTTATTTTTTTTTTTTTTTTTCACGACAACGACAGCGAAACCTGGCGAGCAACTAGGCAAAAGTGAACAATAACAAACCTTAGACATAGCACCATCTCTAGTCTACATTAGCCAAATTTTTGGATTCAACTATTCAATTCCTTCTATACTAGACCTGTTTCCACTTTACCAGGAACTTCAACTGTAAACACAAAAATCAGGGCAATGTTAAACCCATACTTTCCTGCTTTTTATGGCTTAGCCGTTTGTTCCAGAAACGGGTTGCACGTTGACTATTCCTCAACCATTTATAAGTTTCATGGGATGCCGTGATGGCTCCCTCTACGTGGTGGCACTTTGTCATCAGAGTGTGAGAGAAACAGTTTCTCTTTAGTCTCCGTTGGCTGTTCATATTCCATTTTCTGACTTGCAACAATTTTTTTTTTCTTAAAAACGTTAGCTAATTTAAAATCAGGACGGTTTTTGAGAGTTTGGAGAAGTTAGGAAAACAGTAGTTGCAAACCAAATATACAGCAGCTATTCAGCTCCCATTGTAGATGATCACTGAGTCATTTACTTTTAGTCACATAGCGTATCTGGTCCTTGAAGCCGTTTTACAAACGGTTATCATAGCGGTATCCGGATTCTGGGCTTCTCATGTGGGTCTTTTGCCTAAGCAAGCACAGAAATACATCTCTTTGCTAAATGTGGACCTTTTTACGCCGGCTCTGATCTTTAGTAAGTTGGCCAGGAACCTCTCTATGGCCAAGATTTTGGAGATTTCGATCATACCCCTTTTCTTTGTGCTGACGACTAGCATATCCTTCTTCTCTGGGAAAGTCATTTCCAGATTTTTGAAACTGGATAGGGATGAGACTAACTTCGTGGTGGCCAACTCGGTTTTTGGTAATTCCAACTCTTTGCCGGTCTCTTTGACTGTTTCGTTGGCCTACACACTGCCCAATCTGACATGGGATCAGATTCCCAACGATAACAGGGACAACGTCGCATCGAGGGGCATATTGTACCTTTTGATCTTCCAGCAGATTGGACAGATGTTGAGATGGTCGTGGGGTTACAACAAGTTGATGAGATGGACTGGCGAAAACCAGCACCACATGCCACCATCGCAGATCCAGGCTCATCTGGAGGCAAGAAGACAGATCGATGAGGGCAGTAACATGGGGCCCATGGATGACTCTGTCATTATCAGTTCGGTGTGGGCCAAGGTCTGGAACCCATTCAAGTATGGTTGGTTGAAATTTAGATCCCATTTGAACCCACCACTGTGCTCGATGATTGTCGCAGTGATTGTCGCTGCCATACCACCTATCCAGCACGAGCTGTACCACGCGGATGGGTTTGTGAACAACACTCTTGCCGAGGCCATCGATCAGTTGGGGTCCGTCTCAATCCCACTTATCCTATTAGTGTTGGGTTCTAACCTGTATCCCTCCGAGGATACCTTCAATAAGACCCACAGCCATAACAAGTTGGTTCTAGGTTCCATCGTTGGCCGTATGATTTTGCCCTCGTGCGTTTTGCTCCCGATCATTGCCCTGACGGTCAAATACATCAACATTAGCATTCTCGATGACCCTATCTTCCTGGTGGTCGGCTTCTTGTTAACTGTCTCACCACCAGCCATCCAATTGACCCAAATTACGCAGTTGAACGAGTTTTTCGAGGCAGAGATGGGGAGCATTTTGTTCTGGGGGTACGCGGTTTTAAGTTTACCAGTGAGTATTCTTGTAGTGTCCGCTGCCATTTACACCCTGCAGTGGGCCGAAGGTATGTAATCGTTGCGATGCAGCATTTTCCATTGTTGGTGCTTCCTCCATTTGCTTTATAATATATACGTAGTTGACATTAATTTTGATTTAGAAAACGCCGATATAGGTCATTACGACGAATGCATGTCGATCTGCCTAAGGTTTGCGGCGGCAGTGGTCTTGACAGTGCAAAATAAAGTGGAAAGCTGAGAAGTTGTACTATTTGAGTAGACGCTGATTTTTCAAAATTCATATTGACTCTTCTTCTTTACATAATGTCCACGAAATATCCATTTTTTTGGAGAGCTTAATGAACGTGTTAAGCAGCTAAATGCTAATTTTTTACAAACATATCTGCAAAATGTAAATCAACTTTGTGAAGCAAATCAAAGGCAATAAAAAATGAACGTATATTCACTCATAGACTTCCGGCCAATTCTTTTGCAACAGGTCAAGAGACTGTCCCAATTACAATGAATGGTATTCTATCATCGGACCTGAAGAGACGATTATAGTGCTATCTTTCTTTACAAGAGATGGCAATATGGTTGTTTGGCCGAGCGGTCTAAGGCGCCTGATTCAAGAGTTCGACTCTTACTTGCGGTAAAACGCAGGGAACACTCAGGTATCGTAAGATGCGTGAGTTCGAATCTCACAGCAACCATTTTTTATTTTTTTTGAATTTCCCATTTAGCATTGATGAATCCGGTTTTCCCACTTTGGCATGTAGTGGCTCTTTCCGTGGTTTAAAGATTGAAACTTTTATTTTGAATATAATATTCATTTTCATAGCCTTGCGTTTTGCTTGGCACAGAAATGCAAGTTTTTTTTTACCCCAAATACAAAATAATCCCAAGGTTCTTCTGCCACTTAAAATATTCTTGCAACCAAAAAAACAACACTAACACAGCATATCATCATCTTAAACCATAATTAATTCTTGGAACTTGTCATCGCTCTCTCTAACCTCACCAAGCAAATTTGGAAAATCTTTAACATGTCACGGGTCACGACAGCGGCAAAGTGACGCGTAACGCGTAATCTTACATCGATGAGTTATAGCTGTAACAACATAGTTTAACGTTCAATAGTCACTCTAGAGGAGACGCAAATCTTGATCAGTACCCAGTGCACAGCAAATATATTATATCCTTAGCGATGTACATCAAAAGGGTAGTGATCAAGGGTTTCAAGACATACAGAAATGAGACTATTATCGACAATTTTTCGCCTCACCACAATATAATTATCGGATCCAATGGTTCTGGTAAGTCCAACTTCTTTGCTGCCATCAGGTTTGTATTGAGCAATGATTACGCAAATTTGAAAAGAGAGGAAAGACAGGGCCTCATTCACCAAGGGTCTGGATCTGTGATGAGTGCATCCGTGGAAATAGTCTTTCACGATCCTAGCCATCGCATAATTCTGCCATCCGGTGTGGCCCCTCGAGATAACGATGAAGTATACGTGCGGAGAACTGTGGGACTAAAGAAGGACGATTACCAGCTGAACGACAGAAACGTGACGAAAAGCGATATAGTGCGGATGTTGGAAAGCGCAGGGTTTTCCATGAGCAACCCTTACAATATCGTGCCTCAAGGACGCATCGTAGCGCTGACTAATGCTAAGGACAAGGAAAGACTGCACCTTTTGGAAGAGGTGGTGGGAGCCAAATCGTTTGAAATTAAATTACAAGCATCGTTGAAAAAAATGGATGAAACAGAAAAGAAGAGGGCTCAAATAGCTAAAGAGATGGAAGAATTGGTTAGTAAATTAAAAGAAATGGAAGAAGAACAAAAGGAATTAGAGAAATACAATAATTTGGAGCGTAACCGTAAGGCATTCCAATTTACGTTATACGATAGAGAATTAAACGATGTCATTAATCAAATAGAGCGGTTAGATGGTGACTACAATGCTACAATACACTCTTCTGAAGATTACATTAAGGATCTAGATGAAAGGGAAGACATGATATATCAGGTTTCTAAAGATTTACAAGAATTGGGGTTAACATTAAAGATAAAAGAGTCCACAGAACTTCAGCAGTCCAAAGCTAAAAATACTGAGCTATCCGCCGAACTTGCCGACTTGAATGTCAAAATGGCAGATTTAGAGTCACAGATACAGACACATGATGAACAAGTTAAAGCGGATGGGGGGAATCTGAACATAATTAATGATGCCGTAGAGACCAAACAAAGACAATTGGCTAAGATACAACCCAGATTCCAAGAGCTAACCAGAGATGAAACAAGCTATAAATTGGAACTTGCCGAACTTCAAGGAAAGGAAAGAGACCTACTTTTGAAAAAAGGGAAATATGCTCATTTTAAAAGTAAAGAGGAGCGGAATGCTTGGATTCAGCAAGAGATGCATGTCATCAACGAGAAGCTGGACGCCCTCAAGGAACTGAAACGACAAGTGGAGCTGGAATGTTCAGAAATTAGAGATAAGGTACAAGCAACTGATGGGCAAATCGAGGAGTTGACAGATTCGATACAAGGACCTGGAATCACGGCCGAATTGGAAGATTTGGAAGCTGAGCTTAACAGTACAAGGCAAATCTACGGCCAAAAAATTGATGAGCGTAAAGAGCTTTGGCGATCGGAACAAAAACTGCAATCACTTCTTGAGGACACCACAAATCGCGTCAAAAGGTCCGAAGGCGAAGTTACAGAAACAATGAGTAGAGATTTGGCCAGTGGTCTTAAAAGTGTCAAGGAAATTGCCGAAAAATTGAAATTACCGGATGGATGTCTTTTTGGTACTTTAGGTGAACTTATCAAAGTGAACGACAAATACAAAAAGTGTGCTGAGGTTGTGGGTGGCAACTCACTGTTTCACATTGTAGTAGACACAGATGAAACTGCGTCTTTGATAATACAAGAGCTGTATCGGATAAAGGGTGGAAGAGTAACCTTCCTACCGCTCAACAGAATTTACAATGATAATAGTATTGTCTATCCTCTCAACGAACAATCTTCATGTACACCGTTGATAAAAAAAATCAAGTACGATATGAAGTTTGAAAAAGCGGTCAAGCAGGTCTTTGGCAAAACTATAGTCGTAAGGGATCTCTCAGTGGGGGCGAGATTAGCCAAGAAATTCAAACTCGGCGCAATCACACTGGATGGCGATAGAGCGGACAAGAAGGGCGCTTTGACTGGTGGTTATCATGACCAACACAAGAAAACCAGGCTGGACATGCTGAAAAAACTGAAGGATGCGAGATCACAATATAAGTCTTTAGTGGCTGAGCTAGATATGGTAAGACAAAGTATACAAGGAATTGATGCAGATATTGATAATGTTAATGGTACCATCAGAAAATTATCGAATAAAAAAGAAACAATCTTGACAAATTTAGACAGTTGGAGAGCTAAACTGAACAATAAAAAGACTGAAAAATTGTTTCTGGAGGAATCCCTTCAGGCCCTAGTCTTAAAAGCTGAAAAATCTAGAATTAACATCAGAATACATGAAGAGAAGTTGTCCTCTTATTCTGAAGATTTATGCCAGGAATTCGATAAAGAATTGTCTAGAGACAAACAGGAAGAATTGGAGAAATTGAAATCTTCCATCAAAAGCATCCAGAGCAAGTTAAACGTTACTTCAGAAGCTCTTAAAGGAATTACGAACAGCATGGATTCTTTAAACGCTATTTTGAATGCCAAACTGATTCCACAGCAAAAAGAGCTCAGAGCTAAACTTTCTGAAGCTGGGGATTCTTTCATTACCGATTTGAAAAGTGATCTACAGTCCATGTTACTCGAAAAGGTCTCGTTGGGTGAGCACTATGAAAGTTCAAACCAGGAATTGAATAACATACAAACGGAAATCAATAATTTGACAGAGGAGCGGAAAAGAAAAGAAAAAGCCTTGGAAAAAGCCAACAATCAACAGGCTACGTTGTTAAAAAAGCTTGAAACCTTCCAAAAAGACGCCGAGAAATCAATGGTCAAAAAGACTACTCTGACAGCCAGGCGTGAAGAGTTGCAGCAAAAAATACGAGAAGTTGGTCTTCTCGCAGAAGATGCCTTGAACAGTTTCAATAATTTATTGAGTGAAGAACTATTGCATCGTCTTAATGTAGTAAATGAAGATATCTCTCGCTTGAGTAATGTCAACAAAAGGGCATTCGAAAACTTTAGGAAGTTTGGTGAAAAGAAAGCAGAGTTGGAAGAAAGAGCCATTGAATTGGAAGATTCCAAGTCTTCTATTCAAAATTTAATAATAAGACTCAAGAAGCAGAAGGTAAATGCCGTGGATTCGACGTTTAATAGAGTCTCAGAAAATTTTTCCAAGGTTTTTGAAAAGTTAGTGCCTAGAGGTACCGCTAAACTCATTATTCACCGAAGCGAGGATAATAATAGCAATTACGATAGTGAAATGGAAGATGAAGATATGAGTGATGCTGACGAAAACGGTAAATCAGTTGAAGCAATGTATTCTGGTGTATCGATATCAGTTTCCTTTAATTCAAAGAAAAATGAACGGCAGCAAGTTGAGCAATTATCTGGTGGTCAGAAAACGGTATGCGCGGTCGCGCTCATTTTAGCTATTCAGATGGTAGAACCGGCACCCTTTTATCTTTTTGATGAAATTGATGCAGCATTGGACAAACAATACAGAACATCCGTTGCCAATATGATCAAAGAGCTCTCTACAAATGCACAATTCATTTGTACAACTTTCAGAACAGACATGTTGGAAGTGGCTGATAAATTTTATCGCGTCAAATATGAGAACAAGATATCTACTGTCATCGAAATTGACAGGAGAAGTGCTATGCAGTTTATTCGGGGGGACAACAAATTTGCAGAAATGTAATTCATTCTACTGGACATGTAACATTAATTAGCTTTTAATACCAGATGCTTAATTAAATTCCCAAGATATCACAACACATTTACTATGTACACTTTTTTTTCTATAAAACAAACATTACGGGAGGATGCGGAAGGAAGGAAGATATTGAACAAAACGATGTAGCTAGATCTTTTGAGAATCTCTTATCAAAGAGGCGAACCCTCCGTTCCCTTTTTTCTTTTTGCCCAATGCCGTACTTGCAGTCTTAGCACTGATGAAGCTATTGTCCCCAGAATCAGAATCATCGCTCTCAGAATTCGATGATTCAGATTCCGTCTCAGAATCATCAATATCATCGGATTCCTTGTCATCTGAGTTACCACTACTCCCTTTAGAGGGGGTCTTAGCTACATCCTGAGATGAAGAGCTCTTCTCCTTAACTTCAGGCACACCTCTAGAAACTAAATCAGACAAAGAGCTCAAAGACGGACGTATTTTTTTGGGAAGCCCGCCTAAAATACTCGAATTCCCGGACGGTTCCATCTGACTACTCGAAAGAGAGGTTCTGTCCATCATACGAGTTACTGGAACTTCATTCTGTGAGAGTTGACTGGAGAGGTTGCTACGCTGTGTGGACTGCGGTGCAAATTTTACGCCATCACCAACAGGCAATTTTTTAGGTGGTGATTTTTGATTACCAGTCGTAACAGAACCCTTCGGTGTATCAACTACCTTTCTGCGAGATTCCTTGGAGCTTGGCTCATCCTCTTCTTCTTCAGAAGAGCTAGAATATTCAGTCGAGCTCTCTTCTTCTGAGGACTCCATGTCATTATTCGAGCTCGCTCTTTTGCTTTGCTGCTTCCCCTTCAAGGAGGCAGGAATATATGCTTTCGAGCTGGTGAATCTGGCCTTCAACTCTTTTAACTTATCACTACCATTGATGGCTGCAGATGGTTTAGCTGACTTAGAAACATAAGCAGATTTAGACTTTTTCTTTGCCTGTTCTTGCTTTTTCCTTTCCAATTCAGATTGCTTCCTCTTTAGTTCGTCTTGCTGCTTCTTCTTTTCTTGCTCAGCTTGCCTCTTTCTTTGAAGCTCTTCTCGTTTTTTCTCCTGCAGCTCTTCTTGTTCTTTTTTCTTCTGCAACTCTTCCTGTTGCTTCTTCTTCTGCAACTCTTCTTGTTCTTTTTTCTTCTGCAAATCCTCCTGTTCTTTCTTCCTTTGCAACTCTTCTTGTAGCTTCTTCCTTTGTAACTCCTCTTGTTCTTTCTCCCTTTGCAACTCTTCTTGCTGCTTTTTCTGCAACTCTTGTTCTTTCTTCTCCAATTCTGCAAGCTTTTTTCTCTCTATCTCTTCCTGCTGCCTTTTACTTTCAACTTCAGCCCGCCTCCTTCTTTCGAACTCTTTTTTCTGTTCTTCTTCCTGCCTTTTCTTTTCAAGAGCGGCTTGTTTTTCCTGCTCCAACTCTTCCTGCAGTCGCTTTCCTTCCTGCTCTTCCTTTTGCTTCAGTTGTAGTTCCTCCTGTAATTTCCTCTTTTTTTCTAGTTCCTCTTGCAATTTTTTTTCCATCTCATTTTCTTCTTGCTTCCTCATTTTGAGTTCTTCTTGCTTCTTATTTTCCAATTCTTCTTTTCTCATTCTTTCGAATTCCATTTGCTTCTTCCTTTCAATCTCCTCTCGCTTTCTTCTTCCAAGATCTTCTAATCTATTCTTCACCGTCTCAGCCTCTTTCTTTCTCTCTTCCTCCTCTCTTTTCTGACTTTCCAACTCTTCCTTTCCTTTCCGTTCGGAAAACTCTTGCCTTCTTTTTTCCAACTCTACTTGCTTCCTATTTTCCAACACCTCTTGTTGTTTCTTAAACCCTTCTTCTTTCCTCCTTTCCTTCTCCTCTTGAAGTCTCTTCTTCTCTTCTTGCTGAAGTTTCTTCTTTCTCTCCAATTCCTCATGCTTCAATCTTTTCTTTTCTTCTCTTTCTTGCCTCCTCCTAGCCATTTCCTCTTCTTTGGCTCTTCTGGCATTCTCTCTAGTCCTCTGCTTAGATCCTTTGTCAGCCTGCTTGTGTACCTCTCTTCCACCTTGTGCGCTGACTTGTTGTTCCAATTTATCGTCCTTTCGGATTTCGCTAGCATGGCCTCTAGTAGTACCCTCTTTCTTGAGTGCAGATGTAACAGATGCAGGTTGCGATTGACTGTGGTCGCTCGAAAAAGTACTGCTCCTTAAAAGAATTGGAGGAGCTGTCTTCGGAGTCTCGAGTTGTTGTTTCTCCAAGCCAGATGGAAGTTGGAACTTGATTTGATTGGAATCTCCAGAATCTCCACCTTTAGGTGACCTTGAGGAGGGAGAAACTTGTATAATTGGCTTCTCTCGATGGCCAAGGGAGAACGAAGACCTTTTAAGTGGATTCAATAGGCTAGCAACAGCTTGTGCCTGTTCAGGAGGTTGCCGTTCGGCAGCAATTTGCCCTTGCTCCCCATGAAATGAATTGTTTTGCTCCTGGTCTGTGGAAGATCCAAAAGAAGTTCCTGCGGACCGTTCTGAATCCAATTTTGAGGATGGAGGTTGATCCTCAATTTGTGAAGACGTTTCGTCGCCCTCGATAACTGTTTCCTTTAGAGGATGGATGGTCAGTGTTTTGACAGAATCGTTTTCAGTAATAGCGATCTTACCATCCTCGTCTCCCAGTGAAGCGTCCGATTCAATCCCGCTGCTGCTAACATCACCAGAAGAATTGCCAAGGTGTAGCTCAGTTTCGGACTCCGAGCTTTGTTCCGCTTTACCCGCAAGTATCTGGGCGGCTCTTTTGGCGGCATTTCTCGTCATCCTTTCCGGTAATATGTTCCGTGGATCGGGTTTGGAATTGTCAATATCCTTACGCAAGACAGTCGTGTATGGTTTCCTCTTGGAGGAATGCTTGTTCCATGCTGGAAGGTAATCACCTTCCATGAACCTCAGTAATTCCTCCTTGCGGATGCTGTTATTAGCAGAAGGTTTCCGGTGGTGGCTGTCTCTCACCACTACGGTTTCATCGGCGGCATCATTTCCGTCTATGTCGTTCTCCTCGTCGATTTGTCTGCGCTGAGTCCTAGTTCTTCCAAGTTGACCTTCCCACTGTCTATCATGTTCCTTCTCCTGAACGCCCTCATCTTCGTCCTCGCTGAAATGGTCGATTCGCAAAGGTTCCTCCTCTACGTAACCACCTGATAATTTATGCTGTACTCTAGCCTCCAAGGAAGTCTTCCTCTGTTGTGAGCCCGCAGATGACGAGGGGCTCGTCTGGGGCAACTCTGCCAAGCGTACGTGGTCATCATCTGAAAGTGGGCTGTTCTTAGTCGGAGATCCATTGTTGTCTGCGATGGAAGAAGTTTGCCGTTGGATGAAAGCTCTGACCTGTTTATCCGCCTCTTGTTCCTCCGACGAATCATACTCATCGGACGGTTGCCCGTCAGTTTCTTGGTACGGTTTCTTCATGGGGATTCTATCCGCTTTAGGTGGTAACATGGAGGACGGACTCGAAGGTCCTTCTTTCAATTCCTTTTCGATTTCTGCAATCTTAGGCTCAGGGATGCTTAGTCGACCGGAGGTGATTCTCGTCGTGGCAAAAGAATTTTTCCTGTTGCTGTTTGGCGCAGTGAACACTGAGGTGTTACTAGGTTGAGATGACTGGTGTTCAGAGACGACTCTTTGACCTGTCAAAGTGACCCTATTCGGAGTCATTGTCGGTCTGACTGGTGTACCCGACAGGAGCCTTTGCTGTTTCAATTTGTCTGGATCCACGGTCTCAGACCTCGATACGGTGTCGTCCTCGACCATCGATTTAATCCTTTTCCCCGTGTCCATGCCTGAACTGATGCGAATGGGCGGTGACTGTGGTTGTGCTGGAGGCGGCAAGAAGGAACGTTCGCCTGGGTCATCATCCTCATCCTCGGAATTATTGGAGATCATTCGGTCGTGCGTAGCCGGTGGAGGGTAAATTTGGTGTACCAGTGGTGTTGACACACGAATGCTGCTGTTTGTAGAATGTCTCATGGCGAATGCCGCGGGCCTCTTTTTGGCGATGTTGAGCACACCGCTGCTGGCGGAGGATGCCGGTGCCTGCAGCCCTTGCGCAGCGGGAGGTGACTGAGCTACACCGCTGCTCAGTTTCTTGCGTTTGACGGCCCTGTAGGATGAGACAGGTGAGGAATCGTCAATCTCCAGTTCGTTCTTGATAATGACTCGAACCACATTATCCATGGTGAAGACGTCCTTGACCAGGAAGTCAGGGTCCAGATCACAACCCTGGCTATCTTGTAGACTCAAAATTTCCAACTCATCGACGAAAGGGTACATTTTGACACATTTCTGATCGATCTCTGCGGAGAGGTCCAGAAGGCTGTTGGCACTCTTTGTGAAATGGAGAAATTTCCTCGATCTGGAGGCAAAATGGTACGGGTACATTGAATTGTTACCACTGGCTGCATAGGGGAGTGTAGTCTCACCATTGCGTGGAGCCGTCATGGGATTGACCCCCATGAGCTGAGAGGACTCCGCGGTACTGGAGGCCAGTCCATAACCTAGGAGGGCGTTCTGAGCACTTGGAGGTACAAGCACCACCTGTAATTTGAACATGAACCCTGATGGGAGTCTCTGAAGAAACAATTGACGACTGCTCCAACAACGCAAAGGCCTTGGAGTTGGTTGATTTATACCGCATGGGCTTGTTTTTTTTTTTTTTCCCTTCTTCCTTCCTTACCATGTCACACCAAACGACCATTTTTTTTTTTTCACTGCATGAAAAATTTCCATGTGGAAAGAAGGACGGTATGCGATGAGGTGAATAGTTGTAGTAACGTTTATCTCTCTACAGACTTTTTTTTTGTTTTGTGAAAATGCTATCTACCCTTTGACCTTAGACACTCGGCTGGCGCTACTGCTGCCACGGGGAACCGCGGCAGTCCTCGCCCTCTTCCCCTTGTCAAGCTTGCTGAGTTTGCGCGGGGAAATTGCCTCGAGATCAATAGTTTTGAAGTCAGCCGCGGTGAGCGTGAAATGCTGGTTCATTTTGGTATGGTAATTTTGCAGCGATCGAGCCAAGGACTCCTTGTTACGCTTGACCTTCGTTCTCAACACTGCCATCGAAACGAGACTCTTGCAGGAGAACTCCGGCTCGCTGCCGCTGCAGAGGTCGTCGAAGTGCGACCAGAAGCTGTCCAGGTCCACTTTGGACCAATCCACGTGGAGCCTGTCCACGGCTGATTCCAATGCGCTGCGTCTCGGGTGCTCGAGGAACCTACTGTCCCCCTTAAGCACATGCAAAGATGCTGTGTGGTCACTGTGGAGGTCTGTGGACAGCGCCGCGATGAGGCGGTTCAGCTCCCACTTGCCCTCAGACTGCCACACGTAGAACTTGCCCAAGACGCTGTCATACTCGAGGATATAGAATGGCGTGCTGTTGTCGCTGCCATACGAGACGCACCTGAGCTTTAGGTTCTGCGTGATGGTTTCTGTGGTTTCAAATTCCACCAGAAACGCGTCTTGGATCGAGTGGAAGTAGTTGACCAATTGCGGGACTCGCGTGAATTCTTGCACCAGCGTAAGCTTTACCTGGGGGTGATTCTCACCACCGTAGAGATAGATTGTCTCTCTATTCATTGGGGGAGGATTACTCTTGCTACCTTCTTTCACGTCAATGTGTAGTACTGAACACTATTATTGTTTCTGAGTACCAAGGGGTGGCGGGGGCGGTGAAGATAGAGAAAAAAAAATAAAAGTGGACAAGTCCGGAGTCGAACCGAAGACCTCCCCCATGCTAAGGGGGCGCGCTACCAACTACGCCACATGCCCATACAAATTGTACGTTCTGTATGTTAAAAAGAATGCACCAGGAGACACATATATAGTCATATGATTACGCGGCGTATGACAGTGATTAGTGTTCTAACACAGATTGAGCCTAGGAAGGAACTGCATGGCTAAGCTAAAGCAATGTCATCTTTAAACTACCATAACAAGTTTATCTCACATTGTTCCAAATTAGCCGGGCCAGATATAGATTTTTGCCGTGGGATAACACCAGAGAATTATGCCTCTAACAGATAATATTGCAGATTTGATGGCCCCCATCAAGCGCAATACGTTTTGAGCATTTTATCCATATTCAGCCCTGCGTAACGCAGAGTTTTTTTTGTGAATAGTATTGTCCTTGGGCCATTCACGTGGAATTTCCAAAAGAAGCCATGCTCTGTCATATGCTCATTGGCAACTTCGGCGGTATACGGCGTATTGTGACCTTTGGAGGACGCGAATTTCTTAGCAAGATCAGCTCGTTGGCCCCTATCTCATCTGGGCAGGACGGGGATGCAGCCTGAGCGGCAAGGCTCGGAAACACTGGATACAATGTTTCATTTTCCTCTGGACTTACCTTCTTTTTTAACGCCAATGACGGAGTACCCAACTTTTTTCGGCCCGGATGCCAGCTTCACGTTCCACTTATACGCCATAAAACAAGAGAGGAGAAGGCGATACTCCCCTTGATCATGGTGCTCTCCGCAGGTTAGGCTCTAGTTTGATGCGGCGCGGTTTGTCCCTCCCATTGTGTTTGTTTTTGTTTTTTGGCCTATATAGCCGCCTTGAAAACCCAAAAAGAACTCCTTCGTCTCCACATCTTTGAAGGACAATCCCACCTCGATCTTCAACGGGTACCGGAAACTACTGCTGCCAACGGACTGGGTCGGTTGGATGGCTTGCCAAGGTCTAAGGACGGTTGCAGGGTTTGAGCCAAAAAAAAACAAAAAAACATGTGCAAAACCTTGATTGGCAATGGAGACACAATCGATGAAGACTCAGCAGCGACATCACCATGGGCAGTCCGCCACAGGTTAGAAACGTTTTACCAGCGACGAGTACCTGTCTTTTGGAAAAAGTAAACGCCATGAATAAACCTGCGGCAGCGAATCCTGAAAGAGCAGCACCGAAAGGCGTCGAGCCTTGCATCCTCAAGATGTGATGATGAAGTTGCGCTTGGGATCGAGGCGCATGACGTCTCTTGACCCTGTTTTCACATACTCCACTGCTTCAAACAGCGCCCGATTCACGGGCTCGACCTCGGATGAACATCATCATCGTTACGATAAGGCATATGTGGATCTACGGGGGCCAGACAATGTAACCGTGCCAAGAGAATCTTCCAACAACCCAAAACACGTCCGGTGAGACAAGTACACATACGTCCTGGACATACAAGGTTGTCCATCCCATTCGCGTCGTGCCATCGAAACATTCGCGTTCTCATGTTCAAACGGTAAATCTCTGAAAGGTCAGCCATACCAGAAAGAATCTTCCCCTATTGACTCCCGCCGATCAGCAATAAGACAATAGAGCTCGGCAGAGCAGCCCCAAGCCCAGCCAAGACCGCGCCCCTGCCCCATGAAACACTTGGACGTTCACTCTACCCTACTCTAACACATTATACCTGGCGCCCCAGTTGAGTCAAGCAACGATTCGACTGGCATGCCGGGCCTCCCCTCAGAGCAGGAGGAATGGGCGGTCCACCTGTCCTCCGCTTCTGGGCCTTGGCGAAATTCCTCGAACCCAAGAGTCCCGTCAGGCCCGCCGAACATATCCACATAGCGATCGTGAAACACCTTTTTGATGATTCGATATCGTGCGTCATTGTGCCAAGTCCTGTGATATGGAACCAGACCGTCTGAGGATTCCCCGGATGGCTGGTGTTTACGTTACCGAATCAGCAAAGAGAGCAACATGCAAACACGAAAAACAGCGGCCAATGAGCACGTGCACACCGACGTTGTTTCACCACTTCCCTGATGTGTTACCAGCCTCTACGCTCTCAAGTTCCGTGATCTCGAGGCCCAGTCGCCCCCACCCAGTTGAAACAAGCGCTCTCACCATTTCAACAAAGTATTGGCGTACATCTGGGGATTCGAAACGCTCTCATATCGATTCATATTCGCTGCATCGGGTTCTTCCGTTTCACTTACAGCTCTTCCCTCCACTGGTTTTTCGCTTCCTTCCTGCCAAAATTACTTTAAACAGAGCGACAACACACACGCGCATCAAAAAGAGTAACACATCCACGAAACATGATGTCGCATTGCGAAAGGGTGGGATTTGAGTCGCAATGCCAGAAAACCAGCACACATAAATGCAGGACGAGATCGCGAATAAAGCTGGGTAGATGTAGTTACGCCTCTTTCCACCCAAAATTTTGTTTCGGTTTCCTACAGGTATAAAACACAACCAAAAACTGTCCACTCCTTTACGCTAGCGCTCAATTGCCCGGCCCCACCAGATAAATATCCTTTCAACGGTCCATTCTTTAATGTTTTTCCTACCAGCTATAATAGCGTCGCTCGGCGTTGCCCAGGCAGCCGTCGTGACGGTGACGCAGCACGTGCACGAAGATGCCATCGTGTCGGTGGAAGGCGTGCTATATGTCGAGAACGGCGAGACGCAGACGACCTTCATCACAGAGGGTGCTGCGACACCCACTTCGGTCTCCAATCAGGTTAGCACCACTGTGATCGCGGTGGCTGCCGCCTCCGATAGCTCCGTCGACACTGCTGACTTGGAAAAGGCATTGACCACTGCCTCCGCCAGTGCGTCCTCTTCGAGCGGGTCTCAGACCACTTTGGCACCATCGACTGCATCTGCCGTGGCATCGACTTCCTCTGCCGTGGCTTCGACTTCCTCTGCCGTGGCTTCGACTTCCTCTGCCGTGGCTTCGACTTCCTCTGCCGTGGCTTCGACTTCCTCTGCCGTGGCTTCGACTTCCTCTCCCGTGGCGTCGAGTTCTACCGCCGTGGCTTCGACTTCTTCCGCTGCCTCAAGCACCGTTCCATCGTCCTCGAGCGCTACTTCGGCCTCGGCTTCGGCCTCGGCCTCGAGCACCTCGACTTTCCAAAACGACATGGTCGATGGCCACAATACCAAGCGCGCCCTGCATGAATCCACTTCTTCCCTCGAGTGGGACGACACTTTGGCCACCTACGCCCAGAACTACGCCGACGAGTACGACTGCTCCGGTAGTCTGACGCACTCCGGCGGTCCCTACGGTGAGAACTTGGCGCTTGGCTACGACGATCAAGGCACCATCGACGCCTGGTACGACGAGATCAGCAAATACGACTGGAGCAACCCAGGTTACTCCGAATCCACTGGTCACTTCACTCAGGTCGTGTGGAAATCCACCACCAAGGTTGGCTGTGGCTACAAGCAGTGCAGTGGCTCCACGGGAAAGTACGTTATCTGCTCCTACAGCTCCGCTGGTAATGTCATTGGGTACTTCAGCGAAAATGTGCTTTCCCTTTTGTAATTGGTTTTATATTATACTTTTCTAGAAAATCGTTTAGTAGATCTTTTGTTTTGTTGAAAATTTTTTGGGTTTTCATGTTGTTATACCTTGGGTTTACTTACCACTCTTTACTTGCCACTACACGCTCCCAATACGGTCAAACATGTCGAAGCTCGAAGAAACGCCACCTACGTCTGTGGACTCACAGCTGCCCTCATTGAAAGATCTTCCCTCGCTGGGTTCCAATGCAGGTTTCACCAATGGCAAAGTCGCATGGGGCCCCCATGTAAAGCCCGCCGTCGTGACCACCACGCCACAACCGCTACCCACCTCCGGGGGCGGATCCAAGCCTGTGAGGTCCAAGACCATTCAGGAGGCGTTCACGCTCGATCTGGAGTCACAATTGTCGATCACGAAGCCGGAATTTTCCAGGATCGTGCAATCGGTCAAGAACGACCACGACGTGTCCGTGGAGTCCACGTTATCCAAGACGTCACGTACGTTCCTCATCAGCGGACTGCCCGCCAATGTGAATGCTGGTAGGCGTGAATTGGTCAGGAAACTGACCAAACCAGTCACCGATGTGATGCAGGTGCCCTCAAAGGCAAAGGCTGCCATCATCGGTTCCGGCGGGAGAAACATCAGAGAGATTCAAGATTCGTTTGATGTCAAGATCAACGTGGCCCGTGAAAACAACCCTGATGCCTACGATGAAGATTTGGGTGACCATCTGGCTGACGTGTCCATCCACGGTGATGTCGACTCGGTGAAGTTGGCGAGGGCCAAGATCGCCGGCATCGTTAAGGAGGAGACGAAGAATAGCTCGATCATTTTCTCCGTGGGCAATGCCAATTTGATTCCCTTTGTCGACGTGTCGGCCCTGCAGCTGGATTCCGTGAGGATCCAGATTAACGACGACGGCGAAATTGTCCTTTCGGGACCTCGCGAAGAGGTGAAATTGGCCAAATCGGAGATTCAATCCTATTTGAAACAATTAGAGTCGCAGCTGAGTGAGGAGCAAGTCAGAATCCCCTTGAAATTCCAATTTTTGATCGACGCAGACGAGATCAAGAGCCAGTTCAACGTCGTTGTGTCCCCTTCGCCCTCTGATGACCTAGTTACTTTCCTGGGCCACCGTGAAAAAGTGCAAGACGCAATCACCCATGCAAGGAGCTCCTCCACCGCATACGCCGTAGACACTTTGGACATTTCTAAGGCACATAGCAAGGACTTGCAGCACGCTAAGAACTTGATTCTCTATTTCCAGAAGTACGACGTTCTCAGACCAATTCAGGATCTCCACGGAGACATCAAGATCGTCCTACCGCTACCACAACAGTTATCCAAAGCGGACGCTGTCTACGTTTACATCAGCGGTAAATCCGACAAGACGGAAGAGATCAAAACAGTACGCAAGGAGCTCATTGCGTTGGTCAATGACATTACTCCCTCCGACATTTTAGTCGCAGACGATTTGGATTACGAACTCTTTCATGAGGAAATCAAACATACGCTATTGGCATCGGAGGAATCCACTGCGTTTGTGCAATTGGGGGATTTGTACGAGGGAGATGACTCGATTCTTTTGATCGCTCGTGTCTCCAACGAGGATTTCAAACCTTCACCAGAGGAGATCAAAGAATCTATAGCTAGAGTTAACTCAACGTTAGATCCTCTCCGCAACAAGCAAAACAATCTGTCCTTGGAAGTTATTGATTGGGAATCGTCTCAACAAGATGCCTTGCTCAACGATGTCACTTTAAAACTCATCCTTGAAGAAGTGGATCATGATGGGAACACGATCCAAATCAAATTACATTCGCCCAATGCAGACCAAGTTACTCTAAGAGGTACCGAAAAAGCTGTTAAGACCATCAAGAAGGCTATCGACTCTATAGTGTCGTCACCCACAGATAAATTCAAGGACACTTTGGACGTTCCGGTAAATTCTGTCTCCAGGTTGATTGGTGCAAAGGGTTCCAACAGTCAACAATTACGTGAAAAGTTTGACGTTCACATCGACGTTCCTTCCGAATCTTCCAACGGTAAGACTGTTGAAGTAACTATCACGGGTGTCCAATACAACGTCGAACGCGCTAAGAGTCACATCCAGCAGGAAGCTAAGAAATGGGCCGATATCATTACCAAGGAAATGTTTGTGGCTCAGAAATACCACCGTAACTTAGCTGGCCCACAGGGAACTTACCGTAACCGTTTGCAAGAAAAATACAACGTGCGCATCTTTTTCCCTAAGACTGAAGATACCGTTACCATCAGAGGACCCTCTCGTGGTGTCGCCAAGGCTCACGAAGAATTAAAGAGCTTGTTGGATTTTGAAATGGAGAACGGTCACAAAGTGGTCATGGAAGTGCCTGCTGAACATGTCCCTAGGATCATAGGTAAGAACGGTGACATGATCAACGATATTAGAGCTGATTTCGGTGTCGAGATGGACTTTTTGCAAAAGGGTACAGACCCGGCTGTGCAAAAATCAGGCCAAGTGGAATTGGAGATCACTGGTTCTAGACAAGCCATCAAGGATGCCCAAACTAAAGTGAAAGCCATCGTTGCAGAGGCTTCCGATTTCACGAAGACCTCTTTGGATGTGGACCGTAAGTATCACAAGACAATTGTTGGTGCTGGTGGTCACACTTTGAAAGAGATCATCGCCAAAGCTGGCGGCGAAGGCTTAAGAAACAGGACGGTCGATATTCCCAACGCCAACTCCGAGTCCCAAGTAATCAAAGTGGAGGGCCCAAAGAAGTTTGTCGACGCTGTAGTTAAAGAAATCAATAAGATCGTCGAAGAAGGTGAGAATAGTGTCTCTAAGGAGTTAGAGATTCCTAAAGAGAAACAAGGAGCATTGATCGGTCCCGGTGGATTTGTCCGCCGTCAATTGGAAACCGAATTCAACGTAAACTTGTATGTTCCCAACAAGGGCGAGGGCGGTAAAGTTGTCCTCTCTGGGTTACCGGCCAACGTGGAGAAAGCAGAATCCAAGATATTTGGTGAAATCATCAGAGATAACTACGACCACGAAGTGATGGTTCCAGCCGCCCTTCATGAATTCGTTGCTGAGCGTGGTGCCTTCATCCAATCTTTGAGGCTCGACTACTCTGTTCATGTTAAACATGGAAACATGGGCAGAAGAGCTAACAAGCTGGTTCGTAAGCCACTAGATATTCCAGTCGATAAAGTTCGCGGCGAACCAGAGGAGAAGGTCAAAGTCACTTTAGAGGAAGCCGAAGCTTCTCAATTGGATGGTAACACCGACAAGATCGCCTGGAGATTGATTTACGAAGACTTCGACTTGGACGAGTTGTTGACTGAAGATGGCGGCGACCAGGAGAAGAAGCCCAAGAAGAAGACGGACGAAGTGAAGAAGCAAGAAAATTTGCAAAAAGCCGCGGATGCCATCGAGAAAAGAGTTTCTCTAGCTAGTTGTGCCACCGCTGTGGGATACGTGTGGTGCGCTGAGCCATCCAAGTTCAACAAGATCGTCGGCCCGGGCGGTTCCAACATTAAAAAAATCAGAGACTCTACCGGCGTTGTAATTAACGTCCCCAGAAAGAATGACAAGGTCAACGATGTGGTTTACCTAAAGGGTACGAGACAAGCAGTCGAGGACGCCATCCAGCAAGTGTTGAAGGCTTTGAAATTAGCGTGAAATACGTGCATATGCGTTTTCGATATGTAAATTAAAACCAAAAATAAAAGAGATGAAATAAAATACTGTATAAAGCTAAACTACATTTATCTTAACCGCAGCAAGAAGTCGCATCATTAGTTGAAGGTCTTTGCAACTGAACGTTTGCGTTATCACTTCCCGCACCTTGGCGACCTCTAGCCATAGACAGCTCTTGTTTCTTAGACTCGTACAGCTTCTCACCGATGCTTTGGAATACCTGCTTCACGCCTTCACCGGTCTTGGCACTCACTTCGTGAAACAACAAGCCCTGGTCCTGGGCATACGCTTGGGCCTGCGAGTTCTCCACGGCTTTGGAATTGGACTCATCAGCACATAAGTCCATCTTGTTACCCACGAGACAGATCACCAAGTCCTCTTCACCCACTTTGGTCTTCAACTCGTTGACCCATCCCTGTGCCTTGGCCAACGAATCTTGTTGGGTCATATCATACACTACCAACGCAGCGTTAGCGTTTCTGTAGTACATGGGGGCTAGCGATTTGTACCGCTCCTGACCAGCAGTGTCCCAGATCTCAAATTTTATCACTGCTTCATTTTGACTGCTCTTGTCTTCTATCTTAATCGTCTGCGACAGGAAGGCAGCACCAATGGTGCTCTCCCTAAACTCGTCAAACGAGTCCTTGACAAAACGGTGTACGATGGACGACTTACCCACTGAAGAATCTCCTAACAAGACTAGCTTAAATTGCAACATTTGGTCGTGACTGTTATTTGTATGAGGTATGGTCTTAAGTTTAAGCCTCAAGGGACTTTAATTTTGACAATCCGAACAGTCACACAACAAGAAACAACGACTTGGAGATAGTGTATGCCCGCAAGAAGTCCCGATGAATTCCTAGTATAACTCTTAGTCCCCGGGTTAGTCGGTTGGTTTATTTTGCCGACTTAAACGAGCTTCCTGGCATGAGATGGGGGCGAGTGGAAAGGGGGAATTTGAATTAGTTGGGGGATGCGCCAGCGAGCGTCAACAGGTTCTATTAAGAGTATCGAAAGGCAGTCAAAATGGTTCAGCTTATTTCTGGGTGATTACTTAATGCCTCAGGAGCAGTGCATGACAAGACTTGGGCGCTAAAATGGTTCGTTTCAAAACGCGATATATTGACAGGGCCTTTAAAGTATATGGATGGCAGCGTATCTACTGTTACTTGGGGTCAGGGAGATGTTAGTCATACAATGCAAGTCAATTAGACTAACCGCCAAAATACGATTTTCTTCAAGGAGTACTCTGAGCAGTTGTTGAAGATTAAGCGAGGTTGCACCGATGGGTATGGTGGGTTTGCTACACTGGTCATGCTTGGGAGTTAAATGCCCTCTGACAGTTTTTACAAGCATTACTTACTCTTCGATTATCACCGGCGAAGTTTCAAGCTTCCGTAAAATACATGTACGGCGGAGGTTATATATACAAAAGAATAAGATCGTGCAAAGGCTCATCAAAATGGTTTGCAGATACAGGCGAAAAAATTTCAAATTAAATGAACGATCATGCGAATATCCAAATGCTTTGTATTTTTTCGATGGTGTGAGAACAATCCACGTATGGAAAGAGGCACTAAAATTTATGAGAACAGTGCAGAGTTGATGACAAAAATTATGACTGATACCGTGCTTCCGCTGGCACCCTGGCACCTGATAATGCCGGATCTAACGCTGGAGCTATAGGTCGCGCTCAATTAAGGAGTGGAAATTTATCACTGGGTGCATTTACCTCGCATCGCACCCGACTCGCAACTGAGTCCTCTCCCAGAGTAGTCGGCTCTCTTAAACTGGTATTACAATTAACCTTTTGCCTCAGCATCACACTCCTCGAAACGACGCTTTACATCCTTCACCTGACCGGCAGCCAATCATGTCCATCTTGGTGCAAATGCCCTGCTCGGCCCTTTTGATGAAATTTTGAAGAAGTTTAAAACATCGCCTGCAAACATAACCTATAGAGAACTAGTGAAGGCCTTCGTATGCAAACAAGCGTGCTGAGGCCCATTGTTATAGGAAAAATTGATAATGCTGAGATCTTCTCCTGGCATGCTTAGACTGGTCTCCTCAAGGAGGTTGGTCACCCAGGCCGCGAAGCCACCCGTCAACAAAAAAGCACATCCAATCCGGAACTTCATGGTTAAGCTTTCCGTTGCAGTTACTTTGTTCTACGCTAGTGGGGTGGCATTGAGTGAAATTAGCGACGGGTTTGGTGATATTTTCACCGAACAAGTGCCTTACGGCGAAGAATTAGTGGATTTATTCGAATCGACAAGGTACTCTACATCGACTTCTCCGCTGACTTTGGAGGAGCTTAAATCGAAATTCGGTGGGATTCTGGCCAGCAGAACCACCATAGTGCCTCATGAAGGGGCCGAACCCAATCTTGTGGACCCCAAAGAAATTAAGAAGGATTTTCCACGTCAAGAGTCTTCCGTTGAGATGAAAAAAAGATCCGAGCCGCTGAGATTGCAGCTTTTGCCAATTCCCAATAGATGTAATACATCAGAGGCCGAAAAGTTCAAAGAGATTGTACAAGAGCTCAACAACACGATTCACTCGATCAACAAGCAAAACATTGTGTTAACTGAACCTCAAATCATTGGTGTGCTGGAGGCATACGAATCTCTTGGAAAAAAGGTGGACGATTTTGAAAAAGTCTACCAACCGGCAGTGGCAGACAGCGTGAACACACAGACGACGTTTGCTCCCCAGGGAGTAGACCACAATGAACAGAATTTGCGAGAGAAGGAGTCTGTAATGACTGAGAAATTCATGCATGAATTCAACAACTTCAGAGCAGACTTGGAACAGCGTACTGCCAAACAGTTGGCTGAAGATTTGAAGGCCAACGAGCAAACTTTGCTTGCTAAGCATGCTAATGAAGTGGCATTTTTGTCCATAACACAGGTCGAGGAATTCAACAAAATTATTAAGGAAAAGATAGATGGCGAGCGAAACGGCAGATTAGCCCACTTGGGAGAGCTGGACATAGCTGTGGACAATTTGAAAAATTCGGTGGACCGCATGAACAAGTTTCTCCTTAAGAAGGAGGCCGTGACCCAGTTGACCTTGACCCTGGACGAACTCAAGACTAAAATCTCTTCTCCTGAAGCTGCAAGCATCAACATAGACTCCGAATTGCGACAGTTAAAGTCTCTTGCAGACATTGTACCTGGACTTCCCAAGCCTTGCTGCCATTCCAAGGACGTCCAACCAGCCCTTTTAACTGTGGCCTTGGGAGAGTTGAACAATTTGGCATCCAAAAAAGAAATCTTGTCCAACGAGCAACTCTACAACAGATGGAACATGCTAGAGTCTGATTTCAAGACTGCCTCTCTGTTGCCACCGAACGCAGGTATTTTGGGTCATAGTTTTGCCAAATTCTTCTCCCTTTTCCTTTTCACGAAGGAAGGTTCTTCGCCAGTTAACGAGGAATTGGACAATGTCTACGCCAAAGTCACAGAAGATTTGAGGCTTTCAAAACTGGACGAAGCTGTCGAACAAGTGGTAGGTTTGAACGGCTGGCCTCATGTCCTCTGTGAGGATTGGCTTGCCCAAGCGAGAAGGAGGCTAGAAGTGGAAAGCTTGATCTCAGTACTAGACAACGAAGTAAGAACGCTATAAGCGTACGAATTTACAGCGTAAACTACCATCTGCACTAAGATGTAATAAATGGCTTGTAGTTGCCATAATCTTATGAAAAATCTTGAATTATTAAGTCTGTGCCGTTGGGATCGAAACCTTGGACTTGCCGGCTGGAACCCAAATTTATGTAATTTGATAGTAAACTTCAAACATCAACAAAAAAAAAGACAGGGGGACAGACGCAATGTCGAATCCAGCGTCGCAAGTATACGGTGGCGATGAGATTACAGCAGTGGTAATTGATCCAGGTTCATTTACCACTAACATTGGTTACTCTGGCACTGACTGCCCTCAGGCCATATTGCCATCTTGCTATGGCCACTACAAATCTGATGGTGAACAGGGAGAGAAGAAAAGCATGGGTAAAATTTTCACCGAACAGTCTTTGGGCTTCCCGAGACCTGATTATGAGATCAAGCCTATAGTGGAAGATGGATTAGTGGTAGACTGGGACGCAGCCCAGGAGCAATGGGATTGGGCACTGAAAAAAGTACTTTTCTTGGAATCTAACCAGGGCATCCCAGCCCTGCTCACTGAGTCGATATGGAACACCGTGGAGAACAAGACCAAGTCACTTGAAGTCTTACTGGAGTCCCTGGGTTTTGAAGCCTGTTACTTGTCATCAACTCCAACTTGTGTTTCCTTTGCTACGGGAAGGCCCAATTGTTTAGTAGTTGATGTGGGGCACGATACCTCGAGTGTCAGCCCAGTGGTAGATGGGATGACACTTTCTAGGAGTACTATGAGAAATTTCATTGCAGGAAAGTACATTGACGAGTTAATTCTCAAATATCTTAAGCCAAGAGAACTTATACCATTGTTTGAGGTAGCACAAAGAAGACCTGAATTTAAGAGGAAATCGTTTGAATTTACAGTGGATCCTTCAGTTTACAAATACGCCAACGACCGTGGGTTTTTACAAGAGTGCAAGGAAACGCTGTGCCAAGTAGCACCAATAACGCTGGAGAAATTTAAGCCAGATTTAGAAGAAACAGCCAAGAGGTCGATCGAAGCACCTTGGGCAGAAGAGATAGTTTTTGACAATTTTTCTAGGTACGGTTTCGCTGAGCAGCTATTCCATCCTAAACCTGAAGATATACCTGAAGGTTGGCCTGTGTCCCAAGACGGTATTGTAGAAACCTGGCATAATGATTACGTGCCACTCAAGAGAAATAAGCCCAGCGGCAAATCTGAGAAGCAAGGCAACGAAGAAAGTCCTAATGGCGAAGACCAGGCATCAATTTCTGATGCTACTAATGAAAATGGTAAGAGGAGCATAGAAAATTCCGACGAGAATACAATTGTGGGCGTGGCAGATTTAGTATCTTCTTCCATAACAGATGCCGATGTGGATTTGAGAGCCACACTTGCGCACAACATCGTGCTAACAGGTGGCAGTTCCTCAATACCAGGGTTAAGCGATAGGCTAATGGCTGAATTGACCAAAAAATTACCAGCATTGAAGGTCAGAGTTTTGACCACCGGCCACTTGAGAGAAAGACAATATCAAGCTTGGCTGGGAGGAAGCATACTGACTAGCTTGGGCAGTTTTCATCAACTATGGGTGGGAAGGCGGGAATATGAAGAGGTTGGGCCTGAAAGACTTCTGAACGATAGATTTAGATGATTTCAACCCTTCAATGAAAACTTGAACAAAGAATGATTAACAACTTTTATATAATATAATTACACTAAATAGAAAAAAGCAAAGCTGTACTATAATGTATGATTCTATGCCTAATCCATTGTCTTACATATGCCTTTACGCAATAAATCCCTCCCACATTCTAACAAAGCCTTGGTTCTGTTTTTGACATATCCGGCCTTATTGTAAAATTCAGTTCTTCTCTTCATTATAACTTCCGGACTCTTGATTTGCAGCAATTCAGATAGACTTTCCACAGCATTTGAAAGAAGCCCCTGATTGTCTATAAAAATTTTGGTCAGGTTGTGGGAAGGATCAGAATAATAAGCTACTGCAAATGACCACTTAAGAGCAGTACGGCCTTCGTTTAACGTCTTTAAACTTTCGGACAAAAATTGACCTTCTATCCAAGAAACACCAATCTTCTCTTGCAGGCCTCTCACTTTGAAGCCCACGGATTCCCCCAATTTCCAATCCAACTTAGCTGAAACCTCGTGCTCTGTAAACATCTTATAAAAAAACGCGTACCTTCTGAGAGTTTTTTTGGGCGCATCACCCTCCTGTTTGCCCTTGTCTTCGTTTTTGTACATTGCACATTGGTAAAAACTACCGCCGTGTGGAGCCCAATCTCCACCACAAATCCAACAGAACTCGTGCTTGCAACTGGAACATACCATATGGTTACACCCACCATTCTTCTCTATATTGACAGAACATCTCGGACACTCCTTTGTATGGGATAAAACCCAATTTAAGTTTTCACACTCCAATCTTGCTTTTCTGACCCATTGGTCAGTCACTTGGCAATCAGCTGGGGCATGTATCTCGAATCCACAACCGAAGCAAAAGCTATGTGATAAATTGCAAGTGACAAATCTTGACGCATGCAATCGACTGAACTCTTGTAAAGACGATGTATCTTTTAAATGAATGATACATTTGCAATCAGTGTAAGGACACCACTTGTAGTTATGATTGTGTTTGCGGATGAAGCTTTTAATAGAAGAATCCATTAATTTAGCGCTAGAGGCCCCACCCATGATTTGATCGATATCTTCATTCTTCAATGCTAACGCACAATCCATACACGGAATAATGTTACCGTGGTTAATGCGATCTTTAATATAATGCCTGTAGCAGTCTATGCAGTATTCATGTCCACACTCCAGCGAAAACGTCTCCGTCAATTTATCCTCGCAACATATGGGGCAAGAGAAATCCCTGCCATTCTTAATTCCACGACCATCTACTGAACCAGAGGTATTCAGCCCTGACTCGATCAAAAGGCTATCCATCTTCTCAGTCCAGTCTTCCAACAATCGCTCTTCGTTCCAGTCATATCTTTGCATCAACAACAAAATGTCCTGAGGTGGTAGAGAAAAGACAGGCTGCAGATGGTTCACACGCTTCAGCATGCTCTGAAATATTTCTTGGGTTGTCAAGCACTCGTATTTCAAACTTGACACACTGTCTTCATCTAGCAAATCCTTGGTTGTTTTCTTCACCGGAAACACCAGATACTCATCTTCTAAATCGTCCTCACTAAATTGCCCATCATCTACCTCAAATTCCGATTCATCGCTACCAATGTTAGCTAGCTTTTGGTAGCCAGAATCCAAGTTTGTAGCTGCAAAAGATGGCTCTGTGTAATCGGTAAAGCTTCCACCACCATCATCATCATCAAACGCCAGGGAGTCACTTTCATCACTTTCCATGGTTGCCATTTTTCACTTGGAACCTAAACTCAACAATTCATTAAGTGTATTGCTCAAAGTCTTAGTTTTGTGAGTACTTGTTTATAAACCCCTTAACGTTTTTGATGGTGAGTGTGGTCGTTGGAACCATAACATAACCTGAAAAAAAAAATTGACCCCTACCCTGATGCTTCCCTTCATGAGTACATAACTTCAAATATATATATATATATATATATATATGTATAAAATAAAATGCTACCAACACTGGAAGACAAGTTGCGTCAAATCATGAATTGAGCGAATGATCAACTCTGTCAAGGGCTGCCTTGATTTTCATACCAATACGAGTACTCAATTCGTAGTCTACGGCATACCCTTGTGCCCTTAATAGCCATTCTTTACTCTCCGCAAGACCCTTCATGTTTTGCAACTTCCAGGTAAATAGAGCACGCTCGTAAAGAGCTGCAGGATATAACCAGGGATCCTGGGTTTTCTTGACGTATCTAACCTTACCATAGGCCAAAGAGAAAAAGTGCGGCAATACCTTTTGGTCCAGAAGTTCGCAGCCCTGTTCAGCTTCACCTACTCTGCGAAGAGTTAAAGAAACCAGAAAGTTTTTAAGTATCTCTTGATCCGCATTTTTAGAATCCACAGCAGGGTTATGATATTCCGAGAGCATCTTCTTTGCAAGTTCTAAACCGCCTTTAGTCATTCTGTTATAACCATTGTAAAAATAGGCAATTTCGTGAACAGGGGATGTAGCGATGGCATCTAATGGGTCCGATAAACTGAGTGATTTTTGCGTATTGCCAAACTGTTCCACTTTCCTGAGCATGAATCTGTCCAGGGGCAGGTTTTTGGACTTAAAAGTTTTCTTTCCCAAAAGCTTTGGAGCTCCAAAGATCAATTCTTGTGCTTTTTTCTTGTAATAGTCTGCCTTTTCACATTTAACAAGACCCATCTGACACATCCTCCAATTTTCGAGATAACAAACACCTGCGTAATACGTGTAGAATGCATGGGACCAGTCGCTAATCTTGAGCAAAGATAATAAATCTTCTGCAGCTCTTTCATAACTATGGATTTGAGACAACATAATGGCTCGGTCAAAGACCAATAGCGATTTCACTTGTCTCATCTGGATGTTGTCAATGTTTATAGAATCCATAAGATCCACAGCATCTGAGAGCTGACCTTTTGTAGCAAGCATTCTAGCTTCGTTCAGCAACCATAGAGCACTGTTAGGGAATAGAGCTCTAGATTGCAACAGGGCATTCTCCAAAATTTTGCCCGGATGCAAAAGGGTGGGTCCATCCATATAACTTCTCCCAGCAGACGACTTCCCAGAGCTGTTAGAAGTGGCAGCTGGTATATCAAAATCGACGTCCGTAAACTGGAATGGCCCATCATAGTAAAACATTAGCGCTTGGAGTCCGATGCAACCGTGCACATTCCTGTACTTGGTGGATCTCCACGCAAGCCTTAGACCTTCTTCCCTTGAGCCATGGAAACCAACAACAGACAAAACCGCTCCGATAGCTGGAGGAATCAGAGAGAGCACCACTTGCAATATGCCAAAACACAAATTGACTCCTGAAAGAATAAACTCATCCAAGGTGGCTTGGCTCACATCCAGGTCTGGAGAGATCTGCATGTACTCCTTGATCTCATTCTTGGGCAAGTCCTTCATAGCTTCCAGACCCAGCTCTGTTCTCAACCTATTCACGGCGGGAGAATTGCCAATGTGAGCCCCACACAACCTTTTCTCCCTCATCTTTTGAATCTGAGCAGCAAATTCCAACAGCTCACGGTCTTCCTGCTCCTCGGATGATAAGTTGTAAGGTACATCCGCTGACGTAAAATCTGACTCCGCAGAGGTGAAGCTGGCTTGGGAGGCACTAGATTTTACTTCTGAAGATCCTCGTGATTTTTCCACCTCTTTGATGGCTTCCAGGATTTCTTGAAGCGTACTGTATGCTTTTCTTAATTTCAATAGCGCCTTGGCTGCCTCCATCATGCTTTCACTGAAAAGCATTATGAGAGCATGCAATAGGCAGGATTCCGTGTAAGTTACCGCATAGACGGTTCCTGGTGGATAAAATGAGCTACCTTTGATCCCCATCTTTTGAGCATTTTGCCTACTTTTTAAAGACAAATCCTCAGCCTTGGCCAACGTCGTAGCAGCCCTCTTCATCGCTTCGCCTTCAAACCCCAACGTAGCCTCTAAGAATTCAATGACACCTCTGGCGAGCACCATAATAGTTCGATCAGGTCCTGATTCAGGTTCGTTATTCTTTAAAAGTTGCAAACCCTCTTCAGCCCTGTCATCAAGCACAAAATCCATCGCCTTAAGGGCTATTTCGAAATCATGAGCTTGATTCAATATAATCCTAGTCCTTTCATCCTGCTGTACTTCCGCAGGTGAACCTCCCCTACCTGTGAGAGCTCCAAACACTTTGAACATTTGGCCCCGTTTTAAGTCTGTTCAGATTTACACCTTCTAGCACCAAAACTACCACTAGCGCCACCACCACCAAAAGTATGATCTATCTACCGAGTGGTACAGCTAAGCTACCAACGAGCTAGTAAATCGAAACTAAATGGCTCGAGTAAATGGCTTGTAGATCTTAAACTAGCGGGAGTTCATTTGATCTCGGACCTCGCCTTTAAACTCAATTAAGACGGTTACTCTGACAGTGTTCATAGATCAGGTGACAAAGGGCATCCTCGGCGCATCGTCGGCCCAGCCGAGGATGATGCCCCCGGGTCTGTCTTGGTTGTGGTCACCGTGTCAGGTGCATATTTGCAATTGTACAGTACGTTAGTGGCATCACTGATGAAAATTGGAACGAAAGGTCGACTAGACAGGCCTTTTGATGCGATCGCTGGGCCTCATTGCCAATATTCGAGCCATCATAAGGGCAGTATTAAAGCAGATACAATCTATAAAATAGTACTAATAACAAACAACGACAATGAAAATAAAAAAAAACCCGATATGAATATTATCATGAGTATTAATCCCCAATTCGACCGTCATAGATGCACATTTTTAATTTCCTTCTTAATGTTTTTGATCTCCTGCTTCATGAGTTTCTTCCTACTTCTGTCTAAGTGTCTCATATTAGCGGTATTGACGGTACTCACCACGTATTTGTCCACACTGCTCCAAACTTTGTGGTCAATTTCTTTGGGCAATTTTCTGCCATACAAACACTGGTCGACGAGCCACATTCCGACGACAAACGATCTCCTATCAAGCGTACCGTCTCCGCGGGTGTCCACCATGTCGTAGATTTGAACGAGCAAGTCAGTTGACAAGTTGGATCGACCCCAGATGTCTTTGACCACCAGGTTCAACATCAGCCCGTCTTCAGGAAGCTGCACGTTGATATGACTGTCGCCGTCTAGCACAGCTGCCCACCATGATAGCAAATCTAAATACATGCACCGGTTGCTGACCCACATGCCCTCATATCTTTTCCTCTCCTGTGATGTGACAAAGCCGACATCGTTATGAGATTTCCAAGGTTTGTCCTCGTTGAAGACCTTGGGCGTGTGTCGTGTATCCATGTGAGGTAGATGATGCGAGTAGGGCACGACGGCTGCGGTGTGTTTCAACTTTTTTCTGATGGCTTTTCCCCGATTTTTGTTGCGCTTCTCCTCTCGAGGCTCCACAGAAGAATCACTATCGCTGTCGGAGTCCTCGAGTTCGTATTCAACCCTCCCATATTCATCGTTATCACCATTTTTTTCGTGACCGTGATTGTCGACATGAGCACTATCATAAGGTTCCTTACGCATAGTGGTTTTGAATCGCATATTTTGGTTGGTCTTTACCACGGGGCGGCCATCTGGATCCGAAGTGACACTGGTCTTATCGCCGGAAAAATCGAAAGGACTATGCGGTTTCTTTTTACCTGAACGGGACCCAAATATTTTACTCCTTAGTCTTTCCATCTTGCTCCTTCTCATATGGTTGGGAATTAAATCAGGCAGCGTACCTTGGTAAGTCACATTGGGCGACTGCGGTACACGGCCTACATTTTGGTAAGCTCTTGCTGGCTGCGCTTGTTTGGCTTTTGTAAGTGGCAGGGCCCCATTTGAAGGTTGACCTCCACTGTTTGTAGATAATAAGGAAGAATCTCCATTCTCAAGATTCGGTAGCGACGCTGTGTCCGGGAAATCGTAACGATCATAGGCCAGCTTGTCTGCCCTGGGAGGTAAACTGAATTCCTTTTCGTTATACTCATCATCAATCTCGTCATCATCGTAGTCATCGTAGTCGTAGTCATCTTCTTCATTGATGTTGTTTTCATCAAAATAGTCGTCATCGTCGTCAATGTCTTCACCGTAGTTGTTCGTTTCGTCCACTCTACGGTCATCCCATGAAGAGTTCTCCATGCCATAGGAGCCGGGAGATTCACTCGACATGACAGATGATGAGGACTCGTCGACTGGAGGTCTTGCCCTCCTTTTAATCCTTGTTCGTAGAATAGGTCTATCGGTGATAATGTCGCCTTCATTCTCGGCTACGCTGTCAATGGTGCCTTCGTCATCGCCAGAAGAAGTTAAATATATCCTAGGGGGAGGTACGCGATTTGTTAAATCCCTAGAGATTGGTTTGTTCGTTCCCAACTGCTCTTGTAAGTTGGTAATCGGCGAAGGCGATATGGACGTCTGCGTATCAAGTCCACCTGGAATTGCCGGAGAGGACGGGGGCTGTGGCGGCAAGTCAGTACGTGGCAGTTGCGAAGCATCTTCAGTTGGTTTAGTTTGCTGCTGTTGCTGCTGCTGCTGTTGCTGCTGCTGCTGTTGAATTTGCATGTGTAAAGTCCTCGTGGGTAACTGTGAAGGCAAAGACATTTCCTTGTGTATCTGAGGGTGTCGAGGAGGCGAATGTTGCCCTTGCATCGCTTGTTTAGCCTGGTCCGGGGGCTGCCTATTTTCCTTCAGCTGATGCTTTACCTGTTCACCAGGCTGTCTATGTGGGGGAAGCGATTGTACCCTTTGCGAATCTATGGGGGTTCTCACCTGTGTCGACTGCAGATATTGTTCTGAAGGCTGCTTTAACACTTGCTTGGACTGCAAAGGGGTGAGCAGCTGCTTCGTCGGAGTTCCTTTGATCATCGGGGCAAGGTCCTTAGCCACATCCAATTTGGGTAGCTCCTCCAGACTAGTCACAGAGCCGTTTTTCGGACTTGTTACGTTTCCGCTCGAGCTATTACGAGAGGAAGGCGCCCTGTACAAGCGTGAAAAATGTTGATTAGGGGTAAGGTACCTCTGTTTGGACGTGACGGGAGAAAGCCTGTCAGGATCGGGCGGGCTAGTGTAGTTCAACTCTTCCTCCGCCTCTGGATTTGAAAGCGCGTGTGCCAGTGCAGCTGCCAAGTGAGCCTGATCACTCGGAGGAGACGAGGGGTGACCCTTGAAGTTATTTTGGGAGCCCATAATAGGTGGAGGGGTCACTGCCCTGTTCATAAGCGCGCTAACGGCACTCTTGGCAATTGTAGACTGGGAGCTGCTGTTCCGTTTGTGAAGCGCACCGGTTGGCGGCGCCGCTGCCGATCCCGCATCTGAGTGCTTTTGAAAGATGATCTGAGCAGCTCGTAGTGAGTCGCTCATCGTCTTGTCAGGACTATCTGTTGTGCTGAGATGCGGTTGGTTTTTGGGGATGATCATCTTTGCGTTTTTGTCACCAGCTCCTTGAAGGAGAAGCACTTGTCACAATAGTTCGAAAAGGAGCCGGTAGGCAATAGTGGGAAACGGTGTCAGCGTCTTCAGATTGATCAAAGTTTCAGACCCTCGGGAGAAAATGCTTGAGGCGTTGCGTCTTTGTTTGTAGTTTCGTTTAGTTTTGTTCGCAGTTCGGCGATGACGAGCACTTGGCCAAACCACCTTCGGAACTGAACAAATAAATATGCCAGAGGTATCAAACAAATACCAACCAAGGGAAGATGGCCCAACAGATCAGCCACAAGAAGTCCCTGAAAAGGGTCAACAAGGAGCGGAGAGCCCAGCTGAAAGAGTACTATAAGTTGGAGGATTCGAACGAGTCTGCCACCGATTCCAAGGACAGTGAGACCTCTTCGCTGGCCCCAGCAGTCGTCATCACACATTCCAACGACCCCAAGCCGCCACCACAAGATGACCAGCCGATTGAGCAGCTCAACTTCCAGGACTTGGTCCGCATGCACAACCGGTTACTCAGCAAGGAGCAAGAGACAAACAATTCGATCAAGAACACGATCTACGAGAATTACTACGATTTGATTAAAGTCAACGATCTACTCAAGGAGATGACTGGTGCTAACGAACAGGAACTCGCCAAGTTGAAAGAAGCTGTAAAGCTTTTGCAAGAGTAGCCCTCGAGCCCTTTCGATGGCTCGAGTGGGAAAATATACAGCGAACGCCAACGGACCGGACGCAACCGTGTCGAAAGAGTTAGCAAATGAGCATTAGCAAATGAGCATTAGCAAATTTTGTTCATCACAAAGAGCAATCAAGCACGATCCAATAAACCCAGTTGCTGTGCCTTCCACCGCTCTTGAGGGCGTGACATACTACCCAATTATTCGCATTTCCAGCGCTTTTACAATGGAAAAAGTACGTCGAGCACGAATCGAAATGTACATACGCAACTGTGCTATATTCTGTTCTTGTATTTTAAAACTATACGTTGAGCTGCTCTGCATATACGATGCGATTACTGTATTCAATTACGTCATCGCGGGATGACGCAAAAAAAAAGATCACCTTTGGGCCCGCACGTGACAAAGATGTCCGAACTCACTCCTGTAAGGCGGACAAACCATCCAAACTGTCCGAATACCCCGGTCAGACCTGGACAAAATTCAAAGCCGGGTATCAATTTATTGTCCGGTAACTACCACGGTTGTGGCGGACATGTCTTTTTTAGATCGAAGAAACGTAAACGTAAACGTAAACGTAAACAAGTAATGCAAAAAAAAAAATAAAGTGATAACAACTTCTAGTTCATACCTGAACGCTAGTACGAGTCAAATAGCCTCCCATACCTCATCATGTCCGCTGCTGCCGCCAGAACAAACAAAGATATCTTTACCCTCTTTGACAAGAAGGGACAGGGAACGATTCCCAAGCCTCTGTTTGGGGACTATTTGAGAGCCATTGGCTACAACCCGACGAACCAACAGACTGAGCAAATACTGGCACAGGGCAGTGCACCCGACCAGTTGTCATTGGACTCGATCCACGAGCTGATCCAACGAAATCAGGAGGAATTGGAAGCGACCACGTCCGGCCGTGTGGAGGATTTCATAAAGGCGTTCCAGGTGTTTGACAAGGAAAACACGGGCAAAGTGTCCGTCGGCGACATCAGGTACATGCTCACTTCCCTCGGGGAGAAGCTTTCGGATGAGGAGGTGAACGAGCTGCTCAAGGGCGTGGAGATAGATAGCGATGGCGGTATAGACTACAAGAAGTTCATTGAGGACATCTTGAGGCAGTAGGAGAGAGAAGAAGAATGTATGTAGAGAGAGAGAAACAAGATCAAAAACAACAACATTGAGAATATTCGCTAGTTAAAAATGGGCATGAAGTTGCCCAGGATCATCAGTGGGAGGCCCGAAACGTCCCGTTTCAGGGTCCACATGCAGCAACACCGGATGACTTGACCCCTCAGGGGAGTCAGCAGGTTGCAACGCTGCATCCTTTCGGAGCCCTTAAAGTCCTTGTAGGCGACTTTGGCGAACGTCTTGAAATAGTCCCTCACGCTCTCATCGTCCATGATTTCCACGATGAAAGTCATCTTGCTCAGCAGTTCCTCCTTGAGCCAGCCGCTCAGGATCTCGAACTCCTGGTTCACGTAGGAGATCTGCCCGTTGCGCCGCCACACGCAGGTAGGCGTGCCGATCTGTACGATGAACTTGGCGTACTCCAGCAGCGTACGCTGGTAGCACTGCTCCATGAAGATCATGTCCTCCTCGGTTAGGGTCACCGTGCAGGCTATGAAGATGGGTCGAAACTCGGCGAGGGATCCACACATCTCCAACAGGTGCTGCCTGCTGAATCGTCGCTGCAGATAAGTGTACAGGTGGTGGAAGCCCGGGGTGTGTGAGAAGGGCTCGTTGATCAACCGGTAGATCTCCATCGAGGTGGAATACCGCAGCGAATGGTCCCAATCTGGGTTGCTGGACATCTCTGTGGCATCCGGTGACAGACTTTCGAGCGCAAATGAGAGGTGGCGGCCCTCCAACGGCTGCGAGTCCATGGCCAAGTCTATCACTTCTGGAAACATTGCCGCCTCGTCGTTTAAATAGTACTGGTTTATCGATGCGTTGAACTTGAAATCGACGGGGTGGTCCCCTGGCAGAAGTCGCTTGAACGACAGGGAGCCGCTAGGAGAATCCACAGGTATCAGGGGGAAATGATTCGCAAACAGGTCTATTCGCGACGCTATGATCTCTTGCGAATTGAGTCCCAAAAGCACTGAATACACGCTTGACGACAGCGGTCTCGGTACGGCTGTAGACTCCATGGGTTTTGGGATGGATTCGCCGGACTTTTTAGAGTTTAACATGTCCAGTGGTATCTTATTCAAAAAAGTGTCCTGGTTGATGATATCCGACAGGATGGAATATTCGGAATCCGCCGCATTGGATAGGAACTTGGACTTGTGAACAATGTGCTGCGGATCTCTAAAATTCTGCTGCTCCTGCTGCTGCCCCTCAGGAGTATGGTCCTTTAAGCTGGGAGACGGTGAAGAAGATAACCCACCGGGTCGATACACAGACCTTATCAATGAAGCATCGGGGACGCCCGCCAAGTACTTGCTCCTCTTGCGGGGTGCATCCACACATGTACTCTCCAATCCCTTAATCACACACCTATGACAGGGTCTTCTGGCCTCACACGAGACATGCCATTTAGAACAGTTTACACATGCGATGTGCGTATTTCTTCTGGGCTTCTTGTGAGTCAGGGGCAAGGACGACGGTACTTGCGACAGCGGCGGCAGCGCACCTTCAAAATCATCCTCACATCGAATAGCCATCGTCCTGCTGCCAACAGTTTTTAACTTCCTTTTAGCAGGTTCACGTTGGTAATCACCTTTTCGACTCATCGGGCTCGTGATTTACGCAACGATCACGGAAATCATAACAGGCTTGAGGAGTGCAGAAGATCCACAGGTGACTCTCCGTTGGCCAGGTGGGCGTCACACTCAAGCCATTAGCCATTCACGAGGGATAGTCTTCCTGGACCTCGAAGAGAACATGGCGTCCCACGTGATACTTGCAGGTTGAAGCGAAAGTTGGATATTTTTTCTCAAGGCCATAAAGAAAAATTTGAAGAGAAACGATGAGATGACCTTTAACCCTTTGCCAAGAGTCCTTTGCGCATTGAGAGAATCTCCATACCATGTCTGAACTAGCCAGCAAATTTAGCTCTTTGTCCATCGAAGAACCAACCCTTTCGAAGGAACAGCAGGCGTTGGCTGCTCAGTGGGAATCCGTTTTGAAAACGGGTCGCACACAAGAACAGTTGGACGAGTTGAACCTACAATTGAGAGACAACACTTTCGTTCTAGCTACCTATCAACCAACTTTGACAGATGTGCACCTTTTCGAAGTGATTTTGCCGCTTTTGAAAGAACTGATCTTCAGTAGCAAGGACGTCAAAACCACTTACGCCAAGTACAGACACGTTCTGAGATGGTTAGACTACTTGCAGAGGCTGTTGCAGGTGCCCAAGGATGATCAATTACAACTGAACTACGACGTGGACTTGCCCCGTGAAGTGATTGAGAAGAAGAAGAAGACCGAAAGCGCCCCTAAGGCTGCTGCTGCTGCTGAAACTGACGGGCAGAAGAAAGGTGGGAAAGGAGACAAGCCCAGGGGTAAACCTGATGAGGAGACTCTAAAGAAGCTTAGAGAGGAGGCGAAGGCCAAGAAGGAGGCCAAGAAGGCCGCCAAACTGTCACAACCGGCCCAGGCACCTGTTAAGCCCAAGCCCTCGGTGATTGATTTGCGTGTTGGTTTCATCCAAAAGGCCATCAAGCACCCCGACGCAGACTCACTTTACGTCTCCACGATCGATTGTGGTGATGCAGAGGGCCCCAGGACCGTATGTTCGGGTCTGGTGAAGTACGTTGAGTTGGAGGACATGCAACAACGTTACGTGGTTGTCGTTTGCAATTTGAAGCCCGCAAACATGAGAGGCGTCAAATCGCAGGCCATGGTGTTGTGTGGATCCACTGAAGGAGCTGTGGAACTGGTGCAACCACCAGCTGGTTCGCAGGCTGGTGACAAGCTGTTCTTCGAAGGTTACCGGGATGATGGCCCTAAGAGCCAGCTGAACCCAAAGAAAAAGGTCTGGGAACAGATTCAACCCCATTTTACCACCACGGCAGAGCGCGAAATCGCTTACAAGGATGAAGATGACATCCAAAATCCCTTGAAGAAATTGGTCAATGACAAGGGCGAAACGTTAAAGGTGGCCACTTTGGCCAACGCTAACGTGAGCTAGCCTTCATTATCAGCTACATAAAGAGATGTACGTAACTTCGTCATATTGGTATAGATTGAAATCTGTCCAGTTGTGTCTGCCAGAATTTCAGCTGTGGGAAAGACTTCGCAGTGTCCTGACACACGCATAATTGTTCTATGATTTTGTCCCTCCACTGGTCCACAAGTTTACTCACAACTCGTGCCCCCAAGAGTTGTGCTTCCGGAATGTGTGAACAATCGTCGAGTAACCTGCTGCAATGACCAAGTACTTGGTAAGATTGGCAATTCAACACTAGGGGAGACACCGTGGGTAGCATCCAGGGTTGCAACTCCTGCTGAGCCATCAGCCAATCAGCCAATTCTGACGCCAATGCATTGGTATATCCATTGGCCGCTACGAGAATTGTCAACGCAAAGGGGATCCATTGCGCAAACTGTTCCTTCACCGCTTCCAGTGGGTCAGATTTTTGCATGGCATGGCAAAACTCTACGGAAACCCTGCACCTCATGCAATCCAGATAAAACTTCCGAAACTGACCTCGGGACAAGATCGGATCCTGACCCTGTAACCACAAAAGTGTCTCTACCTCTTGATCCACCCAGCGGTCAACGCATTTTCGGACCGCCAAGGGATTAAAAGGGCCAACGGTCGAGGGAGATGTTATGCAGCAGTTCCCATCAAACAAGGAAAAGGGTCCCTGCTTGCGCATTCTTCTTCTATTGTCCTTGGTCTCCAAATCGTGAAGCATTTGGTCCAATACCCAGTTCACGTGACGCTGACTGTAGTTCCTGTGCTTCCCACAACCATAGACGGACTCCACCGCGTTGTCGTATATCTTCAACCTTCTCACACTGACAGTGAAAGAAACACTGTCTTTTAAATCCTCCTCTGGTTCACTTTCTGGGAAAGTGGTCCCCCGAAAGAGAACTCTCAGATCCTGTTTCGACAGCTTACGTCTTGTATGGGATCCGGCCAATTGTGCCTGCGATCTGTAGCGTCCGTGTGCGCTCTTGTATATATTGTCCTCTAGCCACACAAGTTGCACGTCGTAGCAGCACCTGTCCCCGTGTTTCTGGCAAAGCGTGCACTTGGGCCTACGTTCATCGCATCGCCGTTTCTTGAACCTGCAAGCCCAGCAGCCAGTAAAAGTCCTTCCCTTGCTAGTACTCATGGCCCTTAACAGCCTTGCAGACTTTAAAGGATCACATACGAGCTATATGTGTTCATATTATATATACTGAAGGGCGAGTGGCCTATTGTTAGTCCGGCATGCGATTAATCAACAAATGATTTTAATACCTTAGAGGTAAGACACCTTTATGCATCTACAAAAGACGACGCCACACGTGATAGCAAAATCATCGAACCATCTCCGCCGGAGTACCGAGAATCTGACCTTCGAGGCTAGAGAAACTGCCCTACAACCTGTCCTGGTGAAGAGTCTTGGCATGCATAAATTTTGGCTTCAGAGAGTGCGACTTGAACCCAGCAAGCCGCGCGGCTGAAACGGAACGCTGCTCCACCCCCTGGTCGAAAATCATCTCACCACCGAACTCACACTCAGTAGCCGTTCCACACTTCGTTGTAATTTTCCTTGCCCTTTGTCTCTGGCACATGGCCGTAGACCCAGGTGACAAATGCTAAAGCCACAAGGGTGAATATGATGTAGACGTAGCCACCGAGCATGTCGTGCAGGATGGGGAAGGCGAAAGCCACGACGAAAGTCCCTAGCCAGTTGCAAACCGTACCAAAGCTCTGGGCCGTCGCAGTGTCGCTTGGTGCAGAGAGTTCGCCAATGATCAGCAACGGGATGGGCCCCAGCCCCAGGGCGAACGACGTGACGTAGATTAGTGTAGAAGCAACCAGAAGATCCCCCATGCTAGCATTGATGCCGATGCTGATCGCCAGGGCGGCCACACCCATGGCCGCCGCAGACCCCATAAGCAGGCGTCTACGACCCAGACGGTCGATGACCAGTGACGCGATAAAGGTCATCACGACGTTGATAATGGAGATGGCAAAATTAACCTGGATGGCGTGGTCAGGCAGCAGCTGGCTGATCACTTTGACACCATACAGTATGATGGAGTTGATGCCGCAGAACTGCTGCGCCATCAGAATCACTGCGATAGCCATACGCGGTTTCGCATAGGCCGCATCCCTCACGTATTCCCACGGCGTAGGTGACTTAGTGACAGTGTATGCCTCCATCTCGTTATCACAAACACCGGTGAGCTCTGCCTCCCACTCCTGTACCTCTTGCTTAGCAGCCTCGTGGCTGCCACCGCGTAGTCTCTGCAGCACCGTGGTGGCTGGCGAGGGCTGTCCCTTGGCCAAAAGCCACCGCGGGGACTCGTCCACCCAAATCCACAGCACGAAGTTGATCACGGATGCCACGCCAGCCGCAAACATGAGCCATCTCCACCGGTACGAGTCCGCCCACTTCAATGCCAGCGTCTGCGTCAAAAGGATACCCGTATTGATGGAGAGCTGGTTCATAGACCCGAATGCACCCTTGAGGTCTAACGGACAGATCTCGTTGATGAACAGCGAGGTGATCACCACGTACACGCCACTGGCCAACCCAACGATGACCCTGCCGATGAACAACGCCGCATAGGAGTTGCTGCCGAACAAAATTAGCGAACCAAAGAACCCAAGGACACTGGTTGCCAAGCTTGCGTTCCGGCGCCCCACAGCATCTGCGAGAGGACCGGCGAAGCACGATCCAAGCAACCCACCGAGGCAAAACACTGCCGTGACCACACCAAACTGCATATCATCCAGCGGAATACATTGCTTCATCCCATGTCTGCCAAGCCACGTCTCATCATAGGGGAGCCCTTCCGTTGGGATCTTGAACTCTGAGCAGCTTAAAACCGACTGAGGGGCATTCAATTCTGCTGTATGGTATCCAAATTGAACCGACCCTAAACAGGTCACAAACGTGGAGAAAACGAGTCTCCCTGTCAGCCCAGAAGGTCTCTTTGAACCAAGCAACTGTTCTGTTTCAGACATACCTTCTCAAACCTCTGCTTGCGTAGAAGAGCCTTTCAGGAGTCAGTAGAATGATCACTTTATTTGGGATACTGTATATGTTTTTAGCTTCCTGTAAAGATGATCGGCAATAACAGCCACGAAATTCGAGTGACTGTTTTCTAGATTCCGTCAATCGTGATGTTGGTACATCTGTACATATTTGAAAATTGAATTTTTTATTCAAAAAAAAGATTTTGACAAACACGAAGCGACGCAACTTTTTAGAAAAAATAGGTGGTTGAAACTTTTCAGTAAAATGAAGGAGATGAGCTGAAGTTAGATCGTTATACTATACACACACCGAGTGAAGTGAAGTGAAATAGACCAAGATGCCTAGCAGACTCACGAAGACTAGAAAGCACAGAGGTCACATCTCAGGTATGTAGTTCCTAGGGAGGGAACGAAAGAACCAAGACGTGATTCTGTGTCGTGCCTAGGCGGGCTGCGAAGAGATGTATTTCTCTTGTTATTGTGTGAAGCTCCGAGCTTCGCTTTAACCTCCCTGCAGACCCGTCTTTGCCTCGATGCAGAAACCCCCACGGTAAATACTCGAAGATATTCTGGTACTAACATTGTATATACAGCCGGTTACGGTCGTGTTGGTAAGCACAGAAAGCATCCCGGTGGTAAGGGTATGGCCGGTGGTCAGCACCACCACAGAACCAACTTGGACAAGTTCCACCCTGGTTACTTCGGTAAGGTCGGTATGAGATACTTCCACAAGCAGGCTAACCACTTCTGGAAGCCAGTGTTGAACTTGGACAAATTGTGGTCGTTGGTGCCAGAAGACAAGAGAGAGCACTACTTGCAGTCCTCCTCCAAGAGCTCTGCCCCAGTCATTGACACTTTGGCTGCCGGGTACGGTAAGATCTTGGGTAAGGGCAGAATCCCCCAGGTGCCAGTCATTGTCAAGGCCAGATTCGTCTCGAAGTTGGCCGAGGAGAAGATCAAGGCTGCCGGTGGAGTCGTTGAGTTGATTGCTTAAGTTACGTACCTGTGTAGATTAATTATTTGCGCTTCTCAGTTTTGCAGATTTTCTTTGTTGTATATATATATATATACATATGAAGTCGAGGTTGGGACATATTTATCTGTAAGGTTCTCCGTTAGTTCCGCAAGGTGTGATGGACTCGCGCTGGAACCCGAGAGATAAGCTCCCACAGGACGTGCAGCTGGCATTGGCCAAGCCGCAGCCTGACCGCTTGCTGGCGTTCCACGATGTCGTAGCACAGCTCAAAATTCAGAAAAGAACCGGCTGGCTGGACCATGACATCAACGACTGTGAAAGCATCTCGGATCATATGTACAGGATGGGCATCATGTCGATGCTCATCAAGGATCCCGAGGTCAACAGGGACAAGTGCGTACGTATTGCACTCGTACACGACATCGCAGAGTCCCTCGTGGGCGACATTACGCCCTTGGATCCAGTCACCAAAGAGGAAAAGCATCACCGTGAGTGGGAAACTATCAAGTTTCTATGCGATGAGTTCATTGGCAGCTACAACCCAGTTGCTGCGAAGGAGATGATGGACGATTGGCTAGCTTACGAGAATATCTCATCGTTGGAGGCCCGGTACGTGAAGGACATCGACAAATACGAGATGTTGGTCCAATGCTTCGAATACGAAAGGAGACTTAACGATCCCAAATTTTTGAAGCAATTTTGGAGCGCTGTGAGTAGCGTCAAAACGCAAGAGGTGCAGAGCTGGGTAGAGAGCCTTTTGAGGGCAAGAAAAGAGTTCTTTAAATGCTAAGGAAAGTATGCCTTTCTTCGTTTATTTTAATCCTTTGTATACTATTATATCAAGAATTCTATCATTCGATGGTCCAAAGATTGTCATGGCCAAAGAGTAATTTACCCAATGCGTGCCTGGCGGCTAATGCCAAGAAACCCACCGAGAATTGCAATATCAAGATTGCGCGGCAAAGTTTATCCTCTCTCATGGGGCCAAACCACACAAGAACCAAATTGATCACCGTCATGTTGGTACAGCTAATGACCTCCCCCTCTTTGAACTCCAACTCGATCAATTTGCAAAAATGTAACAGTTTTAGTATGGGGAGAAAGAAAGACTTGGCTGGTGTCGACTGCAAATCGGCCCTCGAAGGGTACAACAATCCGCTCTTCTCCTCGAAGCGAGGCAGACGATGACGTGGGCATGGTACAATGTGAAACAGTTGTGGCACAGAATAAATGAAATTGAGTATCTGCGGTAAAAACAGCATCAACATCGTTTTAGAAAAATGGCCCAATATGCCAACCACCGCAAAGACCATGCCTGCAAAGTAACAGTAAGTGTCCCCCACGAATACTTTTGCGGGCCAGCAGTTCCAATTGTACAGCGCCAGGGATACCCAGAGAAAGGGTAGAATTAGGATAGCAGAGAACCGGTGGTTTTCCCAAGTCGTTGCGTGGCCCAAAGTCAAATACAACCCATCATTGATCAGCGCCAAAAGACCCAGCACAATGCTCTGACCTACTTCCAACCCATTGATACCAGCCAAAATATTGATAGAATTGGGACAGAAGATGGTCATGGCCATCATGTAGGCGTAGTACAACCAGCCGAGATCAATAGTGGAAATCTTTAGCCAATGTTGCATAAACCCAGGAACTAGCACATGGGTAGCGCCAAAATCCACGTAGTAAACTATTAATAGCGGGATGGCCCCAATGGCCGGTAAGAAGAACTTGTGTCTCCAACGCAAATCAAACAAATCATCGGCAATCCCCAACAGAATAGTACTCTCCAGGCACAAGATACTGCTCAAATATTCGGACAATTTATCATGAGGGAAGAAATTGGCCGGAGTTTCACATTGCTCCAGCACTGAAACATCACGGTGTCCTCCGCCAGATGTAGTCGTTACCATGTACTTATAGAACATGAAGGGGACACACAGCAGCATGATTAGAAAATAAACTGCGGCAGAAACAGCACCAATACTCTCTGGAATCACGGGCCTCCCCGGCTTGCTCATATCCTTGCCATAGAGGCCGATCTTGATAAACGAATTGCCAACCCTGGGGATCAACCAGTTGGTGGCTACATAACCCAGCAACGCAAATCCAGATGCATAGAGAACTGCAGAATGCTGCTTAGAGCAGCATATAAGCAGAATGGTTACCAGCGGCAGCAGAATTTTAAACATGCCCATCCTGCCCTTTGTTGTTATGGCTTCCGTGGTTTCTTTAAGCTCGCGTCGCTAAAGTTCCATGAAATTTAACCTTTTGAACCTGTTAGAGATTGGCCGACCACATATAGAAAAGTATAATAGGGAGTCTCAATCACAGCCATGAGACCTTTTGACAGTGGCCATGAAGATTTGATTCACGACGTCGCATACGACTTTTACGGGAGGCACGTCGCTACCTGTTCCTCTGACCAACACATCAAAGTTTTCAGGCTGGAGAAAGAGACTGGAGATTGGCAATTGAGTGATTCCTGGAGAGGACATGACAGCAGCATTGTGGCATTGGATTGGGCTAGCCCAGAGTATGGCCGTATTATAGCGTCGGCATCCTATGACAAGACCGTACGGCTATGGGAGGAGAATCCTGACGAGAAAGAGTGCGTAGGACGTCGCTGGACCAAACTGTGCACCTTGAATGACTCCAAGGGTTCACTCTACGATGTGAAATTTGCTCCAGCACATTTGGGACTAAGGTTGGCATGTATTGGTAACGACGGCGTACTAAGAGTCTACGATGCGCTAGAGCCTTCAGATATGAGGTCATGGACCCTGACTTCAGAGATAAATGTGCTACCGGTAGCGCCAGCGAGCCACCTGCAATCTGATTTTTCTCTGTCTTGGTGCCCCTCCAGATTCTCCACCGAGAAGCTAGCCGTGTGCGTGTTGGACCAAGCTCTCATATATCAGAGAGAAAAGGACAACATGCTGCATGTTGTGGCCAAATTGGAGGGACACGGTGGACTCATAAGGAGTGTCAGTTGGGCGCCATCAATTGGCAGATGGTACCAGTTGATCGCCACAGGTTGCAAAGATGGCAAAGTGCGTATTTTCAAACTAACGGAGAAAGGAGGATCCGCTAATAATGCCTCTCTGATGGACAATGAGAGTAATAGTGACGCAACGACCCAGGAAAACATACAAAAATCTTTCAACCTTTCTCACTCACCTCTGCAAGTGGAACTGCTAAGCGAACACGACGACCATAAAAGCGAAGTCTGGTCCGTCTCTTGGAATCTCACGGGAACCATACTGAGCAGCGCGGGCGACGATGGTAAAGTGCGGCTATGGAGATCTACTTATTCTAACGAATTTAAGTGCATGTCTGTGATCAGCGCGCACCAACCGCAACTACGTGAGAGCCAGCAACAGCCCCCTAAGGCCTAGCTACAATTGTATAATAGTAGAGGCACTTTTGGTTAAAAGCCTTGAACTAGTATCCCTTGATCCGCATCCATTTTGTTAGCACGCCATTAGTCAGCCTTTTGCTTAAAGGTAGTGAGTTTTGCGATCCAGCTACTTCTTAATTTTATAGGGTAAGACCGAAATGTTATCAAACTTACACGCACAATCCATTTACCTTAGAAGATTTACTTCAAGTCGTTTCACTCATACAGTGAAGTTTTCAACTAGTCAAAGACTCCATAACATGTCATCCAAGTTTTTCACTCTAGAGCCAAAGGATAAGACTGGCCAACCATTCCCCTTCTCGCAGTTTGAGGGCAAGGTTGTGCTCATAGTCAATGTAGCATCCAAGTGTGGGTTCACACCTCAGTATAGTGAATTGGAAGAGCTATATAAAAAGCACAAGGATGAGGGATTCGTTGTTGTGGGATTCCCCTGCAACCAGTTTGCTCACCAGGAGCCTGGTACCGATCAGCAGATCGGTGAATTTTGCCAAGTTAACTATGGTGTTACTTTCCCCATCTTGAAGAAGATCGATGTCAACGGCAAGAACGTTGACCCAGTTTACCAGTTCCTGAAGAGCCAATGCTCTGGAACTTTTGGTTTGACTCGTATCAAATGGAACTTCGAGAAATTCTTGGTCGACAAGCAGGGCCAAGTTGTCGAGAGGTATTCCTCTTTGACAAAGCCCTTATCTTTGGAACCTGTTATCAAAGAGCTTCTTAGAAAATAATAACGATCCTATTTAATTTTGAATAAATTTATATGGATTTACTCCAACTTTACCTTTTTGTTCGACTTCTCATCACTTGCGTCGGTGACTTGGTCTGGCGCTTCAACCTTCTCGTCGTCGCTTCCTTTTGGTTGGCTGCTGAGATCCTTCTTCGCATCAGGATCCGCCTTCATAGTCTCATGCTCCTTTTCCATTTCCTCTCTTATTCTCTTTCCATTCTCATCCTCCTCTTGTAAGCGCTTCTTTGTCTGATCGTCCAGCAGAACTCCATCATTGAACTCCTTTTCCAAGCATTGCAACAGCGTGTATGCCCTCCTAGCTAATTCTACGGGGGTTCTACTTTGGAAATAATAATTGAATTCGAACAGGGGACAGTCTCTTATCTCATCACGCATCAACTCGTAAACATCGTCCCTGTCCAAGCCGTATTTGAAAAGCATGATCAAAATGAAGCGATCCTCCTCTTCAGAAAAAGTCCTTTTATTATTCGTAGATGGCGGATGCTTCAAAGTTAGGTCAAAAAGTGGATTTGCGTATTGAACCATCTTACGGCGTAACGCTTCCTGTTGATGCTTTACTTTCTTGATCTTTTCCTCTTCACCTTCGATGAATTTCAGATGCTTTTCGTAGTCCTCCACACGTTCGATGTTGGACCAAAAACTCTTAGCGTAATCTCGCACTTCGTCTACGGTCTTTCCTGGGGCCAATTCCATGGCGATGGCTTGAATGGAATTTCTACCGTATTTGCCTGACGCTGTAATGAATTTTCTGAACTCAGTCTTACTCCAGTTGGCGTAACCTTCATTCTCCCATTCAGCTTTCGATTTTTCCTCTTCTGGAGTCAACGGTTGGGCGTTGCTCACTGACAGCTTCAAAATTTCCAACTTTTGGTTTTTCTCCTTCTCATCACTGATATCCCCATAAGTCGTTTTGACATCATCCATGTTGGGCGTATACTCTGCCTTCTTTGCATTCCAAAAGCGTTCTTTCTCGTAAAGCAACTTCAATTGGGGGTGTTGCAATTGATGTGAATAATATGGATGTGGTCTTGGCATTCTCGGATTCGAAGGTGTGGAAGGTTTCCCCGTTTGCAGAACATCCTTGTAATACCCATCAATTGAATAATCTGCAGCCTTACGTCCACGCTTAGTTGGCTCTATCCATGTGGGACTGATGATATCCTTTTGGACTTTCTTTTTAAAATCTTGGCCATTCCACTCGTATGCAGAGTCTTGGTTAAACCTTTGCAAATCATCTAGGCCTAGGGAAGAATATTTTTCATTCAACGATTTAGTCTTGGACTGAGAATTAGCCAAGATGGAGTCCAGGTCCATTAAATCATCTTTGTGATTTTCCCCCTCTGGCTGTTCCGTACTTGCTCGACTGGGGGTGGAACTTTTGAAAACATCAGCGGCACCGTGTTGGATCATCGACAGCAAAGCATCTTTTGAGTCGTTTTTATTCTCTCTCTTATTCTTTTGGGAAGACGTTCTATTCTGTTGGATAACCAATTGATCTAATCTAAGCTTTTGGGTTGCTCTCTCCAATATTTTCTCCTCCACTGAGTTATCCGTGACAAATCTGAAAACTTTGACCTGTTTCTTCTGACCAATACGGTGTGCTCTGTCCATAGCTTGTAGATCTGCTTGAGGGTTCCAATCGGAGTCGTACAATACCACCACATCGGCAGTAGTCAGATTAATACCCAATCCACCAGCACGTGTAGTTAGCAAGAATAAAAACTTGCTTGAGTCAGGACTGTTGTATTCATCTATCGATCTAATTCTGTCCTCATGGTCAGTAGAACCGTCAATTCTGCAATATTCGTAATGCCTGAAAAAGCAATAGTCTTCCAGAATATCTAACACTCTCGACATTTGGCTGAAAATTAATACACGAGAACCTTGCTCTTTGACCTTTCTTAATAACTGATCCAAAATTTTCAACTTTGCAGAATTATAAACCAGGTGCTCGTCCGTAGTGTACGGCGGACCTGGTTCCGCGCCATCGAACAGATATGGATGATTACAACATTTTCTCAATTGCATCACAATGTTGAGTAACCTTGTCTTTGATTCTTTTTGACCACTAGATGCATTCACGGCATCCAAATCCTTTTCCAGGATTTGTTTGTACCATTTCTTCTGCATTGAGGACATCCCAACGTAAACATTCAGCTCCTTCTTAGGGAGCAGCGATTTTTCCACATCATTTTTAATACGGCGAAGTAAAAAAGGTTGCAACACGGTGTGCAATTGTTTAACGATTTTTTCCTGGTCCTCGTCCGTGGCCTCTGAAGAAAACCACTCATCGAAATCTTCAGAGCTGGAAAAGATGTCAGGCAGCAAGAAGTTGAGCAATGCCCATAGTTCGTGCAAGTTGTTCTGCAAAGGAGTACCTGTAATTAGCAGCCTGTTCCGAGACGAAAACTCCCTCAGAACCTGGGACAACAGAGATTCTTCATTTTTAATTCTGTGCGCCTCATCTATCACAATGTACTGCCAATCTATTTTCTTAAAATGTGTCTTTTCTTTGATCGTAATCTCGTATGATGCCACCACGATGTCGAAATCACAAGACAGAAGCTTCTTATGGACCAACTGGGATCTTTCCTCCTTGGTACCTTGCAGGACAAAAGCGTTGAACTCCGGCGTCCAATTATTAATTTCTCTCAGCCAATTATTCAAGGTTGATTTGGGGGCAATGACAAAAAACGGACCTGGTACCTTTTCAACATATCTCAAATATCCCAGAAAAGAAATCGTTTGTAAAGTCTTGCCCAGCCCCATCTCATCTGCTAATATACCTGCCAAGCCACTTTTATGAAGTGAAATGAGCCAATTCAAACCTTGAATCTGATATGACCGCAGGGTTCCATTGATGAAAGGAGGCGATTCTGTAAATTGGAAATCGATCCCAGCTTCCTCATCTTCATCAGCTTCTTCACCTTTCAAAAGCTCTGCATCTTCCTCCCTCTCAGTCTTACGTCTCCTTTTATTACTACTAGAACCTCTAACGTTTCTGTTACCATTATTGCCGTCCAGCGTATCCAGTACTTTCTTGAATCTATCATCCCTCTGTGCCCTTCTTTCAATAAAGTGTCTGAAGAGACCACTTAATGATAAAAGATGTTCAAACCTCTGAGTCGTACCTTCTATATCAAATTTATGCTGATTGGCATCTTTCAAAAGGTATCGTTCCTTATTGGAATCAGGATCGTGCGCAGGAAGTCCCTCTTGATAGGGCTTTAATTCGTCCCAATACTTTTGGTCCACTGTCATCACCAACTAATTCAGTTCCCGAAGGATAATGGTACTATTAGATGAACAATAGGTGCTGCTATTCTCAGGAGTGAAGCGGTACGGTCGTGTCCCAGCTAGCATGTTGGAAAGAAGAATTAAAATTGCAAGAGGGCAATCCTGTATGTTGTCACGTGATATATTTGCCCATTACATATATTCAAATTACTGGCACTTCCTTGAGTGAAAATAGTGGAAATCTTAAAATGAGCTTGAACATCGGCAGTAAAGAACAAAATTTTTGAAGATATGCTAATATTAATGTTTGATTATTGAAAGAATGCAATTTTGATTTGTTTTCCCACGCCGGGCGAGATCAAAAAACTCAACATCCATGGAAGATGATGTACCAGTGTCCAATACAAGGATGGTAGGTTTTATGACAGCGCTCAATGGAAGAATCCAAAGCAGAACATGCCACAAAAACTAGGCTTCCACCCTGCGCGGTGCGCATCTTCCAAAACCGGTTTGTTCTGGTTGGCACTTACGACTTGGATAAAGCCACTGGCAATAGAACCGGCTCATTGGATGTTTTTGACCAGAATTTACGTCTTTTACGATCTTACGACACCTATGGTGCGATATTGGACTTGAAAATTTCTCCATTTGAACATGACTTGGTTGGCACTGCTCATTCTACCGGCAATGTGACCTTGTGGAGAATTGTGTGTGCAATGGGAGACGACGACGAGGTTGAATTAGTGCCAATTACCAACTTACAAATATTTAATCCAGAAGTATTAATCTCTTCGTTGCAATTTTCACCGTTGAACGCACAATTATTAGCTGTGACAAGCACGTCCGGTGAATGTGCAACGTTGGATCTATCGTTAGGACAGCCGAGCATAAAAATTAAAGTGCAAGGAGGCACCAGGGATGTGGTAGAAAATCTTGGGGATCAATTCTCCGGAGTGCATTCGTTGGAATGCTGGACAGCGGAATTTGGACAACTTTCACCTTTACAAGAAGTTCTTTTTACCGGTGGTGACGATGCAACTATAATGGCACATGACCTGCGCTCCAAGGATTGTATATGGAGTAACGGCAGAGTTCATGAAGCAGGCGTGGTGGCCATAAAATGCAGTACACCAACGTTTCGTGCCACGCAGCCGACGTCCATTGTCACAGGTTCCTACGATGACCACATACGAGCCCTCGATTTGAGGATGTTGGGAGACGTTTTATATCCAGGACAAAATGCACCAGTGGCGAAGAAATTGCAGCGAAACCTAGGAGGCGGTGTGTGGAGATTTAGCGAAGTCCCTGTGGAGTTGCAAAATTCTTTTTCGTCAGATAGCCTACTTGTATGCCGCATGTACAATGGCGCTGCAGTGGTGACATTGGACTCAAACGACCCGGAATATTTCACAGTGGTCAAGCATTTGAGCAATGGTCACGAGTCGATGTGTTACGGTGGTGACTGGTGCTCTGAATTTATTGCTACGTGCTCTTTTTACGATAAATCACTTCAAAAATGGAATCCATAAATTCTTTAATATTATTTCATGTTCTGAAGGCGACAGTTTCTGTCCGGATTTGTGTTTCTACACGGTACAACCGGACACTGTCCTTAAAAAAGTTTTTTTTTTTCAGAAAGCCATAGCTCATCGCAGTTAACAAGTAAAATTATATTTTATTATTGGCAAGTTATACTTGTAAGCTAACCGAATAGCTTTAAACTTTTAATGCCTCCAAAAGAAGCTCCTAAAAAATGGAAACAGCCAAGGGGCCCCAAGCCCGTTCCGCATAGGAATAAAAACACTGTTGGGTTGGGTAGAGCCATCAAATATGCTCGTCAGAAGGAAAATGCCGTCACCTTCTTGCCAGATGGAGAAATGAGATTCACTACAGAAAAACACGATCCAGAATGGGTGAAGCTGAGATCCGTAACGCAAGAGTCCTCGCTGGATGAGTTTTTAAACACAGCTGCTTTGGCCGATAAGGATTTCTCAGCTGACCGTCAATCTAATGTAAAGATTATTCGCATGGACAGCCAGGAGTCTGCAGTGACCAATGGATTTACCATGACTAATGAACAACGTGCGAAGTTGAGCTCTTTGCAAAAAGAGCATGTCTTTGACTTGATTGTGCCCAGGAGGCCACCTTGGACCGAGGACATGACAAAGTATCAGTTGGAGAGACAGGAAAATGATTCGTTTTTGGAATGGAGGAGGAAACTTGCTCAACTGCAAGAAAATAACGAAGATCTGGTGCTAACCCCCTTTGAAAGAAACATAGAAGTTTGGAAACAGTTGTGGAGGGTCGTGGAGAGGTCTGACTTAGTGGTGCAAATTGCAGATGCCAGAAATCCATTGTTATTCAGGTCGCTGGATTTGGAGCGTTATGTCAAAGAAATCGATGAGAGAAAGCAGAATTTGTTATTGGTGAATAAGGCCGATCTTTTGACACCAAAGCAGAGGATAGCGTGGGCCAAATATTTCCGTCAGAAGGACATTGCGTTCACCTTTTTCTCAGCATTGAGAGCCAACCAATTGCTGGATTTGCAGGAGGAGCTTGCAGAAAATTTCCGGCATGATACAGAGGAGAACTATGAGAGTGAAGAATTCAAAGATCTAGACCCTGAGTTGTTAGAAAGTATTAAGATTTTGACCATAGACCAACTGGATCAGTTGTTTTTGGAAAAGGCTCCTATGACTCCTATAAGACCACCACTACCGGGGCAGCAGCCTATGATTCAAATTGGTATGGTCGGGTATCCCAACGTTGGTAAATCTTCCACTATCAATTCTCTAGTTGGAGCAAAGAAGGTCTCCGTTTCGTCCACACCAGGTAAGACAAAGCATTTTCAGACTATTAAACTTACCGACTCTGTCATGCTGTGCGATTGTCCAGGTTTGGTCTTCCCCAACTTTGCATACAATAAGGGTGAACTAGTATGCAACGGTGTCCTGCCCATTGACCAGCTACGTGATTTTGTGGGGCCCTGTACCTTGGTCGCAGAAAGGATACCCAAATACTTCATGGAGGCAGTTTATGGGCTGCACATCGATACTCGCTCTCCTAACGGCACCGACAAGGGACAAAACTACAATTCCCAAGAGCTGTTAACTGCTTATGCAAGGAATCGTGGGTTTATGACCCAGGGATACGGCTCTGCGGACGAATCCCGCGCTAGTCGTTACATCTTAAAAGATTATGTGAATGGTAAGCTTCTCTATGTCAATCCACCACCACGGCTGGCAGATGAGACACCTTATACAAGAGAGGAGTGTGCAGAGTTTAACAGTGAGCTGTACACTTTTGAAAGGTTGCCAGAATCGAGAAGGGAACAGTTGAGCGAAGCCGCCAAATCGAAGGGCTATCACACATTCGATTTGGCCAAAGATTTGAGTAAACTATCCTTCTCTGGACACCAAGGTAGCGGAGATGGCAAGGAGGCCACCTCAGTGACACATGGTGGTAAACAGGCGGCTCTTCACAATGCCGTTGATGAGCTGGATAAAGAGTTTTTCCAGATGAGCAAAATAGAGGGCAAATTGTCAACACCATTCCACAAAATACACAATGACAGCGCGGATGGTACCAAGAAGCACAACAAGAAGAATAAAAAGGGCAAAAAGAAAGCGTCAATGTATTCAGACTAGTCTCAAGAAGAAACTGTATAGTAAGAACAAGTAATTAGCTTCTATGAAGACCTACAAAACTGACAATTTTTTACCCGGAAACGATTTTTTTTTTCAGAAGGTTTAAAAGTTGAAAATACGAAGATTCATCTCTCTCTTCTCTAGACCCTATTAGAATACCATGGCTCTTCAATACATTCCGAAGTGCTCGAGAGAATCATGGAATGGTGGCATCATGGTAAGGAATATTCGCTTTGTTTAGTTGAGAGTTTTTCTTGCTTCACGGGGCGTTTTTCTTATCATGGTGCCCAAAGCCATTTCAGTTCTCGTTCCCACGCATTGAGGATAAGCTTAGGTAGCCTATATTAGGATACACCACGCCCTTTTCGCTAACAACGACTGAATCCCACAGATCGTAGTTTGATAGTAGGTGGGCGGAAATTTATTTGTAACTTGATATATGTGAGACATATATGTCCTGACCTTGAACATAAAACCTCGATGGCAAGAATTTGCTTTGGATTTTCATCTTAGCACCTGTAGTCTGAGTTGTGTTGGCCAATGATTTATTGAACTTCTGCAACTAAGCGATTTTGCTAGTAGTTATTTTATGGTGGGTTACAAGATTACCTCTTCGTAATAACATATGTTGATAACAAGAACTAAGAAAAAGTAAATCGATCACTAGAGGCCATTAGCTTAAATATACGAAACCACTTTGCCAACTGACCGATGGACGTGGAACAGAGATATAGAAAAGATTTGGAACATGTCAGTGATACGTTATTAGAATATCTCTTAAATACCAAACATCTGGGCAACCTTAGCATTCTTAGAGCAGACGCGGTGGAGGCAGATTTGAAATGCTATGGCGGAAAAGATCACATTTATCAGTACCGAACTCGCCATAGAGCACTGGAATTCGAGTGTTTCGAACAGCAAGATGCTAACCTTTCTTCTTTGGCCCAGAGATATGATGAATACCAGGGAAGCCAAAAGACTAGGAAGTTCAGCGTGGATTTTGATGCGCCAACTATTGAACCAAGCATAAGCAGCGTGATTGAAGAAGAGTTCATACGAGAGGAAAGCTCCGATACTTCTGGGCTGACGGAACTGAGAAAACGCCTATTAGGGAGAAGGTTATCTGGGGAACATAATGCAGAGAAATCCGCAGAGAGACAGATAGAAGATCAGGACAACTTGCAAACCGATCTTGTCCAAGACATGGTAAAACTTGTAGGAAGTTTGAAGCAAGGGGCTACTGCGTTCCAAGGTGCCCTGGATGAGGACAAGTTTGTGTTAGATGCCGCTGAGATCGGTGTGCAAGTGGCATCAAGAAGTTTGACAGATGTAAGTGGCAAACTGAAAAAGTACGATAAGAAGAAGCTGGGATATCTATTTTATATTTTGACTACCATTTTTATGATTGTCGGACTATTGGTGACCTTTATCATAATAAAACTTTTTCCGGCTCTCTGAATCTTTAAATAAATGTTTATTTACAAAAACAAGGAATCACATTAGGCGCCGCTATGCCAAACTTCGATCTTACCTGCTAACGACTATCCATAACACCCCCGGAGACTGTCACACTAAGGATAAAACACTATTTGCTGGGAATGAAACTTGATATCAGCGCACTGTGGAAGGATTCCAAAATAAATTCCAAGTTTTCTGTTGGCATTTCTTCACTTCTTACAAATGCATTGACTTTTAAAAGATTTCAAACAATTCATTATCTTTGTTCTTCAACACCTTACCCAAAGTTTTCTTAAGCGCATTAGTGAACATATTGAAGAAGATGGAAACACTCAGAATGTTACCCAACGATCTAAAAAAAAATTCACACTAGTGTATGATGAAACTTGGCCCTTTCTGCCGACTTTTGCCACGGCATAGTGCATTATGGTGGCGCTTTGGGAGCCTTGACAAATACCAAGGAGAGTAATACCGAAAATGAGTTGTATATTATAAGCGACAGGGACCTCGTTATCACCAAACACCGGCTGACTTTGGTGGGCGGCCATATGCAAGCAATAATATCCGATGGCTGAGAGCGCAGACATGAAAAAGATCGCTAAAGCTGAATACTACATTGTAGATTCGCGGGTGGGTTTAGAGACTCTTTTCATGAGCCAACCGATTAGCAAAGATCCTGCAGAATACGATAGCACGATGCATACGATATAAGCACCACACTAACACCCCACATTAATTGCAAAAACAATGGAATGACAAATATACTCAATCGCTGCCAGTAGGCCTGAATTACCGCCAAAAATCAAGGACCTTTGAGAACTTCCATAAGTATAATTTTTTCAATAGCCACATATTTCTCAACAATAAAGAAACTAACAGATGAAATGATGGAAAGCGTAAAGCTCTGCTTCTTATAGGACAACCAACCTTGATCTTCTAAAGAAGTATTCTGATTAGTAGAAAACAAGATAATGAAAGCTGAAATGCCCACCAGCAGACAAAAGCTGCCAAAGTCTATTGTTTCCCAGGATCCCTTGATGTCTTCGTTACAGTCCTGAATATATTTCCAAGACAATAAAGTGTGGCCAAGCAGAAAGGGACTTGTGGTACGAACAATCCACTCACTCCAACATAGGTCAGAAGAATGCATCCAAGCGGACTACCTTAACTTTGAAAGATTCCCCCAATAACAGCGCCTCACCCTCGATACTTGCCTCTTTCTAACAGAGGTGTCATATCAGAGAGTACGATGTTGGTCATGGCACCTGTACTCGAACCGCCGACGCCCAAAATAACTCTAGCAACCACCGAATTGTGGCATGTTCTTCGAGAAAATACACATGGCCACACTCATAAAAAGTATTATTTCACTAAACAGCAGTAGGCATTTCCTTCTCCCAATGATGTCGATAATCTTGCCATATGATTGCCAGATAGAGGTTGAGCGGCAGTGGTGGTTAGAAGGTACGCCGTAGCAATCATTGAGGCCTGCTGAAATCGAGACGCCACTTCATTCACAGTGGTTGATACGATGGTAGCATTCAGTGCTGAGAGAGCGAAATTCGTCCACGGAGGGTTAAAATCAAATGGAAGGTCTTAGAACTCCTCAAATCAATTCCAAATCCTCCTCCAAGCCGCTTCCCCAGCCGCTATCCAAACTGCTATCTAAACCGCCGGACTTATCCACAATTTACCTGGATGCTTCATTCTTATCCGATGAAAGCGCCGTTAAATAGACTGGCTGCTTGTCAAGTGAATTCAATTAAACCTCTTGGGTTAAGGCTCTATTATCAATCATCGTAATCGTTTACATGAAGAATCACTTTTTAGAAAGGGAAATATTAAGCCCATATTCGCTTGCAAGTCACTTTTTGATTTATGCCATGTGCACGTTTATTAAGACTTAGCTGAAGTTCAGTTGACGCTGATGTGCTGCTGCAAAAGATTTCCAGGCTGTAAGTGAGCATTTTTTAGCTATGAATCTTGGAATCTAAATTTCCCGAATTGAGCATGATGCAAGCCTCGAACGAAAGATTTTGTTGTTATGACAACGTTTTTGAGTAAAGGTTTAGTGTCAAAAAGTAGCAACTATGTGATCGACGATCAGGCATAACCTGATTTTAACCTTAATTGTATGTATATGAGGTAGCTTCAGATCGAAAAAAAAAGTGTATCATCTCATTTTATACAGTTTTGGATTGTTTCCAGACAGCAGCAAATAAAATAGTCGAGAGTATGAAACTCAAAATAAGACACCATCTGCTGGGAGTAAAGCTCGCTGCTAGTGCTTCTTGGAAGGCGCTGAGTACGAGCTCAATATCTTTGGAGGGCATCTTTTCATTCCTCAAATATGCGTTATCCATGAGCAGTATGGTAAGCAATTCGTCGTCATTTCCACGCAAAACCTTCCCTAATGTCTTCCTGAGAGCATTGGTGAAAACATTAAGAGAAATAGAGACACTGAGCACGTTACCCAAAGACCTGAACAAAAGATTGACACTTGTAGAAGATGCTTGCTCCCTTCTACCAACCTTTGCAACGTTGTAAAGCATAATGGTCACGTTTTGAGATCCCTGACATAACCCAAGTAAAGTTATACCAAAAATAATGGCCCAATTGTATTTTTTAGATATCTTAACACCATCGTACACTGGTTGGCTGTCATAGATCGCTCTATGGATAAAATAATACCCGACTAGGGACAAAATTGCCATGAAGAAAACGGCAGCCGCTGAACAATATAATGTCGACTCGCGAGTTGGTTTGGATACCTTTTTCATGGTCCAACTGGTGAAGATAGAACCTGCGGAACAAGACATGACAATGAACATTACGTAACCACCGGAGCCACTTACGCTCACACCCCACAGTAGTTGTAAATATAACGGGACCATGAATAAACAAGTATAATTGACCATAGCGACAAATCCTTGTATAAATGCCATGAGGCCTAGAGTTCCCTGCAAAATTGACCTTGGAATAATGCTTTCACTTGCAACATATCTTTCCACAATTATAAAACTAACCACTGATAGTATAAGCAGTGCACAACTCCACTTTTTATAAGCAGGCCAGCTGCTGCCGTCTGAATTGGTAGTAGCATCATCGGCGGAGAAAAATAAGATGAAAGCTGATATTCCAACAAGTAGGCACAGCCCCCCACCAAAGTCTATTCTCTTCCAGGATCCTTTCGTGTCCTGTTTATAGTCTTTGACGTACTTATAAGACAAATAAAGGCTGCCAAGGCAAAAGGGAATTTGTGGCACAAACAAACCGTTCAAGCCAAATAGTTTTAACAGTATTCCGCCGAGTGGCCCTCCTAGACCTTGGAAGACTCCTGCCAGTACCGCCCCGTAACTCCAATAAGTTGCTCTTTCAGATAAGGGCAGAATGTCAGAGAGCATAATAGTACTTGTAGCGCTATTTCCTGAGCCACCTACGCCACATATCGCACGAGCGACTGCGAGCTGAGGTATAGTTCTTGAAAAATTGCACAACAGAACCCCAAGGGCAAAAACGCATTCACCAAAGAGCAGGCATTTTCTTCTCCCTATTATATCACTTACTTTGCCATACAATGGCTGGGTAGCAGTGGTTGTCAAAAGGTATGCGGTGGCAACCCAAGTGACCATCGAAGCTTGCTGGAATTTGGATGCGATGTCATTAACAGTGGTGGAGACAATGGTTCCATCGAGTGCTGCTAAGGCAGTATTTGTCCATAACGAGGTAAGAACCCAGCGAAAGTTGGAATCTCTTAAATCAACTTCCAGATCTTCTTCATCCACTTCATCCCCTTCTGGATATGAATCATCATCAAGTGAAGTGACGAAAGCTTCCGCTCCAGATTTTCCAAAGGACTCCAGCTCAATAGCCCCAACGTCGGCTTGGTCCGCTTTCATGCTCGAAGAGGTGGTCGCAGGTCCTGAAAATTCGCACTTTTTGAGAAAGTCATGGTTTTTATAATGTAATGCAACCACTGATGCGATGAGCGATTACTGTGCGTCATATTGGCGACGTCAAAAACTGGGACATCTCTGTCAAAAAACTTCAAGATAATCTGGCCGAAAGAATAACAAAACTTTGTTATGCTAACTGCATGGGATATATAGTAAGCTGTGAGTTGATTGCAGGAACTTAGAAATATTCAATTCCTCCCCCGAACTCGATCTTGCGACCTCCTTTGCACGTTTGTTATGTTTGTTATTTTTTTTTTCTTATAAAAAAAAATAAATAAAATCTGAAAAAAATGCATTTCCAATTCCTTATTACTTTTACAAGACCTCTATTTAACTATTTGACATCAATCATCAATTCGTCGGTGGCCTCGGGATTAACAATGAATTCTCTGCCAGCGCCAGCAAGTAATTCTCTTCTGATTTCTGGTCCAATCGCCCTATGGCCTCTTTGACGAACAGTCTCCAACAGAAAATCTCTTTGGTCTGGAGTAATATCATTTTTGTATCGTTGGGCAAAGCTTAAGAATGCCTTGTGCCATACCACGGGCAACACTCTCGTGGCATCTTCATTATTGCTTCCGTCATCTAAAACTCTGAATCTCATGAAATAGTAAACACATTCATCAATTGTTTGGTAAGGTAGAGCGTACTTTTTCTCCAATAGTACTTTGATGAATACGGTAGTTGCCGGGGAAAAGGGTAACCTCAGTAGATAACCTAGCGCCGCAGAAGAATGCAACACGGGTACAGAAACTTTAGCAAGCACACTCGCTGCAATGGTAGCTTCTCTGACATTGCAACCACCTTCCACTAAGGGGAATAAAAATCCTTTCAAAAATGCACTTGGTTTGTAAAGCGATTTTTTCAACGCACGGTAGATGTGATAATTCAAAGTATGATCTGTAGAAGACTCAATGTTCTCACAAAACTTTTCCAATAGTACAATATTAACAAATTGTTGAGCCTCGGGTGCACCCATATTGGAAACAAAAAGTTTAGTAGCTTCAAAGGTGGCGTGAGGAGACCATTCCCCTGGGTTGGTCACATACAGCACATCTTGCCAATTTCTCAAAGAGGGTAACACTTTAAAGAGTTTGGGTAGTTTACCATGAGTCCATGTCTTTAAGATGGTACCTACCGCAGTGTAAGCTTTGATGACTTTTTCAGGCAGGGCCACACCTTCACCGCGTATTGGACCTGGCTGAGCTCTCTCAGCGTCAGCTTCACCTGCATCCATCGCATCTTCACTTTGTATTTCTTTCTCTCTGATTGATGCCAGGATTTTGTCTGCCAAGTTATAACTACCCCCCAAAGAGTTGAAATCTTTCGACTGTTTGAAATATTCATCGAACATAGCTGCATCCTCTTCATCAACTTGTACCAGTTCTTCTTCTTCTTCTTCCTCGAATTGACCCTCTTGCTCAGGTTCAAAATCAGAGATATCCTGCCCAGCGTTTTGCTCATCGTCGTTTTCTGCATCTTCATAGTTCACATGGAATCTAGCCACAGAATTGCTGGCCGTTATCTTCTGTTTCGCCTCATCATCAGCAATTTCATCCTGTTGCTCTTTGGCGAGTTGCAAAATTCTCCTGGAGGCCTTATCATCCACGAAATCTTCCTCGTCGTCATCCTCCTGCCTATCCTTTTTCGACTTCTTCTGTTTAATTTTTCTCAAATGACCCTCTGCGGAGTCCAAATCTTTTAACAACGGATCATGTCTTTGATGTCTAGATCTTGTGTTTGTAGCTCTACCCATGACTAACTTAGTTGCTCACCTTTTCGATACCTGTGTTTATTGATAATATTCTGCTCATCTCATCTCATCCCATCGCTTTAAAATTTTTCAACTTTTCAGCGACAGGAAAAAGAACTTTGAATTAGAAAAAAAAAATCATAACAATAATAATGGCAGCAATAATGATAAGGAATCACTGCTAATTTATTCCCAAAGCAGTTCTGTACACCTTTGCTACCCAGATGACAACGCCGCCTGCGCCTGCTAAGTAAACGGCAAGGCAAAATCCAGGACCTGTTATAACACAGATGTCAGCTATCGTCGAAAGCATTAAAAACACAAAGCCGCCAGACGAAAGTATTCGTTTTAGGCCGGGATGAGAGTTTCCACTTTTATCGACAGTTACATCTCCAGATAACACTTTGTTAGACAGTTCTACAGTGGTGTTATCCTCTTGCTTTTTAGGTGTGCTGAACTGCTGGTTTGACCAGTGTGTCTGAACCATTAACTGGAGCCCCTCTAGCAAAGAGTTCAAATGGCCAATTGTGCTTTCCACCGTTTTCGAACTATATGAAATCTGCGCAACTTTGAGTTGCAGCAGAATATCCAGTGCCGACAATATTTGTTTCTCGTCTTGGAATTTCTTTCCAACCTGCAATATTAGGCTGTCTATGGTAGCCAATTTTTCAACAGCGTCCGTGAGTTTCCACTTCGGTTCCTCTTCTTTAGACACAATTAACATTTTTTTAATATCCTCCGTGAATGTGTGTGACATGCGTTCAAGCTCTGGTGCCAAAGAAGGTCGCAGGGAAACGGGCAGAGGAGAACAATTTCCAAAATTTAAAAGTAACTGTAAAACAATTGAAAGCGCCAAAATTCGTTCGAATATCATAGTTTAAAGAAGTATTTTTGTTCCTTCGAAAGAAAAATTTGATGTATGTATGAGAAGGGCAGCTAATGAAATATGAAATCCTTCGATTCTATTGCTAGAGCTCTAATCCAATACACGCATATATATATTTACACATATATATCTTAAGCGCAATGTTTCTACAATGGTTTCTCCAATATCTGCCATGTTAACGTGTTTCTCACTTACATCTTCGATTTCACGTGACTGTGAAATTTTCTAAAGTTTGTAAATAAGATGAGCGAGCAATAAAGCACTTCGTGATCAACCATCATTCAATGCATTTCGAAATAATTTAGAGAGAATTAGTGATCTTGACTGACTAGGGGAATCTCTAATAGGTTGAATAAAAATGAAGAGAGCCGGTAGCGAGGAGTCTAATGGCGTGATTGCCAGTACTAGAGGCAGGAAGGCTAGCAAGACCCACGATTCGCACGTTTTGAATCATATCAATGACTACAAACCGCATTACATCTCTGTACAACCACTGGATATTTTCTGTTGGGGCACTGGATCCATGTGTGAATTAGGATTGGGGCCCTTGGCCAAAAATAAAGAAGTTAAGAGACCTCGTTTAAACCCTTATTTGCCCGTCGATAAAGTTGGCATTGTATCTATTGCTGTTGGTGGAATGCATACGTTGGCAGCTGACACTGAGAGCAATGTTTGGTCTTGGGGCTGTAATGATGTGGGGGCCCTCGGTAGAAGTACGGAGGGCGCGAAAGAACAGTTGAAAGATATGGATGCTGATATTTCTAGTGATGATGAAGACGGAAATTTGAATGATCTGGAGTCCACACCAATAATGTTGCCCAAAGAAAGTTTGCCGCCTTTGCAAGAGGGTCATAAGATTGTACAGTTGGCCGCTACAGACAATATGGGGTGTGCCTTGTTCGACAACAGCGAAATATATGCGTGGGGGACTTTTCGCTGTAATGAAGGGATTCTCGGGTTTTACCAGGACAAAATCACGGTTCAACGTGAACCTTGGAAAGTTCCTCCCTTTTCCAAGTACAAGATTGTGCAGATGGCGCCTGGTAAGGACCATATTTTGTTTTTGGATGAAGCGGGTGTTGTATTTGCATGGGGAAATGGTCAGCAGTATCAACTAGGGCGTAAAGTCATGGAGCGCTTCCGTTTGAAGACTTTGGAACCCAGGCCGTTTGGTCTGAAACACATTAGGTTCATTTTTTCCGGTGAGAATCATAGTTTTGCCCTGTCAAAAACTGGTAAACTCTATAGTTGGGGGTTAAATCAGTACGGCCAATGTGGGGTTTCCGAAGAGATCGAAGATGGTGGCCTGGTCACCGCACCACACGAGGTTATATTGCCCGAAGACACTAGTGTGAAATGGGTGGCTGCCGGCGAGCACCACTCGCTGCTACTAACCCAGGATGGTGATATTTATTCGTTCGGCAGGCTGGACATGTTTGAAATTGGTATTGCGAAGGATGATTTACCGGAGGAGACTTACAAGGACGGTCATGGCAACGCACGTGCAGTTCCCGTCCCTACGAAATTGAAGAATCTGCCTAAATTCAAGATCATTGCAGCTGGTTCCCATCACTCTTTAGCTGTGGCTCAGAACGGTATCGCTTACTCTTGGGGGTTCGGTGAAACTTACGCCATTGGGCTGGGGCCCGCTGGTGAGGACGTCGAGACGCCCACCAGAATTAAAAATACGGCAACTCAAAATCACAACATCGTCGAAATTGGAGCAGGCGGTCAGTTTTCTGTCTCTGGCGGTGTGAAACTTTCCGACGAAGAGTCGGAAAAGAGAGTTGAAGAGATGGGTGATGAATGAGATCCAAAAAAATTAAAGCGAAAAGTTGTATAAGAGTTTTCAAAAACCTCTTCATGCTGTAGGTCTGATCCATAGGCACTGCCTCATGGATGAAAAAAAGATGTATATTAGTGTATGACCCTTGTATATTTATACGTAAGTTTAATCGAGTTTAGCATTAGCCACGGTCCATTCTGACGTTGAGGCCTTGCTTAAGAAGGTATTGCTTGACATCATTTACAGTGTACTCACCCCGGTGAAACATACCTGCACCTAGGCATGCATCGGCTCTGGTCTTTGTAAATGCATCCTCGAAATGTTGTGGAATGCCGGCACCGCTCGAGGCAATGACTGGTACTTTAACAGCATCCTTTACGTGATCCAGGAGTTCCAGGTCGTATCCAGAATTGGACCCGTCCTTGTCAATGCAATTCAACAAAACCTCGCCAGCACCCAATGCCTCACAGGCCTTGGTCAATTCCCAAACTCCAATATCTCGTGCTTCCCTGCCGCCCTTGATGGTACACTGATACCAGCACCAGGTTTGGCCCTTTGCATTGGGAATTTTTGTTTTCAATGTCTTGTTTTTGGTATCCTGGGGGCTGTCGACGTATACCCTCCTTGGATCAACCGAGATCACCACTGCCTGGGTACCGTATGCCTTTGAAATGGTCTCAATGGGGGAAGTGCCATCACCATGTCCACCCAAGGCGTAAAACTTTTCTGCTGCGTACACAGCATCTGTACCGATGGATATTTTGTCAGCACCGGACCTGAAGTATAGACTGGCCACATCAAGGGCTGGGATCCTGGTTCCATCCACGTCGACGATGTCCTTGATACCGCCGCCCACAGTCAATGGTACAAACACGGTCTTTGCTGCGAGTCTCAGTACTTCCAGCATCGGTGTATCCTTTAGCGGGCAGTCTCTGAAAGACGTAATATTGAGGAAAGTCACCTCATCGGCACCTTGTTCGTAGTATTTTTCAGCCAATTCCACGGGCTTACCCAAGTTCCTCACATCTTTCTCTTGGCCCTTCTCACGCACATCATACTGATCTCCCTTGGTAACGACTAAATGGCCTTGGTCGTTGCTGCGCACGTCCAAACATGCAATAATCCTTCTTGTTAGGCCGAAGTTAGAGTAATCGTTAGCTAGAGTCGCCTTCTCCTCAACCGTGTAATGGGTCACTGGGTGCTGCTGCATCAAGAAGTTCTCAATAACGTGTAAACCCGCTAACCCAGATTTTTCGGGGTGGAACTGCGTGGCAAATACGTTGTCCCTGTGAACTGAAGCGATAAATTCCTGCGAGCCATACCTAGCCTTGGCGTATCTCCAGGAACCCTTGGATAGAATTTCCTCTGTCTCTGGAGTCAACAGGGCCGCGTAAGAGTGAACGAAATAGTACCTCTTGTATGGATCAATGCCAAAGAAGGCACCGGAATCGGGAGTGCAACTATTCCAACCAATCTGTGGTACGGGCTTTTCGTCGTTGTCAAACTTGGAAAGTTTGAAATCGATGTATTTTAAACCGGAACTCTGAGAGCTTTCTTCAGAAGTGGCAAACAATGCCTGCAGTCCGACGCAGATCCCCATTATGGGCTTCCCGGAGGCAATAAAATCTTTAATGGGTTTTTCGAACCCACGGGAAAACAGGTTGTCAACGAAGTGGCCGAAATTGCCCACACCGGGGAGGAGTAGTTTCGAGGCATTGGCAAGTTCGGGATCGTCACTTGTCTTGACCAAACGGGCCTCGTATCCAAGGCGCTCGATAGCATTGATCAAAGATTGCAAGTTCCCACTTTCGACATCGATGATATGGACAACTGACATGTTAGGGCGGAGGGTGGAGGCTATACGGGGCTCTGTAAATCACATTACATTTGGACTTCGGAAGAGTTACAATATATGTTACTTTTAACATGCATGACTCAAACGGTGAAAGAAAACCGGGAAAAAAAAAAGTGAAAAACTGACAAAAAAAAAAAAAAAAAATATAGATTTAGGCCTCGAAGAAAGAATAAAAACAACCATGACGGACGGTAAATAAATTACATTATTGAAAGAATATCCTATAAATCTAAGCCCAAAAGTACAGGAGAGTAGTGAAATAATTTTTTTTTTTTTTTGGGTCCATTCTAATGGGGGCAATTGCAGCATTCTCTGTTTTGCCTATCTTTTGTAGTGCTCTCTCCTCTGTCTGACGGCACCAGCTAGCTTTCTCAACACCAGCACGGTGGTTTCGAAGCTGATGCAGCCGTCAGTGATGGAAACACCGTACTTGAGCCCGGCTTTCCCCTCTGGTGGGACGCATTGCTTGCCCTCGTTGATGTTAGACTCTATCATAACACCAATGATCTCCTTCTCGCCGTTCGCAATCTGTTCGCACACCGCGTCGTTGACTTTAGACTGGTTTCTGAAGTCCTTGTTGGAATTCCCGTGGGAGTAGTCGATCATGAGGCCGTTGGATCCCTCGGGCAACTGCCTCTTGGCGTCCGCCACAGACTTCGCGTCGTAGTTAGTACCGGCCTTACCGCCTCTCAGGATGACAAAACAGTCGGTGTTACCCTTGGTGGTCGTAATGGCGGCAACACCGTGCTTCGTCACACCCATAAAGTGGTGAGGGTGGGATGCGGCCCCCATGGCGTCCACGGCCACACCCAGGGTACCGTCGGTGCCGTTTTTGAACCCCACTGGGAACGACAGACCAGAGGCCAACTCTCTATGTAGCTGCGACTCCGTAGTCCGCGCACCGATCGCACCGAAGGAGAGCAGATCCGTCAGGTACTGGGGGGAGATCGTGTCCAGCATCTCGGAGCCGATTGGCACACCGGCGCTGGTCAAATTCACAAACAGCTGTCTGGCGCTTTGCAGACCCTTGTTGATGTTGAAGCTGTTGTTGATCTCTGGGTCATTAATCAAACCCTTCCAGCCCACGGTGGTCCTGGGTTTCTCCAAGTACGCTCTCATAATTATGCACAAGTCGTCCTTTAGCTCGTCTGAGAGCGATTTTAATCTACGGGCGTAATCCTGAGCCGCGTCCAAGTCGTGGATCGAGCAAGGCCCCACCACCACGAGAACCCTGTCGTCTCTCTTCGAGATGATGTCACCCGCCTCTCTTCTAGCCCTCTTGGCGGTCTCCAGACTCACCTGGGTGGCTGGAACCTGCACTTGAAGCAGTGCTGGGGAAACCAGTGGGTCGTAACCCAAAATTCTAACGTCTTCGCTTGGGTCCTGATTAGTCTGCATGCCCTCGGCAGGGAACATGGGTTGTTCGGTCATTGTCAATTGATGTTACTTGTGTCTGAGAGGAAGGGGGAACTGAAAGAAAGAGATGAATTGGAGGAGCAGATCAATTTAACACTTCGAGAAGTGGGCCATTCTCAAAGAATTTTTCAAAGAAACTTTTTCACTGAGTCATTTAGCGTATAGCACGGCGAAACTGAAAAAAAAAAAAAAAAAAAAAAAAAAAAAATTCCCAGCTTTGCCGTGGGCCCGTGGGGCAAGCTGAAAGGGACCAGCAAATGTCAGGCAACGACGGGAGGGCGATGGGCTGACTCATTCATTCCGTTCCGTTAACGCCAATTTGACGTATTTTCGAGTCCCGCATATGTGCTCCCGAAAGAGGGTGTCGGAATCCACCCCCACCGTGAAAAAAAAAAAAAAAAACTGGCTTCTTCTCGCTACAGCTGATGGAATTTGCACGTGCACTTGCACGTGCTATCGATGGTCACGTGAAACTTCTCCGCGGATCTTTCAAGCGGCACAGCCGCACGGGGAAACGGAAGGCGCATGCGGTCACGTGCTATAAACCCTTCCCCACAGTATTCTTTCCCATATCGAGCACCCCTAAAAAGCATCGGCCCGTGTTCCCTAGAGAAGCCGTTCCCCTCCCCCTCTACGTAACTCATCCGCAATCCGTATCGGTTTTGTGTCACCTAGGGCGGTCTGTTTCAGCCGTGTACATGCAACGATGAGCCCCTCAAGCCGATCAAAGCGTAGAGGAACGGACTCCCGGCCTGCCGGCGGGGCCGCCAACTCGGTATATATAAGGGATATGCACGACGAGGACGGCATCGGCAACACAAACGCTCACCCTCTCACCAGAAGCAATAGCATAGCACACAAGTACACATGATAATGGGAATCTGTACCGAAACGCTGGAGACACTGAAGACGCTAAAGACGCTGGGGCTTACCCCAGAGAACCAGGCGAAGCGGTCCCGCAGCGGCTCGCTGCCCTCCATTCTGAAGACGTCCAGCCAGGAGTCGGCGATCACTGGGGAAAAGGGCGAGAAGAGACACAAGCTGGTGAAGCTGAAAAACCTCAAGAACGGCGGCACCACTGTGAGAGACGACCACGGCGAGTACGAGTACTACTACGACCCGCTCGAGACCGGAAATAATCCGTACACGACGCGATGCGAGAGCGGGGATAAGGGGTACAGCGTGGAGTTGAAAATGGAGAGCAGCAGCGGCGGCGGCGGCGGCTCTAAGACGGTGGTGATGCCCGATCTGCCGACACAGTACTGTGAGACGACGTCTTCGCACAGGGGGTCTACGACGACGCACCTGTTTGAGTCATCTTCGACGAGCGCGCTTCCCAGCCTCTCTGCCGCGCAGCAGGGGATCACCAACGGCGGCGTCGCCGTGTGCGGGTCCGTGATCATCCGGGTCAAGGAGTCCGGGAGACCGCTGAAGCTGCAGCAGCAGGTGGTTTCGCTCAAGTGCTTTGTGGAGGAGTTCGCCTGCTTCGTGGACGCTTCGAAGGCGCATCCGAGCAAGCATATCAAGCTGCTGAGGAGGGACGACCGGGACATCTCGTGCCTGTTACCGACGAAGGAGTTGAAAGTGGACCTGACGCAGATGGTCAGGAACCAGTGTCTGTGCGGCGGGTCCACGTACGAGTTACCCTTTACGTTCACGTTGAAGCCGTACGAGTTCCCCGCAAGCGTGAAGACGTATTTCGGGACCACCACGTACCGCATCGAGAGCATGACCAAAGTGGGCGGCGTCGGGAGCGTCGGGAGCGTCGGGAGCATCGGGAGCTTCGGTCACGTGGTAGACACGTGTTTCCTGACCGACCAGCTCAACCTCAAGCGCGTGCTGCCCACCACCAGCAACATCAAGCACGAGAGTGTGCAGATGCAGGGCGACTGGAACGGCCAGCTCGACTACGATCTCTTTGTAAGCAACAAGATGATCGAGTTGGGGAGCCCCTTCGAGGTGCATCTGGGGCTCGTGCGGAGCAGCCTCACGTCACGTGTGCAGTTTCACGGCCTTACCATTTCGCTCTCGCAGACCGTTGCCATTCCCTGCATCGACTCACGCACCGCAAAGAACCTGCCGACCTCCTATTTGAAGAAAAACGAAGTGGAGATTTACAAAAAGAGTCTCAAGGGGCAGGGGCAGGGGCGAAGCGTTGGCGACGACGATGACATACAGCTGCACCGATTGACAGGTCTGCGCGTTAGCAGCGGCGATAGCAATGCCACGTGGCTGCGGCCCTTTTACTGCGAGCTGAGCGCGAAGTGCACAGAGCGTGCGAGGCTCAAGATAACTCACATGCTCAACATAAGACTCGTTGTGTCAAAGGCCGCCAGCTCCGACGGCTGCAGCAACGAGGGCCACATGACCTACCTCACTTTCAAAGTGCCCGTGCTATTGGTGGACACGGACATGACCATGAACCTGTGGCTACCCCCTTATTCGCCCAAGGATCCACCGGGTTACGATGAGGCGTTGGTGCAGCAGGTGGCCGAGACTGAGAGCAGCACGAAGGGGGGGTGGGCAGCAGGCAGCCCCGGTTAAACGTATCTGATCCGCCCACCTATGGCAGCATTCAGAAGAGTTGGCCGTAGGTTCGGCGTGCAGCCGCGGGCAGCCGCGGGCAACCGCAGAAAACGCGCAGGCAGCAATGCGCAGGCAGCAACTGCAGCCGTGCTGCTGCAAGCTGATCTATGCAGCCGTGCTGCTGCAAGCTGATCTATGCAGCCGTGCTGCTGCAAGCTGATCTATGCAGCCGCCTCGGAGTAAAACCATTGATATCGACATGGGTCTGGAACCGTGCCGGAGCCCGCCCCCCGCGGAGCCCGCCCCCCGCGGAGCTGTGTGAGCTGTGTGAGCTACGCGGTGCCCGTGTGCTGCGCGCGTGCTGCGCGAGTTTCCCAAGGAAACTTGCGCGCTTCGGCCGAGAAGCAGCCAAACGTCGGTGGCCTGAACCGGGTGCCAAACCGACAGACGGACCTAATGCTGCATGTTCCGTGGCGCGGTTCGATACGGTACAGCACGGTACGGAACGGCATATATATATATAGAGAGAGCGAGAGCGAGGCTGCAGCGGGGCCCGACACGCAGGCGGGCGTATTAGGCGCACCGTTTGAGCTGCTCAGGATGAGCGACTCGTCGAAGTTGCCCTCTATTCGTAATTTGCTAAATTTGACGCCGGAGATGTCGATGATCACGGGGCCAGGAGTCGGGGTGAAGCTGGAGCCGGGGCCCGGGCCCGGGCACGGGCACGGGCTCGGGCTCGGGCTCGGGCTCGGGCCCCCGCCGCGGCCGATGACTACACTGCTGCGGCCGGAGGTGCGACCTGTAACTGCGGCGGCGTCGGCGGCTGCTGCCGCGCCGCGGCCGCAGTCCCCTCAACAATTACCACAACAACAGACCTACGGCAAGGAGCGGCGGCCTGCCCGCCGCTCCAACCTGCCCAAGGAGACCGTACAGATACTCAATACCTGGCTGCTCGATCACCTGCGGAACCCGTACCCGACCCCCCAGGAGAAGCGTGAGCTGCTCATCCGCACAGGACTCACCAAGATCCAGCTCTCCAACTGGTTCATCAACGTCCGGCGCAGAAAGATTTTCTGCGACTACTACGAGCTCGCCAACAGGCACGAGGAGCGCGGCCCGGACGGCGCCCCGCTCCCGGACAGCCACGGCTCCGGAGAGACGAGACGCGTCACGGAGGAAGCCGTGCGGGCGGCTACGAGGGGCAGCGAGGAGGACGAGCTGGCCAAGCGGTTTGCGCAGGCTCCCCTCATGCGGCGCAAGAAGCTGATTGACCGACTGGAGGAGTTGAAGCGGGCCACAAGCTACGAGCGGTAGCGCTAAAGCATCGGGTGAATATTCAGTACGGTGCTATGATTTAAAATGGTTTTGTAGTATTAGCCAGCGGGTTCTTGTTGCGGCAGCGGGCTTCGAAGTCAGTGTGTTCATGTGTCGCTTTGTACGGATTTGTTTTTTTATTGTTGTGGGGAGATGCGGGAGAGAGGTTTCTTTGGATCGCGGAGCGCCGTGCCGCAGTGCAGCGAATCCAGTTTCTTCTGCGTTGATCATGCGGCGGGCGCAATGCCGCCCCGCCCCGCCCCGGCCGATATTGAGCCCATATAAGACTGTCTCTGTCGTTCGCTCTCGCAGTTGACCATGGCCCAGTTTGACAGCTGCAACAAACATACATACATGTCCAAGGGAAAAGTTTTGCTAGTCCTTTACCAGGGAGGCGAGCACGCACGCGAGCAGGAGAAGCTGCTGGGCTGCGTTGAAAACGAGCTCGGCATCAGGGAGTTCGTCGAGTCACATGGCTACGAGTTGGTTTCCACCGTCGACAAGGACCCGGAGCCAACTTCTGCCGTGGACAAGGAGTTGAATGACGCGGAAGTCGTCATCACGACTCCGTTCTACCCCGCCTACGTGTCCAGGAGCAGGATCGCCGCAGCGCCCAAGTTGAAGCTCTGCGTTACCGCGGGCGTCGGGTCCGACCACATCGACTTGGAAGCCGCCAACGAGCGCAAGATCGCCGTCACCGAGGTCACGGGGTCCAACGTCGTCTC
>JAJLTM010000014.1:0-135493 GCA_030568175.1 Zygosaccharomyces lentus
GGCGAAAGCCTCTGGAGCCTCCTACTGGGAGGTTATGGTTCAATTACTTGTGAGTGTATCACGTGTGTTTCCTTGGATCGACGCATCATGCTTGGGGTCAAGCTCCCTTTATAGAATGTTATCGTCTCGAATGTGACCTCAATATGTTATAACATGAAACATCATTAAGCATCCGATTGGTACTGGTCACATGCTCGTCGTGTTGAATTTTGTTATTGATTGTATTCGTCCTGCTTTTGGTAACAAGCTCAGTTCCGCTAGTGTGTATTCTATGATCGACCGGGGGTCGACATCTGCCACTTGACAAAAAAAGTGATTATGCTTCTCATCGTACGCTGCAATATCAGTTACTTCACCTAACCATACGCAACGAGACAAAACGCTACCCTGCACAGCCCTGAAATCGTCGCTCGGCTCCGCGGCTACGTTCTTTTTGCGCTGCGCGGCGCCGCTGCGCTGGTCTTGCAGATGGAAATCGTCAAGAGCCTTCTTGTAGCACCGCATGGTATATGGCTGCATGGTAGCTCCTGACAGCTGTACAGTCAAAACAACTGCTCTGCCCTTGCTTACATGCCTTTTCCCCAGTTGACGCTCACGTATGGTTCTGTGCACGTGACCGAGATTCGAACTCCGGCTCTTGCCCCTGTCGCCAGCGTCCGCGCAGCGGTAGACGCTCGGCACCACCATGAGCTCGCATATGCTGTCCGCACGTCATGTCTGCGCAAGCCCTCTGTCTCTCGAATACCTCGTTAGGTGAAGTTACCTACTCGCGCCCAGGCCCAATCTGCGAACATAGCACGTGACTAAGTTGGACCCGTCCCCTATCATCGTCCTGTCACGTGCCTTCTTTTCGGCACATCAGTTTGTTTCGCCGGTCTGCCTAGCCGCGGAGCCCCGGCCGGCGAACCCACTACGCGGCATATCTAGAAGGCAACGTTTGCTCAGCTATACACACTCGTGGGATGCAATGCTCTTCCCGAAGGCTAGGCCCGGTCAGTAATCACCCGCTCCCGTAAGAAAAGATTTTCTCGAAAAGGTCGGCGGCTAACCCCCCTCCCCTTGACTAACTACTTACCACTACTATTTCTTCCCCAGGCGCGCAGCAACATGGGTAGCCTCCTCTATACCCTTCACGATACCGCTCTTCACACCACGGTCCTCCATCGTGCAGAGTCCAGCAATGGTGTTCCCCCCAGGGGTGCATACTCGGTGTTTCAAAACACTGGGGTGCTCTCCTGTGGCAGCCGCCATCTTACTGGTGCCCTCCAAAACGTTCGCGGCCAGTCTTCTGCTCTCCTCCAGTGGTATACCCATCTTTATACCACCTTCCATCATCGATTCCATCATCAAAAGGACAAACGCGGGCCCAGATCCCACCAGGGCAGTGGCGGCATCCATATTTCTCTCAGGAAGTTCCACACACATCCCCAAGTGCTGGAAAAGCTCCTGCGACCTCGACTTTTGCTCGCTGTCGGTATCGGCAGAGTGGGAGATGACCGCGGACCCCCAACCGTACTTGGCAGGTGTGTTAGTCATGACACGCGAAACACTGGTCTGCTTGGGCAATTGCAGTTGAATTTGTTCGATCGTCCAACCCGCCGCCAGCGAAACGACCTGGCTAGCTTCTGCAAAGAGTGTGCCATACGTCTGGAGCACACCTTCGAACTGGTACGGCTTCGTGGCAACGACAACGACCTGGGCTGCAAGATCGTCTCGCGAACCAGCCACGCAGGTCACGGCGATGCCGTTGGGTGAAATCCCGGAACATTCGATCAATTTTTGCACCTTATCGGCACCCCTCTGGGTGTTATTGAAGGTTAAGATGTGCGAAGGGTACTGGGCTGCCTTCTCGGGCGATTCTGCCTTGGGGGCATTGTAGATGGCCGACAGAACCGCTTGGCCCATAGTGCCACATCCTAGGATTGCTAGAGTATAAGTCATCAGTTACTCCACTTTAACGATTCGTTGAGGTCAAAAGTCAGGCGACTTGGTTGGAAAAACAAAAAAACAACATCCGAAAATGCTTGAATATGTTGATCCAGAAACTTTTATAAAAAAAAAAAAAAAAAAAAAAAAAAAGGAATCCTTGACACAACAGCGAGAGAACAGGTGTGGACGATGCAACACGTACCGGTGGTCCTCCCCACGGAGGAGGAATTTGCAAACCCTATAGATTATTTGTCACAACCGAGGATACAAAGGCTAGGCCACCTTTACGGAATGGTGAAACTGATCCCGCCACAGAATTTCAAACCGCCCTTCTGCATCAACCAGGAGACTTTCAAATTCCATGTCAGAGTTCAAAATTTATCCGAATTAAACATTCTAAACAGGTCCCGTCTCTTTTTCATGAAGCAGTTGAATAATTTCAACCGGTTTTCCAAGCACAAGACTGGCAGCGGAGGGAAACTGGCAGATCCATACGTCGTTCTGGGCGGACAGGATAAAATATACTTTTACGATTTATTCATCGAGATTTTGAAAAGAAGCGACCGTCCTAAGGATGAACATGGTGGCCCCTGGGGCGATGTGACGTATGACAACAAGATAGAGGACAGCAACCACGATTTCTCCTCGCACAGGAAAAGGTACAGGTCCTCTTCACCACAAGACAAACTGGTAGATTTTCCCCCTTTGAGGGAGATTATCGATAACAACCATCTGTGGAAATCTGTATCACGCGAGTTGGGTCCCAGCAGCCAAGATGTAAAGGATGTGTTCCTTACGTACATCGCCAAGTATTACGAGTACTTGGCCGCACAGACGAGGAATCGTGGATCGAAACACTTGTCTAAACTGCTATACCAGGAGGAATACCCGAAATCATTGTTGAGTGAGGAGGACCGCTCCAGTGAGGACGAGGACGAACATTCAAGTGATGATGATGATGAAGGATGTGTGGTATGCAATCGTAACAACAGGCCTACAAAGATGATTTTATGCGATTCTTGTGATAAACCCTTCCATCTGTCGTGCCTTTCTCCACCATTAAATTCAATACCCAGGGGGGAGTGGATATGCAAAAATTGCATTATCGGAAACGGTTATTACGGTTTCAAAGAAGAGACTCATCATTACACATTGGACGAATTTAAAAACATGTGGAATAACCAACAGGAAACCTTGTCTAAGGACCCGAAAACGGGACAGCCACTACCGGTGGAGCAGTTGGAGGAGAAATTTTGGTCCTACGTCAATGACATGGAGAATTCTTTGACGGTGAAATATGGTGCAGATCTTCATGGTGAAGGACCTGGAGAAATGTCGGGCTTCCCCAGTCTAGATTACAAACCTTCAGATCTAAAACCTGATTGCGATGATGAGCTGTTCGCTCAGTACGCAAAACATCCCATGAATCTCCTCAATCTTCCTGATGCCAACGGGTCTTTGCTACCCATGTTTGACAGGAAAATTTCAGGTATGACAATTCCTTGGATTTACGTCGGTTCCACTTTCTCCACATTTTGCTGGCATTTGGAAGACCAGTATACCTTAAGTGCTAATTACCAACACGAAGGTGCCCCCAAAGTGTGGTATAGTATACCAGAAAGTTCTTGTGACCAATTCAACCAATTGATGAGGGATTTGGCTCCTGATTTATTCGAAAAACAGCCCGATCTTTTACACCAATTGGTCACACTGATATCTCCCTATGACGAAAAATTCAAGAACGCCAAGATCAGATGCTACAAAGCCGTACAGTACCCCAATGAATATATCATTACTTTCCCCAAATGCTACCATGCTGGTTTTAACGGTGGTTACAATTTCAACGAGGCTGTAAATTTTACCTTGGATTCTTGGGTTCCCTACGGCATGGAAGCGGTGGCTGACTACAAGTTAACGGGCAAGTACTGCGTTTTCGACATGTTCGAATTAATGTTGAATGTAGTCATCGAATCCCTAGATGGAGGCCCAAAGTTTCAGAGATCGCTGGTAAGGAATTGCTACATGGAAGTACTCAACACGTTGAATGCAAATATTAAGATGATTAAACTGTTGTCAGGTGTGCTTAAGAATGAACTCTTTTTAGAAAAGACGGCCAGAGATGACGTCGCTCATGTACGGAAGAGAAGAATGTTGTCCAATGATATTCCTAGTGGGATTCAAGACCAGCAAATGGAAAAGAATCTTGATGATGATGAGGACTTCGACGTGTTCTGCAGCAAATGCAAAACAATATGTTCCGTAGCCTTTGTCGTACACTTTAAAAACGGCAGAACCCGCAAAAAAAGACGGCTACACTCCATGACTCCTACCCAGCTGAACCAGCTCGCGACTCAAAACCAAGAGTTCGAGGTGCTCTGCCTAAGCGATTATATGCGTTTAGTCCAGGAGGCTGATGTCGATGATCAGAAAACATTGGTGAGGAGTGAAGGATATAGCGACGACGAAGACGTAGACTCGTTTTCAAATGACGAGTTGAATTACGTGAGAGATCCGAAGGAAATTCAAAACATCTTGAATATGGCGGGCAAAGTAATAGACAGTGCTGCCTAAGCATCCCTCTCTTCCCCCTGCGCGTACTCACCTTCTTTCCTAGGTGCTGTACTAGTTATTTTATGTAGTATCGGTATGATTAAAGCTCTGGTTTGTAGTGGATAGGTTCTACAAACCATCTTAACGATTTGTTTGATGACGTTTCAGGTAAATTAATCGGTATTCTCATCGCGCCAATCCTTCGACAAATTTTATGGCAATGAGACGAACTAGAACATCGAATAAGAACTTTAAACAATCGCAGCAAGTCCATCAGGAGTAGCGAGACGACAATTAAGCTCATTGGATATGGCTGCTTTATCGTCTGCAAACGGCCTCTTTTTGAGAGTTGCCTTTTTATTGACCATCTCCTTCTTTTGCTTTAAAAATGTGAACAGCATATTGGAGAACTCATATGTGATAATCCTTACACACGCCATGAATCTGCCAATGCTTACCATGTCCCCCTATAGTGGCCAGCTGGGCACTTTTGGGATTTTATTTTTGATGTTAGCATTCGGCGATTTGATACCATTGTTAGAGTCCAACCGCACGTATTTTTACTCGGTAGTTCCTGCTAGGCTGCTGGTATACTTTATACTGACTGCCATTTCATACTTGTGGACTAGTAACTTATACGTGCACAATAATGCGGTGTTCCTATTTTGCTTCAATGAAGTTTGGATGAATTTTGTGATTTATAGTGCCATTAGAGAGGAAAGAAATGAAGAATTCAAGAGACGCAGTCAATTTGCTGATACCGCTGAAGCACTTGAAGAGGAAGAGGAGGAAGCAGAGCAAGAAGCCGAAGAAGGGGAAGATGAAACAAGAGAAGATTATGAGGTCCTCCTTACATCTGCCCAAGAAATTGAGCAATTGCAAGACGACGACAGCGACAGTTAGCCGTTAGTCTGATTTAAATTACGTACGTGTATATCTCAGGAGATTCAGGGAAGATATGTGCTGCAATATTTGACTTTCTTACTTTTTCACCTTGACGTACTCACTGACTATGAAGTGTAAGATTTCTTCCACTTCTTTGAATTCTGAAAATTCTGTATTGAATGACACATTTTCCGACTCCTTGCGGTATTGTACCCTGACGGCAAGATTGCAATAGTTTGGATTTTCTAGTGTGAGGAACAATTCACCCCTGCCAGCGAGCTCAACACTAAATTTTGTTTTGCAGACGTTAAGTAGCCGATCAAATGCTCTAATGTCCTTCGTCAGATTGGATACGTGGACATCGAGATCCGCATCTTGGCTCTCCTGCTGTCTAGCTTGGTAAATGGGCTTTTCTGACAGTTGAGAACCTTCTACAACGTCCAATACGTGGGTTTTCAAAATTTTCCTCAGCAACATTTTGTAGTTCTGATGCCTCATCTTACCTAACAATGGTCTTATCAATAATATGTCTTTCTCCACATTTAAACTCGTAGTTCTTGTCGAGGATGTCAGCCTTTGTTTCAGATTTTTTTTAAACATGACAACGAGAAGCATTCTCAAAGTTATCAACATCAAAGTTGCCCTTCTATCATTTATCCGGGGGGCATCTTGCTCATGGTTCACCACGGATACGTCATCTAGAGGAACGTGTTCGATCTCGAATTTTTCCTTCGGTAGTTCCATGACTACCTTGTTTTCATTTTCGATGGTAACACCATAGGAAATCAATTTGGAACACTCTTTTTTCAGTTGGTATATCATCTCTTGCTCAAAGATGAGAGCTTTCAATTTTTCGATTTGAACCCTAATATCCTCATGGTTTGTCCTCTCTGTCGAACCGCCATTGGCAAACACTTTATCCAATGAACTTTCTCCTGTTAAAAAGTAGTCATCTTCAAATTCAATCTTAGTATATATTCGCACCCTGATGAATTTTTCGCTATGCTGAAATGGTGAATCTTCCCCCACGATGGGTACCAATTCCAACGTGCTAGATTCGGGATTAGTTCTAAGAACTGCCACACCTCTATCATGTTTGTAAGTGGAACCTGAATCCTCGTAACCGTACTTCACGCCAAGAGACCTCAGACCCGTACTTCTATCCCTCAATTTGAATATTACATCCTTATTACTGATATACTGCGCAATTCTCCTCCAATATCTGTGTTCGTTCCTTACTTTTTCTTCTAGCATTGCGTGGCTCTCTTTTAAAAGGGATCTAGACTCATTCAAGCACCTTAGTTTCCACCCTTTATCAACAATTTGCATGTTCAACTGTTCGGTCACAGTTTTAGGTTCCAAGGGTAGCTTATCACTATTCAAAGAACCAACGGGTGCCGTTTTTTTCAGGAAAGGGGACATTGAGCTTAACGACACTGACTCTCTTACAGAAGAAAGCAACAGTGACAAAAATTCCAGCGCCAGTGAAGACTCATTCATGGCGATATTAATATGTTCCACCATTTCCCTCCGAACTTTTACAAATTGTTCCTGGGTTATGAGCTCCTCTGTACGCTCCATAGCTGGCTCCCCGATGGCTTCATCATCTTTTTTTACCAGGCCTTCAGACGATATGTCCTCTTGCGGGGATCCCGCATGATCGATCTCTTCTAATTCTGGAGCAGCCGTTTCACAAGCCTTATCCTTTTCAATGTCCTCTTCAAGTGCATCTTCAGATAGATCTGCAAACTTAAACCCAGGCCCCTTCTGTTGTAGCACAATAGGTATCAACTGTTCCAAGGGCATTTGACCAAAGAGCCCATAAGGATTGTTTATCAATGATTGTCCCCCTTTAACTTTCACATCTTTAGGTTCTGAATCGACATCCATTGGATCAGCATTTTCATTATCTGTGGCCTGAACGTCGCCATTGGATACATTGGTCGGCGGCGAAGTTATAGACCTATGTAGAGGGAGTGTGATCAGGTTTGGATCCAAAGCCAATTGAATACCTTGTTCAACGGGATCTACTGCATCACTATGATCCTCAGGCATGCTGGTCAGTCAACTTCTTAGTAGATTTATCCATGTTAGTGCAGCTTTCTATCTTTAATTTTTGAGAATGTTTGCTTTCCTGACAATGAAGGTGAAAAAAAAATGAAGAATTCAACAAACGAAAAAAGTAATACGATTGTATACCCTTATGCTACTGCACTCTATACATCATTATTTAAATCGCAACGATTCTTTAGGCTATAGGAATCCCAAATCATCGATATCTGAGAAATCCGAGATGTCATCCAACAATTCGCCGTCTATGAATTCGTCCTCCGGAGCTCCGTTGTTTTTGTTCTTGTTGTCCTCAGGATACCTCATTGCCATGATGCTTTCATCGTGCAGCTGGTTCACGAAGTTGATTCTTTGATCAAACACCTGTTGTGGATCCTCTGTATCATACACATTTAGCAGTTCACTTGTTTCGATGTACCCCTTTTCGTGATTTATCTTGGCCTCAATGACACCATCCCTTATGGCTCTCGAAATCATGTATTCGACGGTTTGTTCGGAATCCAAACGCAATTTGAGACAGATATCCTTGAGGGATATCTTCTTGTAGGTCAACGAGATGATTCTTATGCCTGTCTTGATGACATTAGATCTCAAACGCACATACAATTGGTAATTACCATCCTTTATTAATCTGGGTTTGTATTTTGAGATGGCCAGGGTGAATTTCTTCAAATCACCGAGTTTAACGGCCTTAGTCAGATGATAGTATGGTTCTAACGACTTCTGCATGTTAGGTTGGTGGAAAAAAGATAGCTCTGGGATGTCACCCATGAGCAATTCGATAACACAGCGTAGTTTATTGGCCTGCTGCAAGAACCCTAAGCTGTTTGGAGTGCTGGGGGCCTTTCTAATGGCCGCTATGATGTACTCGTTGGCGCTGGAATAGTCGAGCAGGATAGCGCTGATCTTGGAAAGGTAGAAGTAATAACGAGCCTCTACAGGACTAGATACGTCCGTGGGCGTGAATTCAACCTTGTTGACAAAATCCGACGCGGCCTCCACTTCACCTGCTGCCAGGAAACTCCGCATGATCAGGGTTATAAGCATAGCTTTGGTTTCGTTGTCGTGTTTCAGAGAAGCTGTCTTGAAAAATTTGACCATCTTTGCTCTAGTGACAGGGTCATAGGTCCGACCCAACCGTTCATCGCATATGACCACGTAGAACCACAACCTGGCATTAATCAAATCCAAAAATCGTTGATTGTAAAATTCTAGCAACTTGGGAATCACAATCTTTTTGTAGAAGGCATCTAACTCCTCGTTCTTGCCACTGTCCAAGAGGTACAGTACTACCAATAGATGGACAAAACTGTTAACCTCCGCTGCCACTTCGATACCTTTGTCACCCGCCACTTCATAAAACGATGCTGGATATCCAGCCCTAATTTCATCGGCCTTAGGCACACTAGTCTTCCTTTTACCATTGATGGCCTTTAAAAGCGAGATCTTGAAATCAGAAGAATCAGGGTACATTACGTTGACAAGTGCCGACAAAGTCTCTACATTCAAATGATGCTTTCTCAAGGTACTCACTTCTTTGAGCCCCCGCCACACAAAATATGTGTCTAAGGTAGAAGCGGTCTTGGAAATTTCTGAAAGCACAGAGATAATCTCTTCAACGGCCGTCTGCTCCGCATACTTAACGGTCGCCCCTGGCTGCTCAGGAGCCGGCGAATCGACTTCCATCCTATCAACAGACATTGTGCGAACTTTAGAACGTATCTATCCTCACAAACACACTCAATTACCACTTGCGATGGGTTTGTTATGCGAATTGTACTCTTCTTGAGGTGGCAAAAGGTCCCAAAGTTAGTCAACTTTGACCTTCAACGTTGTAGAGCTAAGAGGTGACCCGGCCAAAGCGCAACAATCATGATTACTAGGAGCTACATATTGAGATATACAAGCTTGCAAGGCGGCGAGAGGGGCATTACTCAGTCTTCTTACGGCTCACGTAGCCGAGGGCATTCAGACGCTCCGCCAGCGTTGGATGAGAGTAGTGATAGGCGGAGTACAATGGGTCTACATTCATCGTAGACAGGTTCTTGATCTGCAAGTTGATGAGAGCTTGGGATAAGTGCTGTGTGTAGTCCAATGCCTTGGCAAAGGCATCAGCTTGATACTCGTGTAACCTGGAGATCAGGGACAGCACGAACTGCATAACACACTCCATGGGGGCGAGCAGATCGTTGAACAGTTGAAATCCGATCAAAATGGGGAAACCTGGGGTGAAGACCTGGGTGGATTTTGCCAAGAGTCCTGTGTGAGGCACGCCTAAGAAGAATCCAAAGCTATTGTAAAGCGACAAGTTCCTGTACACCGCACTGAACAGCGAGAAGAGTGCCAAAGTGTGCACTTGGCTCAGCATGATCATATTGACGATGTGGTTCCTTTGCCAATGGCCGATCTCATGTGCCAGCACAGCGGTGATCTCTTCCACGGTGCTCTCTTGCACCAGAGTATCGTAAAGTACAATGCGCTTGCTGGTAAAAGGTAGCCCAGTAAAATAAGCGTTGGAATGAGAGGAACGCTTGGAGCCATCCACTACAAAAATCTTGTCTAGCGGGAACCTAAGTTCGGAGGCCAAATCCTCAATGGATTGCTTCAATTTGCCGCCTTCCAGGGGAGTAAACTTGTTAAAAAGAGGCATAATGAAGACTGGGACTAGAGTGGTAGCCAGGACTTGCACCAAAAAGATAAACCCGCAGATGTACCACAGGAAATTGGTCTCAAACTTCTCAAAGATCTTGAGGAATCCGTACAAGAGAGGACCACCCAACACATGACATAGCGCAATACTTTTGAGCGTATCCACGATCCACAATGTTTTAGTTAACTTGTTAAATCCAAATTTTTCTTCTAATACAAAATGCTGGTAGTAGGAGAAGGGCGAATCGATCAAAGTAGACAAGATAGAGCCAACACTCAAGAACCACAGAGATTGTGCCACGCTGCTCGTGGCGGCATACTTTGCAGGGAGGACCAATTGGGAAAGTTTAACTCCAAAGTTCCACAAACGGGGCATGACGTCCAATTTAATCATTAATAACTTCTGGAAGAGGCCAAATGTCTCAGAAACCACGGAAAAACGAGCCTTAGAACGTGAATATGCGGCGGACTTGACGAAAGTCTCGTTATCAATCTCATTCTCCAAAACGCTGGGCAATTTTGTACTCTTAAGTACACGGTACTGCCTGTAGGTCAAATAAGTCTCAAAAGCAAACTGGGCCACGGAAATCCCAGCAATGATACATTTCCAGGGAATACCTGGATTATCCAGGCGTTCCTGAAATGATTCGAACAGGCTCATACGTTCTGTGAAATCAATGTTCCTTTCTGTTTAAGTGAATGGGGACAGGTGTTAAAGACAGCGGCCCAGTGTTTCGAATCTTTTAAAGGCCGAGGGAGGAGATGTTACCCGAAGAAAGTGCACAAAATTATAAGAGTAGAATAGATGCACCTTCGGAGTATTGGGAGGTTACTGGTGAAAAAGGTGCTTCCAAGTCTCCAGTACCCTTTTGGCTCAATGTTTGATAATTTTCTTCAGTTCTACCATATTTAAGTTATTTTTAATAAAATGTCTCTAAGAATTTAGTCCTAACCACATGAGAATCCTCAATTAGGTTCAACCCTTATCAAAAATTGCCATCGTCATATCCATTCCATAGGCTAATCAAACTTACAGGATTTTGCAATGCAACGACTTATCTTGTAAATCCCTTAGAAAAGTTGGTCTTCTTTTATACAGGATTTTCAAGATGCAGGGCTCTGTATTTCAATCCGCTTGTCATTAGAAACTGTCTTAGATGAAGAGTTTCAATCTTAAAGCTCATAGAACATCCCAGTAAGGTCCCCATCCGACCATACAACGATTTCACCGCCAACAATGCTGTACAGCTCATCTAGTATTTCTTGTTACTTTTCTTTGAACCCTTGGCCATCTTACGGGCAATCTTAAGCATCTTAAAGAACCAAAACACATTCAAAGTATTCAATGTAAGGTTGAGGAAGAGCAGAAAAATCGTTTGAAACACGGGCAACTGGTCTCTCACTTTCCACATCTGAAAGACCAGCAATGAGATGGCGGTAAATCCCCACACAATCCTCACGGTAAAAAAGACAGTCAATAGAAGCATTCCGTTTAAAACATTGAGCCAAAAGGGTACTGGAGACTTGGAAGCACCTCTCGATAATTGGGAAATGAACCAATTGTTATTGACAAAGGGTGTGCTTGCTTCGAACAACAAAAACTTTCCCGCCCACGAAAGGCAGAAAGGTTTGAGAGTCATTGAAACCACATATAGCGAGCTTAAACAATGAGCCAAGAACTCAAAGCCATATAATTCGAAATGGAGAACGCACACCCCCAAATCCCATAGAAAATACCCACAGGTCAATGAGGCGACCATGGCACATAGATCGTCCTTGTACGTAACCACATTGATATCTAGGGGTTTAAAGATGATCGGTGCAATAATATACATCGTCACCACACACTGGATGTGGGAAACGGTGTGAACATCGAAGTCAACACGAACTTTGGGCCTTTCAATCGAAGTGTAATGCTTGCCAAATATTAAACGGTTCAATAAGGGGGCCACCCACTGGTAAGCTGCCACATAAAATAGAAATGCCCCCAGGATTTCGTGCAGGTGCACCAAGTAGAGACTTTCGGCCTGGGGGAACAATGAGTATGACAGGAAGGGATCCTCAGAAAGCAAGGAAAACATGATATCGAGCAGTCCTCACTATGCGAATTCAAATTGGTCGATCAGTATCGCTTAACCAAGCTTGGCTCAATGAATCTTTAATTCTTGAAGGTGGTCGGGTAGTTTTGTTCAAAGGCAATTAAGTGAAGTAGGTTCGAACTACGACAAGAGAACAGGGACAGTTGTATGGATAGCACCAGGTTAGCGTGATAGAACTCGAGTGCCGAGAACCTGGTTAATAATAATATGGCCACTGCTATAGAACCGTGTCTCCACGTGATAAAGCTTTTATCACCTCTACGTGTCAAGACGGGCTCGAAGATTATTTATTCAACCATCCATACTTGTACGAGGTCAGTAAAAAAAACCATAGCGTTGAATATGACTCAGTTGCCAGAATTGATATGTTTGGGAAATCCCTTGTTGGATATACAAGCCAACGTAGACACTTCTTACCTCGAGAAGTACGATTTGAAAGCCAACGATGCCATTCTGGTGGATGCTGCCTCTGGTGACAAACGCATGGCGATCTTCGAGGAAATCATGGCCCGCCCCAACGTGTATTTTGTGGCGGGCGGTGCTGCTCAAAACTCTGCCAGAGGTGCTGCCTATATCTTGGGCAAGAATCATGTTGGCTACTTTGGTTCTGTCGGTGACGACAAGTACTCAGCGAAGTTGCTAGCTGAGAACGAGGCTGCTGGTGTGGTTTCCTTCTACCAGGTGCAGAAAGCCATTGGCACCGGTAAGTGTGCTGCCTTGATCACTGGACATAACCGTTCGCTAGTTACCGATTTGGGAGCGGCAAACCATTTCAAGCCAGAGCATTTGGACAATCACTGGGACAAGGTGGAGGCCGCCAAACTCTTTTATATTGGTGGGTTCCACCTTACTGTCTCTCCTGATGCTATTGTAAAACTGGGCAAGCATGCGCAGCAGACCGGGAAACCATTTGTGCTAAACTTGAGTGCACCTTTCATTCCTCAATTTTTCAAGAGCGCTTTGGAACAAGTCTTGCCGTTCACTGACTACGTCATTGCTAATGAGTCGGAAGCCGCCTCTTATGCCGAGTCCTTTGGTCTGAACTGTCCACAGGAGGACTTGGAATCCATCGCCAAGCACATTGTGGGTTCCAGCACCAAGAGAACTGTGATCTTTACCCACGGGGTGGAGCCCACGGTGATCGTCTCCGCCAAGGGAACCACTATCTGCCCTGTGAAGCCCATCGTCAATGACAAAATTGTTGATACCAATGGTGCTGGCGATGCTTTTGCTGGTGGCTTCGTGGCAGGCCTTGCACAAGGTTATAGCACGGACAAGGCCACCAATTTGGGACAATGGCTGGCAGCACTATCGTTGCAAGAAATTGGGCCTAGTTTCCCCAAAGAAAAGATCGAGTTCAAGGCTTGATTTCTCTGTATCTTTATAAGTATATTCTTATAAAACACAACTCGCTCTCGCCTTGAGATCCCTAAATACACTATAGCAAAAGACAAAGGTGGGAAGTAATCGATGAGTTCGCTACTTACCGTAGCTCACCCAAAGTTGTTATATGATGATGCAACTCTTTCGTTGAGATTTGTGGTACCGAGTCTTTTACAGATGGTGCTCAGCTTTGTACTACTGGGCATATGTGCCTCCGACTACTTATGCCCCAATGTCGCCAGGTTGGCAGACTCCAATGGCCGTGGGACTGGTACTCTGATGGCCGTGCTACTGTCATGGTGCAATTCTTCCCCAGATCTTTTCTCAAACTTCATGAGTTGGGTGACGCCCAATAATCATGGCACAAATGGTGCATCTGCCGCAGCGCTATCGGTTGGAGAGGTGCTAGGGGCCTGTGGTATCATTCTATGTGTTGTTATTGGTTCAATTTTTGTCATCATGGCCTCTGTGACGCTAGAATTGACCTATGCGCAAAGGGCAAATTTTGTGAGAGATCTGGGATTTGCCATTGTGGCTATTGGATTACTATGCTACGTATGCGCAAGGAACAAGGTGACGGTGGCTAACTGCACTGTTATGGTAATCATCTACACGGTATACCTGGTGGTCAAGTTTAAGTTCAAGGCCCTTGAAGATGCTTTACCCCAAGATGATATGGAGTTGGGTTCTTCACAGTCTCCACACCAGACTGCTGCGGATGAGGAAGCCTTAGAAAACCGCATCAAGCCCAGCTTAATTTCTGCAATGGATTTCAACAATTTGTTGACGATGTTGGAAAATTCCAAGAGCGATGAAGAACCAGAGATGGCAGCTTCGCACGAAACTCAAGGTATCTCCATACCCGCAAGACCATTCACGGAGCCAATGCAAGCTTCCAAGGGGCTTCCTATGGCAGATATGCCCACGATTCCTCAAAGTTCGCCGGTGGCTTTTGCTCCCTACCGCGATGATCCAGAGCATACGGCTATGGAAGAAGAATTTTTACCAAAAGAACCTCTGATGAACAATAGGGGCAAGTATAGAAGACTGGGACGCGGGTTATTTCAGATGTTTTTCCCCCACTTACTTGATTTTAGGAAAAAAACTGTCTTAGATGGTATGCTTTCGCTACTGACGGCTCCCTTCGTTGTAATTCTGCATCTTTCATGCCCACAGCCCTTTGATATTTTGGAGTTCGATGACATTAAGGGGAAATACATTTTAGCAACGGCGGATGTGGCACTGCTGTTCGTACAGTCAATCATTTGTCCATTCATATTTATCATGACTTTATGGTGTATCAGGGGCCTTGAGCCTTCCGCGATTTATTGGATTTGCGCTCTAGCGGTTTCAGCGGGTCTGACTGCTTTGATGCTACAATTTTATCGAGCCCTTCTCTCACATAACAGGTTCTCCTTATTGGGACCCACTGTGGGAGACCAAGAGAATGCCATTGAGAGCAGAAGAGTGGCCGAAAGATTGGGCAATACGGTTACGATCGTCTACTCCTCATTAGGTATTATCAACGCGATCTTGTGGATCTCTCTTATTGCCAATTCAGTGATCGAAATGATGGAACTTTATCAGCGCCTTAGCAGCATCTCACAATCTATCCTAGGGCTAACAATTTTTGCCTGGGGCAATTCTATCAGTGATCTGATCTCTAACATCGCCATGTGCAAACTTTACCGTAAGCTACCACAGAGTGACAGCGCTGACATAAATAAAGTGGCAACCAAGTTCTTTATGATATCCTGCGCGTCATGCATTGGTGGAGTTATGCTTAACTCTATGGGGGGCATTGGAATCAGCGGCCTCGTGGCCATGCTTTTTGTACTCGATACGAATAACAAGTGGTCCGTAGAGCTTCATGGAAACGGAATTTTCGACTACAAATTTATCGTATCCTGCGTAGCGTTAGTGTTACAGATAGCGCTTCTGGTGATTATTTTTGGGGCGCCTCCATCTGTTCACAAGTGGTTCAAGCATAGAATGAAGCCTTTAGGTATATTTATGTGTTGCATTTGGGGGGTCACTACATTGTGCAACGTCCTTTTAGAATTACTTTAGATTATAGAGTTTCTCTGACGATCGCCCAAGTTTTTTCGTGCGCATGTTTCTGAGTGCGCCAGACTCAAAAAACAAAAAAAATAATTACAAAGAAAATCTACACCAATTTGAGAATAGAGAAACTAGCATTGCAATATAGCCAGTGTCTTTCGTTTTAGAGGGAAATATACAGAAGTTTGATTCGGTGTTTGGTTATATAAGGCGAGAAAAGTTGGTAATGCAGTTCCCGTAGTCTCAGAGTTAAATACAACTGGGGCGCCTGGGCAAGTTACCATTGATTTTATAAAATTTCTTTTCAACTTCATTGAATGATCCGAATCCTACGTTGCGCTCTGCCCTTGCTCATGGCTGCCCTGGTGGCGTCTGCTGCCTTGTCCTTTAACTCGAATGAACTTGCTAGGCGGGGCAAGGACAACGACGATGACAACAACAAACCCCAACTAGTTGAATTTACCAGCGATGTCTATGAGAGGCTAATGTACTTTAGCAAGGTCTCTGCCGTTGTGAGCTGTATCTCAGACGGCTCTCTGGTTCCGAACAAGACTTTGAAAGAGGGCGGGTGTCCAGCTCATCTTGCATTCTGCAGCGATGATAAAGTCAATCCAACCGCGAACAGAACGAGGGTGGAGCTCGTTTTAACTGCGGACAAAGGTGAGTTGGGAACTGGCTGCCTCTTGGTGGACCACGCTAGAGAAGTGGTCATTATCGCTCTAAGGGCTTCAACTACGAGGCAGGATTGGCTCAGTGATTTCACCATCTATCCAACTTCCTGGGAGCCCAGCTCCCAAAAGTGTTACCAAGATTTGGTTAATTCTGGTGAGATCAAGCCGTGTGAAGGCTGTAAGATTCACAGGGGTTTCTACAAGTTTTCAGAGACCTTGGCGGAATTATTTTTGGACAAGATTGAGCACATCTTCAGCAAGTACCCGAGCTACCGGTTGGTGATCACTGGACACTCTCTGGGTGCTGCCTTGGCAAGCATTGCAGGAATCGAATTGAAACTTCGCGGGTACAACCCGGTCGTGGTGACATATGCGAACCCATTGATGTTTAATACACAGATGAAGGAGTGGGTAGATCAGTTGTTTGAAACGGAATCCGTTGACAAGCACTGCCGTCAGCGTGGTAAAGTGGACTTCCGCAAGGGGTATTTCAGAGTTGTCCACGATGAGGACTACATCCCTATGGTGCCACCCAACTACAAGGAGGCTGGTATCGAGATCTTTATAAAGAAGAAAGAGCTACCTCACGAGATTAAAGATTTGGAGTACAAGGGTACGAAAAGCTACTACGATGTGCCAGACTCCGACGAGGATCCGCTAGCCACTTCCTCGAGCTTGGCAGACGGCGATTGGTTCCACAGAAAGGAGCACTGCTCCTATTTTATTTACATCAGCGGTTGCTCTGGATTTTAAATGCGGCACCGCTTTATTAAGTAACTAACTGTAGTCAGAAAAAAAAAATCCATTATCTTGGGTTACATACTCGGTATTTACTCGAATAAAGAAGCTGGGGAACCCGCGGTAAAACCCCCACTTGGAGCCAGCCCAAGTATCACAGCACGCCCGAGTCTTTCAAGCTGTTTTCCAAGATAGTTTCCTTGATAGCGGCAAAGACCAGCTTGATGTTAGAAGTGTCAGTAGCCTGAGTGACATGCGGGTAGATGCTTAAGTTTGCCCTGTTCAACTGGACAAAGCGCCACAGGATGTACTTGGCCGCCTTGTTGATGTTCTGGCCCCCCGTGTAGTCCGGGAAGTAGTTCTCGAGGGGCACTTTTTTCAATTTTTCGGCAAAGAGATCGATTTTGTTCAAGAACAGCACCACGGAGGTCCTGCAGAACCACCTGCTGTTGACCACGTTGTCAAAGAGCACCAGCGACTCTTGGAACCGGTTCTGCGATTGATCCTCCAGTAAAAACTGGTCATACTCCGAAAGCGACACGCAGAAGATGATGATGGTCACGCTGTCGAAGCAGTGGATCCATTTCTTGCGCTCCGACCTCTGGCCGCCCACGTCGTAGATATGCAGTTTCAGATTGGACCCCATGTCAAACACCTCGTCAAAGATACCAGAGGTCTTCTGCCTGGAGTAAAGCACGTCCCGCACGTTGGGCATGTAGTCGGGCTTTGAGATGCGTGGGAGGTTGTCGACAAAGTACACCGCCGAGTCCATCAGGTAGAACTCCGACCGGTGCGGGCCGTTCAGCAACTGCTTCGTTGAGGGCAAGTCCCACAACTTTTGCAGAATCGCAGCCACCCGTGGCGGAAACTGCGACGTGCTCGCCAGGACGTAGTCCCCGCTGTGCCCTTCCTCACTGTACTGGTAGGCCTCTACCAGCTGCAGATCCTCTTTGGAGATGCCCGAATCCGGCTCCAACGCCACATGAAGCTTGGCTCTTGCCTGTGCGAGACACTTGGCGATCTCCAACACGTTGTCAAACACGACTGGTCTGTGGTCCACGAGCTCCTGCTCGCTGAAACCGTTCTGATGCAAAATTTTCAACTGTTGTATGATGGTAGACTTCCCGCTCTCCCCGGCACCCAGAAGCAGCACCTTGAGCTCGTTGCCGCCGCTGCCATTGCTAGAGCGCGGTGCGGTTTCCCCCGCAACCGACCCATTCCCACTGTGGTCACTACTCTTTTCCACCTGTGTGTTGTCAGAGTTATCGGTCAACTCGCTCGTCTGTTTCTGTTTCTGCGTCTGCTGTTTCTGCTGCTTCTGCTGCTTCTGCTGCTGCTGCTGCTGCTGCTGCTGTCGCTGTTGCACAGCACTCTCATTCTTCTTGCGGTCTGCGTTTGCTGAGGCTGCCGCATGTGGCGCACTTCCAGCGTCCTTTGACCCACATATTCCCATGCCTTGGTATTAACGTACAGGATGCTGAAACGATGCTGAAACGAAACGAAACAATACTGATCAGAGAAGAAAAAAAAATGCAATAATCAAACGCTTGTATTTTTTTGTTCCCAATCCACAATGTATGCTGGCAAATCACGCTGAGCAGACCCGCTTCCTCCTTTTTTCAAATTGTACCCCTTCTACTCCTTCTTTTGCCCTGGGGTTTGCCTTGCCTTCAGTCTGCCACTTTTTTTTTCATATGCGTAAGGCGCCTCTCTGTAATAATCAAAAAAAAAAAAAAAAGATTAAAAAAAAAAGCTAAATTCATCCCCACCCCGGAAGCGCTACACTTATCCCACAATGGTCGCCACAATGTGGTGGCAGATCACGAGAAATCATCCTTGCTGTCTGGTTTGTACTTTATTTTTTTGTTTTTTTTTCCCTTCTTTACCAAATCACCAAATGCGTCACAAGGTTGGTAGTTCGATTCGCTCGCTTAGTACCAACCGACGGCGAAAACAGCCATTGCTAAAACGGCGTCGCTATGCCCGCAAGGCTGAGAGCAACGCAAATTGGTGGTTCGCAAGGGAGCAGTGGCCACAGCTCGTCCGTCAGTCTCTTGAGCATGGACGTTTCATGGTACCAGACCCTGATGGACCGTGCGCCCTCTTGGTGCTTGTATGTGTCTCCTGTAGCGGACCCAGGAGCGGCACCGGTTCCTGTGGCAGACTTCTCCGGTACACTTCCTCTTGGATTTCCTCTTGGCATGTGTTCTGGGTTGCGGGACCTGCTGGGGAGTTGGCAGCTGCGCCATCACAGGTATCCAGCAGCCATTGCTCGTAGTGGTCTTGCATGTCCATGTCGTTGGGGACGCGGTAAGTGGTGGCGGCGGAGTGAATGCTATATGCTATATGCAGGGAGCGGGACAGAGATCTGTTGGCATTGTGATGGTAATCGCGGTTGATATTGGGCTGCGATGTCCGGGATCGTCCCGGACATCTTTCTTGCGTTTTACGCGTTACGCGTCTTTCGGAGTTTGGGTTTGAGCGCACAGTGCTTCTTCGTCGCAGTGAATAGGCGAGTGGACCGGCTCTACCGCATCGCTATACCAACATTGCACATTGCCTACAGAATAGTGGCTCCCTCCCAGGGTCGGGGTGTGGCCTGCTGATTTTCCTCTTGAAGTGTAGATTCGTGTCTAAACCATTGCAATTTAGCGTTTGCGCAGCCTCCAGAGTGGTGGGCGAGGGGACGGGGGCGGCGTTGGAACAGTCGGGATCCCCCCCCGGTACAACGGCGTGTTCTTATGGGAATTTGCACCGATATATACTGGGGTATCTCTCAGGGCATCGCGCGGGCGTTACCCGGACCTGCGCTCACGTTACTCTGCAGTCCTTTTTAACACAACCTACAAAGAGCCCATCGAACATGGTCACCCAAGAGCCGATAGTTCAAGTTTCCATCCCCCCTACAGTGCCATGTCTCTACTTAGGTATTCAAGAGTGGCCACCGCTCAATTGGCTAGACCGTTGGCTGGTGTATCCTGTCGCAGCACCAGCTTGTTAGCATCAAAAAGGTTCACCAGCACATCGTCGCAGGGCTCCTCCCCCAACCAACAACCGCTCACCTGGACGAATTTCTTCGATTTGAGGAAACAGCAGCGCAGAATTAACGTTGGCTTCTCCGTCTTCACAGCTGTGCTCGGCTGCAATGTCTCTTGGGTCTTTCTTTCCAACATGGAGATCGACCCAATGCAAACCATCATGGGGTTCGACCCATTGCTAGCCATATCGGCAGGCCTGGTGGCCTCAGGGTTCCTGGGGTATTTGATGGGACCGCTTGTCGGCTCCCAAGTATTCAGAGTGGCCAACCGTAACAAACTGGCCAGTTTTGAGACAAAGGACAAAGAGTTTCTCAAACGTGTGGTGGAAAACCGGGTCAACCCATCGTCGCAGAGCTTTAGCAACCCTGTCCCGGATTACTACGGGGAGAAAATTGGATCTCTGAAGGACTACAGACAGTGGTTGAGAGACTGCCATGCGTACAGGACAAAGGCCAAGGAGTTTTTGTAAAGTCTTTCTAGCTAACATTCAACTTCATATATATCCATATACCTACCCGCTGCATCCCATTCCCATAGCAAGAGAAAAAGCGACCAGTGAAGGACGCGGGCCGAGGTCAAACCTGGACCTTGTTGTCAGTTGGTGCCGTGGTCTTTGGTGAATCTACCGCCACCTCTTGGTAGGGGGGCAGGAACGTCTGTGCCTCCAGGTCGACGTGGGAGTTTCCCTCCTCGTCCTCGGGCAACCCCAGATAGCCGACTCCACGCTCCTTGCTGGTCTCGTAGATGACGTAGGCCGCGTGGATGATGGCTGGGAAGAAGAACAGCACAAACAGTAGCAGATTTAGCAGGAAATCTCTGCTGAAGAAACCACGGCGCCTCAGCACAGCGAGGGGGGGGAGGAACACCCCCAAGAGCATCAGCAGCACATCATGTTTGTTGACAGAGTAAACGGACATCTCGACTAGCTAGGTCTGATGGTTCCCCAGAGCGATGTACTTGGGATGGTTGTATCCGTTATTCAATGTTGCTATAAGCCTCCTTTTTGTTGGGTTACCCGGATCATGGGTTTGCTGGCAGAGGGCGAATACGAGACGACTGCATCCTTCTCACAAGGATTACGACATGGAGTGCTGGTATCGAGATCGCCAAGAGCTCTGGGCATTCGTTTTGCTCTCTCTCTCTTTTTTTTTTTTTTTTCCTACAATTTCTTTTAATTCTTTGCATTTTATTTCACCATGTACTGGCTTGAAAATATATGTCAGCTTTTATGCCACTTGGCATCCCCAGAAAGTGCCGCCTCTATGGTGGCTACAATGCCGAAAAAGAGATTTCTCACTGCATAGCAGGGGAATTGGCTACCTCTCGCAAACCTTGGGGAAAAATTAGTGCAAGAGAAGACAATGAAACAGCAGGTTGCAAAACATGCCCAAACCCATTGGCATTAGATAAAAAAACTGCTAGTTAGAAAAAAAAAAAAATTACTACCCCATAGCAGTCTTTGAGCTCGGACTTGGCTGGAAATCTTACCAAATGCCTCGAAACGGCACATGCTCAACTTAACTTAAAAATAAAATATATATGAGAATGGTTCTCAAGCCGTCGAGATGACGCTACTCAACTTTCCTCAAAAAAAAAAGTATATACTTTATAAAATTACTACCTGCACACTTTCCACTAAACGAGGTCCCAGCCCAAACGAAATTGTGGCAATACTGCCGTAAATCGATATTGTGTCGTTTCCAATTTACCCGAATATTGGTTGCCTGTTTCTGGCGGGGAAATTCGTATCATGTGTCACAAGACTTGAGTCAAGATTGGAAGGCCGCTGCTGATTCATGTCCACTGATCTGTGGTTAAACAGCTCTCGGTTGGATAGAGGCTTGTTGATACTCAACTGTGCAGCAGCAGCTCCATCTTTACATACTCATCTTTTTTTTTCTCCCTGCCTCCCATTTAGCGCTGGTTTGTCATGGGTGGGAAAGATATCGAAGGATGCCCGTTCGCCCTGCAGCGACTGCCTGATGATTTGTTACAGGAGGTATTCTCACATCTGCCGCAGCAAGATCGGTTGGCTGCATGTCTCATAGACAAGAGATCCAACAAGCTAGCGACGAAACTGGTCTACAGAAGGATATATTTGAATGATTCCAACGTGGTGAGAAGCGATTACATGAATTTGGCCATCAATTGGACCCTGTTGAACATTCCCTCGTTTTTGTCAGAGGACGACTCCAGAAAGATAGCAAATGCAAAATTAGTAAAGCTCATTTGGACCCTGAGCGTGAACGAGTTCCCACTGGATTGTGTGCAGTGGATAAGAATAAATTGGGATCTGGACTCTGCCCTGCAGAGAACGGTGTTAGCGATTCTCTGTTCCAGGGCTGAGGCCCTGCAAAGGTTGGAAAATGTGACGGACCCGTCCTGTAACGATATCATTGCATGCGGTGCCGTTTCGAAGCACAAAGTGGTTAGTTTTGACATGGCACCACCTAATTCTCAACCAGAATCTCCAGTCCCACCGAACTATATCCCCAATTTGCAAAGGTACATGAGGCAGAGGATTTCGTCGAGACTATCGCACATGACGCTTTTCATGGACCCGGTCAAATTGTTCAACTATTTGCACCCCTTGGAGTCCAAATTGCAGATTGTGGATCTGAAACTGCATTGGAGGAGAGAATTTTACGATCCGAAATATTTCACACGCAAGGTGCGAAGTAAACCTTTTACCAAGCTTTCTGAAGTGTTTGATCTGCGTACTCTGAAAATCTTGACCATTATCTCTTGGAACGAATGGTTGGTCCCAAGAGAGGTTCAAATGATTAAGGAGTTCAAAGAGTTCATCTATCTTGAGGATTTGTCGTTGATCTCGATTAAACAAAATTTTGAAACCCTGATGACTTTTTTCTACAACTTCCCTCGTTTGAAAAGGTTGAAGATGGATTTTCTCGAGGACTTGATACCAGAGACTACTAGACCAGAGATCTTCTTAACAATCCTGTTTGTTTGCAAAAAATTACAGTTCATCGACATGAGGTTTGAAGGCATGGACTCTCAAATCATCTCATTGCACGAGGATAGATTTATGCTCAACCAAAAATGCCACTGTAGCGGCTGTATGCATGTCTTTGAAAATATTTTAAGGAAGAAAATATTTATGTTCCCAGAGGATAGCATTTTGGTAGATATCCACGATATTGCCGCCAAGGATATTTTCAAGATGATGAGGTTTTTATCGCTGTTGCCCTATTCCAAAGCCTGCGATTGCTACCCAAGTGTAAGAACTCAACCGATGAATCTGGAACAATTTGTGAAAAAGACGAACCACGACTTATTCTACTACCGCCGAACAAGAGGTCAGTTGGTACGCAACGAGTCGAATGACGAAGACGAAAGCATTGACAACGATTCGATGTTGAACAAGTTACCCCACGAACCTCTGACGAAAGAGGACGTGATCAAGTGCTACCACGCCATGATTCATCATTATAGAACCACTTATATCTCCTTTTTAAAGGGATTCCCTGAATTAAGATTTTTGATGCTAAATGATATCCCAACGGTAGTCATGGAAGAAGATGGTGAAAGAATCTTTCAACCGATTTTCTTCCATTATGATTACGAGACCAATTTGGCGGGATGGTCTAAAAGTCGTAACAAGAAGCATAGGGGTAATAGAGAAGTTAGCGACAGTGTAACGAGAAAGGCAACGGTATTTTAACATTAGGGATTAGACAGGAACGCAGATATAGAGTTTGAGCAGTTAGGATAAGGCGATCCTGTGGGCCTTACATAAATGCTTTGATAAATTTTTTTTGTTTGATTTCTTTTCATTATTCTCTGTACTTTCATTAAAAAAATGAGATAAAATCGAGAGGTTCAAACATCTCTTGAAATAGTTCAATATTGGCTCCACCAAGATTAGGGTTCAAAGAGGATTCCCACGAAAGAGGGTCTTCTATATTACTAGTGGCAATCGTTTCTTGCGAGTCACTCCTTATTGGCTCGTTCTCTTTCTTTTTCTTCGTGCTAGTGCCTTCTGCATCAGCTGCCAATTGCGACGTCCCATAATCGTAAAAAGTGGCAAATATGTTGAAGGACTTGGCATATCCGTCCACGAGAAAAGGCTGCAGTGACTCCTTGTGCAAATCAAGGGCGAACTCCTCACTGAATTTCCCTAGGGGGATTATATCAGTGTTCCACACTTTTACTGCATCCACGTCGACTTCCGGTATCGATTTTAAATTCTCTTGAAGTTTGACCAGTATGGGGATATTGTGCGTGATCATTAATGCATTGTCTGAGCCCTTCTCCAATTGACAGAGTAGAAATTCTAAGATGAGACGCCACGAGTCCCTGTGTGGTGGCCTGTTCAATATTTTGTAGCTGATCTTGACGGTGAACATGCTTATGAAGCAACGGTAATAGTCAAAGCCGAGTTCGTTATAGTACATGGAACAAATACCAAACAAGAACTTGACCATGACATTTCTTTCTTCAAATCCCATTTTACCAAAACGGTCCAACCGCAATACTAATGCAGGTATCAACATGCAAAGCTTATCAGATACAACCCCAGCTATTCTGTTGGTGAAAAATCGAGTGTAAGGATCCATATTCTGTTCCCCATAAAAAAATTTGTGACATTTGCAGGAAAGGTACACTATCTGATCCCATAATAATTGTACAGTGCAGTGGAACCCATCAACTTGATTAGTTTGTTCATAGTGGATCAATTCGGCATGCAACAGACTCAACTGAAACAAATCTAACATCATCTGATATTCGTAATTCAAATGCAAGTATTTACTCTTGTCATCCTTTATTTGTTGGAAAAGTTGACATGCATTTTGCCACTCCTGTTTCAATGTATTGAGATCTACTTTGGTGGGCATGTCGTTCAAAAGGTTGCTCATTTTCAACACACTATGGTCCATCGCCAACATTCTTTGGTGCCAAGATAATTCTTGTCCGGTGATTCCATAGAGAAAAGTCTTGCCGATCTGACATTCTTGCCCAGTAAGCAGGCACATCTTTCTATCCCAATGCAGCACATAGCTCCATATCATTTCATAAATCTTTTTATAATCTGCGGGACCCATGATGGAGGGAGAGGGTCTCGATTGTTTGAACAATTCGAACCAATACATATTGGGATCCAATAGAGACATCCACGAAATGCCCATTTCTTGACAACTTGCTATTATTGTACCAAACATGATACGACTTAGCTGAAGAGCATTTCCATCACCATCTTCCGGTCCACACCAATGGTAAAACCTTAGTAAGATAAAAGCCTGCAATTGGATCAAAGTGCATTTCCTCAAAGATTTCATCCGGAACAAAAAATGGTGGACGATCGCCATATACTTACTAGTATCCAAATGTGTTAAAGGTTCATTCAATTCCAAGGGGAGCTTTGAAAAATGAGTTGACAATATGCAAAGTTTGGTGATTAAAAGAATAACGCAACAGACTGCATGGTCAAAGTCCTTGATGGAAATGGCTTCTTTCGACTCCCATTTGTCATAAAAAAGGTTGATATCATATTTCAATAAGTCCATATCAAAGATGGGGACCATATTTAAGATGTGCCTTTCAAATAACGTCAGCACATGATCGAAAAAATACTCTCTCGTTGGTAAATTGTCCCCCAACAAGCTACCACTATCATCACATTTTGTCGAATCATCTGTCCTATATTTGCCGAACTTGTCCAGCAATGATTTATGAATTTTTCGGTGCTGCCTTAGAAAGCTGTCTGAGGACAGCGGATCTCCATCCACATCAAATATTGACAATGGTTTAAAGGACTGGGGCAAGCTGGGGTTTTCCCTGAATTTCCTGCTTCCCTTTAAAGTCTTCGTAGTCATTTCTATGGCAATACTCCTGAAAGTGAATAACGCTTCCAGATAGAAATCCCGATGTGTAATTGCATGGTCAGTAAAGGGGGAAAACATCGTCACTGCAGACCGCTTCACCTCTACAAAGCACTTATTGGGTGACAAATCCATGTAATCCACCACAATTGGCCCTTTATGGGTGACCACTTCATCCAGTGTATTGCTTACACTTCTAGGTAGCTGGTTCGGCGGAAAATTCGTCGCTGTATGATTTGCATCGTCCAAACTTGCACTTTTGGATGAAAAGCTGTCTCTCTTGAGATTCTTGACATAGGTGCACATATCTGCGTTGCCAAATTTTATGCAATTCGAGCAGGGAACCTTTCTATCACATTTGCTCTTGCGTCTCTTGCAGTTTGTACAGACAACTGTTAGCCTGTTACGTCTTTTAACTGAAGTCCTACGGTCCTCCTTTGAACCATCCATATTACCACTTCAAAGTAGACGGCACTGTCGTTGAGCGTTTTTGTCCAGTTTTGCGTGCAACAACTTTTCAGTTACTCTTATAACTAGTGCGAGCATTAGACTCATCGACTCTCTCCATTTCGGCAAACGGAGTTGACTTCCAAAAAGATAATACGCAGAGTTTAACAGATATCAAGGAAAAGCTTGTAAGACCTTCTGGAAGTCCTCTGGATAAATTAAAATTTGTTTCTGCGGCCACTTTAAGTTAGCCCATGTCTTTTGATAGTATTTATAGTTGTCCCATTAGTACTGTTCTTTAGCTGATTTGAGGCCAGTCCATGTACAAAGTACAGGTGAGGACAAGTCAGCGGCGATTGAATGCTGAGCGTTGTGACCCTTAATCAGAGCACACCTAACGAGACTCATTACCATATTATCAACCTTCGCGTGACAGACAGGCTTGAAGGGTTTTTTTTCCCAATCTCTTCAACCTCATCGCTTTCTATTGGCAACAAGTATAGAAGGTCAAGATACACTTAAGCCTAGTATTGACAACTTTCCAGCAATGGTGCAGCCTCGAATAGTTCCCTGGGCCGACGAGGATGAATTGAAGGCATTGAAAGATTGGTTTTACAACAATGGCTCTCGAGAAGACATGCGATTTCGAGCGGTTCAAAAGGTCAAGAGTTATCAGAGCAAAGGAGCACAATATTTACCACATGTTATAGACTCCACAGCTCAAATCACGAGTTCCATTCTACTGGATGAGGAGAGATGCATGTGCGACAAGTTTTCTGTCAAATTGAGTTATACCATGTCGTTAATCCGATTCGTCAACGGTCTACTGGATCCCACGCAGCAGTCGCAGTTCGCCATCCCGTTGCACTCGCTAGCCAAGCGTGTGGGGCTGCCGTCGTGGTTCGTGGATTTGAGACATTGGGGCACCCACGAGAGAGAGTTACCGAGCTTGGAGATGTTAAGAATAGCTGCTAAGGAGGCATTGCGGTGGCTTTGGGACCATTACTGGGACGACGAGGAGCTGGAAGAGGAGATCGACGATGAAGAGGAGGAGGAAAGTGAGAATGCCCAGGAAGTGAGGGAATTGATGCAGATGGGGAGGTCCATTAAGGCGATTCTCGCCGAAAACCGCTCGTACTGGGAAGGAGGAGCCGCCAATCTGATTAGTAGCTCCAACTTCCAAGTGGAAGAACCCAGAGGCAAGAGAAGTGCTGGAATGACACCCCAGGAGCAGATCGAAGCATTCACGTCCAAATGTAAGGATATGTGGAGACAGCAGGAGGACAGGCAGTTTTTCATCGAGACGTGCTTGAAAGAGTACCAGTCGGTTGTGATTCGACTCATGGTAATGAAACTAAATGGATTCGACCACGAACTGTTGCTTTGGCTGTTACGAGACTACCAGCGTGAACTAAAGGGATTGCCCAATACCGTGTTGGGCAAACGATTCCCCGAGTGGGACGTGCTAGAGCGCAAGTTACTCTCCAAGGTCGTATCCAGCGTCAACTTGAATCAGTTGGCCCAACATTGGAATACTTGGAATGACATCATCTCAACGAATCCCTGCTACATGGCGTTATGGATATGTCAAGCGCTGGCCAACCGGCTGGCTGAGAACAGGGCAAGTTTCAAGAGGAGGAAAAACAACAGAAGGAAACAGGAGTCACTGCTGGATCTTGAGAAAGCCCTGTCAAAACATATCGACGGCTTATCACGACGCTTCGATGACGAACCGCAACGCTATGACTCGGCGCCACTACCTCGCACCAAGAACGAGAAACAGCCGGCTCACTCTGCTACGGCTGACATACTGGGAGATTTAGCGTCCTTGAAAGAACGGCTTAACTCACCTCAACCCACAAGAGTCCTCTGGACTCGGCACCCGTTGTGGGAAACCAGGCCCTTCGGCACATTATAGAGACTACGTAAGAAAAAAAAAAGGCAAGAAAGATCACTCAGACATCCTAGGAAGGTCTCAAAAGAGAGCGGTCACCGGGAGTACTAATCGATGGGTTCGAAAGGCGTACTCCTACCGTGGAAACTGCGAATGTTAACCAAATTTTCATCATAGTGATCTTGAAATTCTCTCCCATGGAGTGCGCACTAAAGGCTCAGGAACTTGGACGTATATTGAATATACTGGCAAGTAAAGCTCGATGATGCATCCGAAGATGCAAGAGCATGGCAATATCCCATCGTCATGGTCGAATCGGACTGGGAAAGAAGAATACCTTTCTCATCAGGGCCTGTGCTACTCCATGGGCAGCATCTCCAGATGCTGCGGCACTGCAGTGCCGTAAGACTTCTAAGAGCCCCATTTGGACTACTGTAGAAAGCTCCAAAGAGAGTTAGTGGTATTGGAGGAAGAGGGAAGTTGTTCTTACTTCGAGCTCATCTCATCTCTTTTATACGTTTAGTGGGCAAAAAATTTCCATGAAAAATCGAGGGCTTGATGTGGTGTAAGGCTCTTTTGGAAAAATTTGAGCTCATCGCAGCGATGAGATGAGGAATCAGAGTCTGCTTGGTTTGATATTGGTTCGATAGACTAGCGCTCGAAAGCATTTTACAGGATTGTTTGAGCATGAACAGTGTCTCGAGACGTTCTCCAGAGTCCGAAGATGGGCGGGAAGATCCAGCAGCGGTCTTTTCGCCGCCACCAGATTACAAAAGGGTGAAGCACCTTAAGAAATTCCATAAAAAGAAGGGCAACGAACAGTTGTGGCTGATAAAGCTACCACGAAGTCTGGATGCATCGAAGCTCAAGTCGTTGCCACTAAGGATGGATGGCGAGGAGCAGCCGATACCAGTGGAAGGTGAATTTCAATACAGTATCGGTGAGGACCAGACACAGAGGGCAGGCCCTGACAGCAGTAATCTGAGCCTTTTAGTACCTGAAGAAGGTAGAGAATCGCTCAAGATAAGCGGGCATGGCCGCTCGTTGCAGTTTGACAAAGTGCTCAACGTGAGCGAGACCGTGAGGATCCCAAGGGTTGACTTCGAGGAACTGGCGGTGCCCCGTTGCAACGTAGTCAAAGTGGAAGGGTTGCAAACGAGACATTTCGCGACTGGCTACAGTCCTGAGGGGGGAGAGAAGAAGCAGGAGGATCGCAAGAGTAGGAAGCACAAGAGGAGCTCGGATGGTGGTTCCCATTCGAAGAAGAGTAAGAAGGAGAAGAAGAAATGACGATACTTTTTTTTTGTTATCTTTACGTAAATGTATAATATGAATCACACGCCCTGCGAGTAGTCCTTCAACACGCCAGCCATATGCGTATTCGTGACTTTACCCCTTCTTTGTCTTTTCTTCTTGACCTCGACCCTGGTGGTCTGCCTCTTAACGGTGGCAGGATCCACACTGGCCGGTTTGAGACCCAGGTCCTGCAGTTTGCGGGGCAATTCGGCAAACTGGGGCAACTGGACGTTCTCCCACATGGTGACGAAATCCTCGCTAATGCGGTTCAACTCACCGCCGTTGTTATACCACACGTAACGCGGAGTGCGATCTTTCTTCGTGCGCAGGACAAGGATTTTTGAATCCTCCTCCAACTCGTTAATGGTTTCATCGCACTGCGGCCAGCCGTCCTTGAGTTCCTTGCAAGAAATTCCCTTGAAAGTGACTTGCGACCTGAGTAAGTTCAAAAGCTCCTGAGCAGAATGCACATCGAAGGTAGACATGTACTTGAAAGTAGTCTTCTTAGGATCATACTGTATCTTGTCCAGTTTCTTTAGTAGCTCCAGGATCTTGTCGTCTTTCTTAATGGACAAGTAATCCATTAGCTCGTTGAGCTGCACAGGTTTGCCCTTCTTCTGGATGTATTCCGTAGCCCACAACAGCTTGGAGGAGTCGTGACTCTTGGAGATATCAGATTGGTTGGCCTGCATGGCCACAGCTGCGATAGAGCCGGGCCTCACCTTTTTGTTGGGGGAGTCTTCTTCGCTGCCATCTTCGTCTTCGTCTACATCCTCCTCTTTGGTCTTCGTTTCTGCCCTCTTCCTCGCTATATCACGCTGTAGGGCCACTCTTTTCTTGGGGGAGCTGTTTACAGTAGATTTCCCAGACGATGTACTCGTTGAGGCCGTCTTGACCGGCAAAACTGGCGCATACTTTACTTTATTCTTGAATGCATTCAGATTAGCCAATAGATGGTCGTTATTGGAGCTCATGTACTCGATGGAACTCTCCTGTTGGCAGGTCTTTTTAATCGTAGAAGATTCTTAGTTGATCTTTTCGATATTTTTTTTCAATTTTTTCATATAAAAAGGCATAAAAGCGATGAGGATTGATGAAAAAAATTCATTACCTAAAGAAAAGGAGTATTGGTATAACCAATTGATGCCTGCGTGCCTGGCATGGTGCAATGTGAGCTGTGCATCCGTGTAGTTCCCTCATACTTTGCACCGCGACCTGGCTCTTGCGGCGTAAAATTAAAGCTTCTGTGGTGCGAACGATTCTTTTCTTCGCAACTGCGAAGCGGTATCCAGCTCTAAAACCATCGCTGTTAGAGGTTGCTTCCTCACGGTTAAGCAATCCATGAAACGGTGATGACCTGAAGTCTGGAACATGTGTCTCGTAGAACTCATATAAATTTCAAAGACATTTGGGACTTAACCTCTTGTTCCTCGTCGTTGGCATTCGCCATGACCTCTTGAAGCTCCTGTTGGACCTCTGCCTTGTGCTTTTTACTCTCGCAGGTCGAGTAAATCTGTTGGAGCGTTAGGTCGAGTGCCCTGATAAATCTATATTTGTAAATGGAAATCGTTGTGGACTCAGTGCAAGTTTCATTGGCTAAGCGGTTTTCACTACTCATTTTGACCACTTTTATCATCCATTTCTTGCTCAGGTTGTGACGGGACAAAATTTTCAGCGTGCTAACGAACAACTGCTGGTTTCGACTCAAAGGTTCCCGTGGAACTGGCAGTAGATGAGCTTGAGCGTACATCGACTGATAAAGTACAACCGTGTCGTGAGCGGTCCAATTGCCCATGCGGCTGCGGGCATCTTCGATCACTTGGCTACAATTCGTATGGCCTCGAGTCAAACACCTCCACAGCAGCCTCTGCACAGAAATATGCATCGTCTTGAACTCTTTCAACCACTTGTGTTCAAATTGTTGCCGTATCTCTGGGTCGCTGCACCGATAGTAAATTAAGACGGAAAGATGCAACTGCTGCTTCTCATCAAATAAGATGCGATTCTCCCATAACTTAGGGAAATCCTGGAAATTCTTGGAGAGTACGATCTTGGCCATATTTGGAACACTTTGTAGCTTATCCATATACTGCAGAAGCATCAGGTACTCATATTGGCTACAAGAACTGTCAGCTGTCACTTTTAGAGGGCTCGACCAGGACTGTCGGACAATAAGCTTTAACTGGCTGAACAATACGTCGTAATGTGCTTGCACTAGCTTCTTTTTGGTATCAACCTCGGGCAAAGTGGAGTTAAGAATCTTCAAGAGTCGTTCCACATGCTTGGATTCACTGTCTTTGCTCACATTAATCTCACCAGTTCTCCCACGATCCAACAGGAACTTCAGAGAGGGTCTCTCGGATTCCTTGGCCAAAAACCGTATGGTTGATCTTAATTCATCACCCTCAGACTTTAGTAGCCTGGAAGAAAAACTGGAAAAGGCTCTTATCATGGAAAAGTCCAGTTATAAACTATTCTAAGAGTTCAGAATGCGAATGCTACGCCTTATACCCTGTACTTATTCTTAGTACTGTAGTAAGCGATTCCGCCATAGTTAAGGTTCGATGACCGATGCCAAAATCTCCTTCAGCAACCTTTAATGAAAGCATCAACAGGCGAAGAAGAACAAAGAAAACAAAGCAGAGGTGGATCCAAATATAACGAATAGTATTAGAATACTATTAGGCCTACCGAAATACTCCCAAATCGGTTTGTTTCTGCTGTTAAATCAGCTATTTCCTTCTCAAATCAGTTAAAGGTCTTTTATACTTACCCACTATTCGTGATTCTTTCGCTGCTGGCATATATCTCTCTTCCTATATTCGATTTATTTATACCCATAATGAACAAGGATACGGGACTTCTAGAAGATATGACTGGTGACTTGGCCAGGGCACTTAGGAATTCATGGTCTGAACCACAGGAGAGCAGGACCTCTTCCGTGGCTAGAAACTCACCCATTAGCACTCCCCAGGGTGAGCAGTACCAGAACCTGTCACCGGGAGGGTCGCTCATGTCCGCTGAGTCTGGCTTGACCACCACGACAAGTGGTTCAGATACTAATACCCGCGGGGGAGTGGCATTGCCAGACTATCAGTTAATAAAACGCCATTATTCGTTGAAAGAAGCACCCAACGATGAAGAGCTATTGCAGGAAGAAATTGTACGAGAAGGATTACCACCTTTGATGCCCGCGCCCGTGGGCATGCCCATGCGGCGTAGCTCTTTACAAGAAGTGCAGCGGGTCAGACAGTTACTGAACCCCAGAAGTTCCTTCTCTGGGGTCGCTTCGGAGGAACCTGAAGTGCAACAGCAGGGTGGCCCGAGTTGGGTTACCATTCTCGCTGGGAATACACCTGACTACGTGAGGCCCATATTGGTTCTCCATAAATCGTTGCAATCTGTCCATTCGCAATATGGTCTCTGTGTAATTCACGACTCAGCAGTTGATGCGTCTCCCCTGCGCAGGTATGGCATCAAGACAGTGGAGTTCGATAAACGCCATTTACCCAAGTTATGCAGTTGCAGCATGCAAACTGATTCTAAACTGATGCTGTTTGTGGGCCTGGCGGGCAAATACGATCTGGTATGCTATCTCTCGCCTTCTTGCATGGTTCTCGAGAACATAGACGATCTGCTTAAAAGCGAAGATGTGGGTAAAGAGATCGACAACGACACCTGCGTGCTCTTGACGAACAATATTCGAAACCCGCAGATTGTCATCCTACGTCCCCTAGTCGATGTGGAAATGTGCATAAGAGAATTTTTTACGGTTTACGGGGATGACTGCGAGCACCGCATTGCCAAAATCACACGTATGCAAGACTGGGACGTCTTAAGGACACTTTTCAGTGATGCTTGGAGTTGTTTGACCTCTGAAGTTTACTGCGGGACTGTACCTGCTCAAGGTCAGCCGTCTCTCCAAGAGTTTCCTCACAAGATGGCTGACTTTGGACTGCAGAGACCATGGGATGCTCGTGGATTTTCCAGCGAAGGTTTGGTTGGCAAATGGCATGAATTGTGGGCTCAGGTCGATCAGTGAGAAAGCTCACGGCGCGTAATGAATAATTTTTGTAGTAAGCAAATAATGAAATGTGGAGGACACCTCTAAACGAATTAAACCTGAAAACATTAAACTTTCAAATAACTTAGACAGCAAAGTAAAAGTAAGAGGATGATGAAGTTTGAGAATGACAATGAGTGCAAAGTCTTCGAACAAGTTTTCAAAGAATTGCCAGTGCTCATCAAAAACAAGTGTGATGGATACGATGAGCTGTACGGCTACAAGCTGAACCCTGAAGATGACAAAAGTGTCGTTGAGAGGTACTATGACGAAGAGGTGGCCCAACACTTGATTTATAAAGTGTGCAAGGCGTGTCAATTCGAAAAGGCCCAGGTGATCCAAAGGCTAGTTGATATACTAAAATGGAGACAAGAATTTGACCCATTGAGTGCAGCTTTCCTCGAAGCACACAATCCTGAGCTCGAAGAAGTGGGGGTTATTACGCAGTACCCAGGGGAATCCCCCAACAAGCGTGTCGTGACGTGGAACCTGTATGGCCAATTGGCGAAGAAGAAGAGTCTTTTCAAAGACTCGGACAAGTTTATACGCTACAGAATTGGGCTCATGGAGAAGGGCCTGCGTTTGTTGCAATTTACAGACGCAGACAACAATAATATGACTCAAGTACACGATTACACGGGCGTGTCTGTATTCCGCATGGACAGTGACATCAAAAAATGTACGAAGCAAGTGATTGGCATCTTTCAAAACTACTACCCAGAACTGCTTTGGGCCAAATATTTCGTGAACGTCCCTACAGTGTTTAGCTGGATCTACGGTGTGGTCAAGCAGTTCGTCGACGAGCAAACCATGAGCAAGTTTGTAGTCTTGAGCGATGGCAAGAAATTGGCTCATTACATCAAGTCTGTTCCCAAGGAATATGGTGGAGCTCAGGGAAATTTGAAACTGCAAAACGTCTCTACTGTTAAACCTACTGCCTACGGTCTTTACCTTTTAGAAAAGCACAATAACGAAGACGTCGATTAATAAATAATAAATAATTAAGAAGTATTTAGCTTTGGGCTTTGTTCAATTGGCGAGTTCGCTCCATTGCATCGTAGGTAAAGGCTTCCATGGGTTCCAACCCCCATTTATCGAGCAATGCCTTGTCCTCGTCCCAGCCGTTGCACATGGTGGTCAACATGCGCTTGCCCGTGAAGATACTGTTACAGCCAGCTAAGAAGCAGAGAAACTGTTCGTGGTCCTTCATGGTGTAGCGGCCAGCAGCAAGCCTAATAATGGCCTGCGGCATGGCAATCCTTGCCGTGGCAATGGTCCTCAAGATTTCGTCGAATTGCAATACCTTGGCATTGGGTTTATTCAAATCCTCGACGATAGGCGTCCCTTTAATAGGTACCAATCTGTTGATAGGCAATGACTCTGGATGTGGATTCATGTTGGCCAGAGTATACAAGAACCCTATGTGGTCGTCCTGTGTCTCTCCCAACCCTAGAATCCCACCGCAGCATGCCTTGAGCCCCGAACTTTGCACGGCTTGCACGGTCTGCAGCCTCTCGTCGTAGCTCCTCGTCGAGATGACGTTTCCATAGTGCTCCCTCGAAGTGTCCACATTATGGTTGTAGGCTGTCAACCCGGCTTGACGTAACTGCCTGGCCTGCTGCTCATCCAACATTCCCAAAGTCACACATGTCTCCATCCCCATATCATTGACGGATTTCACCATCTGAGATATACGCCCCAACGCGGATTTCCGGCCCTGCATGTCTCTCCAGGCGGCCCCCATACAGAATCTCGTGGAACCATTTGCCTTTGCCTCTTGTGCTTCCTTAATGACGTCTTCGATTCCTACCATTTTACTGGCTTTCACATCTGTGTGGTTTCTCGACGATTGCGAACAGTATTTGCAGTCCTCAGAACATCCTCCTTCCTTGATATTCATCAATGTGCACAGCTGCACTTTGTTCGGGTCCTGCCACTTGCGATGTTGCTGCTGGGCCTTGTAGACCAATTCTAGCAGCGGCGTGTGGTAGATCGAGGACAATTGTTCCTTAGACCAAGCGTGCTGAGGTTCTTGAAGGGACAATGCATACTCAATGGGACGTACGCCTTCCGACTTAACAGCACGACCCGAACGGATGCTTGTAGAGAAACAACGAGCCAACATGGCGAAATAAACTGTCAAACAATTGAAAGCATTTCAATGACGGAACACAGAAATAACAACCTCCTTTTTATATCGAGTTGGCATTTAAAATTTTGCCAACATATCATTGTTGAGTCGTGAGATTTTTCGCGATATCTTGAGTCATGTTAGCTTGACTAAAACTCAAAATCCCTGCGCAACTTGCAAAAGTACAAAAAGAAGACCATCATATGGAACCAGGTAATGCCCGCGACGTACAGGAAGCAGCGTGCCAACATCTCTAAACTAGACCTATCTTGACACATCAGTGGTAGCAAAAGCAGTGAGCTTGTAGCGAGCAGCACCACGAGCAACGAGCTCAGCGCTAGCTCGGAGTTGCGATGCCTTGATGAATCTTCATCAATCAGCGACTCGAGTTGGCGTCCAAGTGAATGGAGCCTTTCCTGTGGCAGTTGGTGTAAAACTGGTTTGAGTGCGTTTGAGAGGATAGGCTCACACAAACTGTGTAGCTTCTGAGCGCCGACTTTGTGTAATTGTTGTAACATGTAAGCTGCCGATTCGAGCAGTATGCCGGTATCTCGCACGGTGTGCCGGGTCTCCTGGAGGAGTTCCGTTGCGTTCGTGCTACGCAATGCGTTGTATTGTGAGCGTTGCAATTGCCAACGGCGGTAGCCGAGGGTAGACTTAAGAGTGAACTGGAATGGCACCGCAAGGGCCCAGTAGGCTGGGGAAATGGGATTGAGCCGCTGAATAGTACTTTCAATCTTCTCACCGGCGTTTGTAAGTCTCGTAAAGTGTTTGAGGGTTTCCAGGTCGCAAGTCTCGTTCATTATTGCGGCTGTTACGAGGTTATGCTCAACAGAGAGGGACAGTTGGCTAAGGTGTGAAGACAAAGAGCCGCCGGAGGGTGACCTAAAGGACAGCAGATAAGTGTGTAGCGATTTGACGATATCTGGGGCGTTGGAGTGGTCCACGCGATGCTGAAGCTGTTCGATGAGTGAGTACTGCGGAACTGGCGGCTTGCGATGCAGTAAGGGAATGCCTTGGGTAAATGCGAGCGCGTAGATTACCGTAACAAATTGGCGGAGCATCGTTGGAGTAATCTACTAAATAATAAGATCTGGTGATAGCGTTCAATCGGAGATCTGTTTTTTTATATGTGGGCGGGTGTTTCTCTGGGGAGAAACAAACATCGAAACAGACATGGAAAGGATGGCAAAACATACGACAGCACGCACTCGCTAGCTCAATCAAATTATATCCAATTTTGGTATCCAAACCTCTTTCTTGTACACCAGTCAACTCCGTGTTCATAATATTCTTCTCTCGTTACCCTAGTCTCGCTATATAACGGTGAGTTGGCAAACGCCGCCATACAGCTCCAGCTATGCAATTCCTTAGGGCCACTCGGTAGGTGAACCGTGCAAGACCAATCGGTGGGCAGCTGTCTTTGTAACTCAGTTGCTAGCCTCGTGGCAAAATGCGGCAAGTTGAAGTTACCACCGGTGCACACAATGTTACTCAGCATCAGAGGTCTCAGTGGCTCGGGCAGCATGGAAAGGGTCTCGAGAATGGTCTCAATGATACCCGATTTCAGGAGCTGTGCTATTTCGGGATGAAAGAATGTCTCTGGGACTGAAAACAATTCATCTCTGAGTTCCATGGTTTGAGAGTCCTCCGGAAGCGGCTTGGAAGGGTCCTTCACGTAGCCCAGAAAACTAGTATGAAAATCTGGTAGCACGTACTCAACTGCGGTCTCCGCCCTGTGCTTGAAACTGTCGAAATACGACACTGGGCTTACGAACAGACACTTCTCCTTGATATTGTTGACCAGAATGCTCTCGTCCATGACATTGTAATGGCGAAATGACAACGTTTCTTTCAAAAGACCATTGAGGAACCTGCCTCCAATGTCCAGCTTCTTGACGGCCTTGTAGTACGGCACGCCTTTCACCACAGGGATCACCCAGGTGCAGTTGAATCCAGAATCTATCACTAATTGAAATGGTTCATATAGGCTGCAGTTCGTGCTCTTATTTGGCATGTCGTCTCCTTTACCTGATATCGCTATGGAGGGCCTTCCAAATGGTATAAACCCTCCAGGTGGGCTCTTGAACAGAGTAGCAAATTCGTATTCTTCAAATATCACTTGATCCATGCTTTTGCTCAGCTCTGGAATCGTCATACATGTCTCACTGGCCACCAAGTGTTGGCCCTTACTATCCCCGAGTTCAAACCCTGCGAATTCGTCAGGATTGAAGAAACAGTAGTCCCAAATAGCGCTTTCCAGTTCCCAAGACGTCAATTGACCCAATTCGTGCGGTCTTCGAAACACTACAGAAGAAATGTCCTTAATCGTTTTAATCTGATTCGAAAGGTAATGCGTACCAAATTTATCCCGAGCCAAAGCGTTTAAAGCTCTATATGGTGTAGTCAAGTTTGACGGGCCAAACTTAATCTCATACGACCCATTATCTATCACGATTGGCGGTGATTCCATCTTGAAGCTTATCTGCTCATATTATATAGTATTAAGGTAAAATTTTGGTCTACGCGAGTTAACTGCATCAAAGTCAAGAATTGGTGCAATTGTTGAGGAGTGAAATTTGAATGGAATTTGCTTGAACTTTCATCAAATAGCAAACGCGCTGAAATCAAAAACTGCAAAACTATTTGTAATTCAATATTTACTCGTTACAAGCCAATAATTGGACTATATGCGTTCCATTTGTATATTTGCTTGTAATTACGCTTCTTTCCTCATCACGATGATCTTTTAACAATTGAAATCGTAAACAATACCAACATACATAGAATCAAAAATACCAAGGCCCAGAAGCTCGTTCGAGATCATGGAAGAGGAACTGCAGTTAAACAAGCGTCAGAAGATTAAAGGCCCTCTTTCACTCGAACCACAACAACCCGTTGGCGAAAAGAATCAACATGACAAGTCATCCTCTTCACTAACTTCGTCCTCTCAAAATGCACTAGTCGCGGCGAGGACGCCACGTAAACTGGTGGTTGGTAACGCAGAGAATCGCTATGCCCATTCACAAGCGCCGTCCTCTTCTTCGTTACAGGCACCCATGCTTCAACCACCAAGAACTTCTTCGAGAGGTCGAGGCTCAAAGACGTATTCACAGTCACCTCCCAGGTCTCCAGGTAGATCACCCACGAGGAAGTTAGAGCTACTAAATATTTCTCCAGTTAAGAATAGCCGGCTGGAGTTGCAAAAGCTATATGACGCACAGCAGAGCCAAACGCAAATATCAAGACTTTGTATCGATCTGCTGATTCTTCAAGATTTTAAATCTTACGCAGGTCGCCAAGTAGTGGGCCCTTTTCATAGCAGCTTTTCAGCTGTAGTGGGACCCAATGGATCGGGTAAATCGAATGTGATCGACTCCATGCTGTTCGTGTTTGGATTTCGTGCGAACAAAATGAGACAAGATAGGCTCTCCGACCTGATACATAAATCTGAAGAATTTCCACAATTGCCTTGTTGCTCTGTGGAAGTCCATTTCCGATACGTGATCGATGAGCCTACAGGTGAAACTAGGGTGGACGAGCAGAAACCGGAATTGGTCATCACCAGGAGGGCATTTAGAAACAATATTTCTAAATATTATGTCAACGAAAGCGAATCCAACTATGGGGAAGTCATTAAGTTATTGAAGAAAGAGGGTGTGGACTTGGACCACAAAAGATTTTTAATCTTACAAGGTGAAGTGGAGAACATCGCGCAGATGAGAGCAAAGGCGGAAAAAGAGGGCGAAGATGGCTTGCTAGAGTATTTGGAGGACATCATAGGAACTGCCAAATATAAGCCACTGATTGAAAAATATCTTACTGATATTGAAACGTTAAATGACGTCTGTATCGAAAAGGAAAACAGGTTTCAAATTGTAGACCGGGAGAAAAATTCTCTTGAAAATGGAAAAGAGGAAGCTCTATTGTTTTTGCAAAATGAAAAAAAATTGACATTGGCCACATCCAAGCTTTTCCAATATCATATTTGGATCAATAATGCTAAGCTAGCAAGTACCTTGGAGAAGATCGCCGTTTTGAATCAAGAATTAGAAAGAGAAAACGTAAAACAGTGCTCTATCAAGAAAGAACTGGAAGCCTTAGTAACTTCAAGTAAAGAATTCGAAGAGAAGATCAAAAATTGCACCGATGAAGAGAAAAAACTATTAACAGAGAAGAGGAAATTGGAGGGCGAAAAAGTTCTGAATGAAGAAAAGGAAAAAAACTTTAGCGGTAAGAGAGAAAAAGCTAAAAAACTGTTGTCTTCGTCAAGCAATTCAATTTCGTCTTTAGAAGCCAAGTTGGCTGAACTTACGCAACATCAAATAAATTACGAAACCGATTTGAAAGAGCTGAACGAAAAAGTCAATGTCGAAAGAGCTGAACTCGAGAAGATAAAGTTTTCATTAAAGGATAAGACCAATCATTTGAGTACTGAAATCTCTCAACTAGAAACTGAATTGGAACCTTGGGATGCTCAGATGCAAGAAAAAAAAACTGAAATTCAACTTGCCGAATCCCAGTTGTCTTTGATTCGAGAGACTGAAACAAAATTGGTTCAGGATGTCAACCGCTTAACCCAGGAAGTCTCTAATCGAAAGGAGCAAATGGACAAAAATACGAAACTTTTGCAAGAGTTAAGGTCGCAGCAGCAATCGGTCAAAACAGAAATTTCTTCTGGTGAAAAGGAATGCTCTAGTGCAAGGTCTCGTTTAAAGGAGATGCAAACCATATTAAACGTTCAACGACAAAGGGCGATTGATGCGCGTCAAGTACTCTCAAGTGCTGAAAATAAAAACAAAGTTTTGACTGCGTTATCAAGGCTTCAAAAATCGGGTCGCATCAGCGGTTTTTACGGCAGGTTAGGAGATTTGGGGGTTATTGACGAAAAATATGACATTGCAATTTCCACTGCTTGTCCTCGTTTAGAGGATATTGTGGTCAGCTCTGTGGAATGTGGACAACAGTGCATTGAGTATCTTCGTAAGAATAAATTGGGCTACGCCAGGTTTATTCTATTGGACAAGCTACGAAACTTTGATATGCGCGGCATAAACACACCAGAAAATGTTCCCAGGCTATTTGACTTGGTTCACCCTAAGGATGAAAAGTTCACACCCGCCTTTTACAGTGTACTAACCAATACATTGGTTGCAAGTAATTTGAAGCAAGCCAATAAAGTTGCATACGGTAAGAGAAGATTCAGAGTTGTGACGCTTGATGGAAAACTGATTGATATCTCCGGTACCATGAGTGGTGGTGGCAACCATCTCTCCCGTGGTCTGATGCAGATAGGCCATAAGAAAACCGAGAATTTTGAACTATACAATTCAGAAGAAGTTGTACAACTTGAAGTAAATTTAGTGGAGAAAGAGAAAAATTTTCAAGTGGCCAGCGACACTTGGTACCAAATGGAAGAGCAATTAAAGCATTTAAAAGATCGCTACCCAACTATTGAAACCAAAATATCTCAGGTACTCATGGAGATAGATTCGTGGAATAATGATATAAAATTAAAACAAACTCAAATTGAAGAAAATGAACAAACTCTCAGATCTGTTCAAGACAATAACCAAGAGTTAACAGAGGCAAACGACCGTGTTAACTCTTTAAAACAGGAATTGAAATCTATCCAAGAACAGACCAAAAGCAAAAAACATAGGATAGATGCCCTAAAAAATGAAATTATGGATATTGGTGGAACAGATTTGAAAGTACAAAATTCAAAAGTTGATTCAGTAATTCAACTGAGAGGCATAATCATTTCAAAACAAAAGAATGAAAAATCAAGCATTAAAAAGACTGAAAACGAATTGAAAAAGTGTCACAAATTAAAGCAAACTACAAACAATGATGTCGAGTCTTACACTGAAGAAATCCAAACTTTAGAAGGTAAAATTGAAGAAATTCAGGCGTCTTTGGATAGAATGGAAGAATCTATTGATTCAGCTAAGAATACAAAAGAGCAGCTAAATGAACAAGCACGATGCATCCGGCGGACTTTGAATGATATGAATGAAGACATTACCATTTTCAAGTCTTTTGAAGTCGAGATCACCAATAAGTTAGAGAAATTAAACTCCTTATCAAGTCACATCAAGGGCGAAATCAAGCGATACGAAACAAAGTTGAGTGAACTAAGGATCAGAGACGTTACTCAAACTCTTCAGGCATTAGAAGAGGAATCAACTGAACTAAACACTTTTAAGCGACCTTCTGCGGACGAATATGTTGGGGCAGAATCATTTTCAGCAAACGAAAATCCAAGTGCTAATGATATGAGTGATGAAAAGCAAATAGAAGCACATCAAAATGATGAAGAACTGGCCAATTCAGATGATCTGATGGAAGTAGATCCGAGCACTGAAAGTTCTCAAACTGGATTACCGCAATTTGCAGAGAAGGAGCTTCAAAATCTTGACTTGGAAGAACTAGAAAAGGAAATAGAGAATTTGCAAAACGTCATAGATTCCTCGAATGCCGATATCGATGTGTTGGAAGAATACGCGACAAGATTAGTTGAGTTCAAAAGGAGAAAACTGGATCTAAACCGATCCGTTGAGCAAAAGAATAAAGTCAGAGAGCAATTGGATGATTTGAAGAAAAAACGATTTGATGAATTTATGCAAGGTTTTGGAATCATATCCATGACTTTAAAAGAAATGTATCAGATGATCACCATGGGTGGAAATGCTGAACTAGAATTGGTAGATACATTAGATCCCTTTTCTGAAGGTGTAACCTTCAGCGTAATGCCACCAAAGAAGAGTTGGAGGAATATAACAAATTTATCCGGAGGTGAAAAAACTTTGAGCTCACTGGCATTAGTTTTTGCGCTTCATAAATATAAACCTACACCACTTTACGTGATGGACGAAATTGATGCCGCCTTGGATTTCAGAAACGTTTCTATTGTGGCCAATTACATCAAGGAGCGCACGAAAAATGCACAGTTTATTGTTATTTCGTTGAGAAATAACATGTTTGAGCTTGCTCAACAACTAGTTGGTATTTATAAGAGGGAAAACAAAACAAGCAGTGCTACGATAAAGAACATAGATATCCTAAATACACCTTAGAGAATAATTTCTCAATTGATAAGCGATTATGCTCGCTGTTGGATCTTGGCATACTCTCTTTCGGCAACGTACACTAGCTTTTGAATTAAAAGTACAGCAGTTTGATGCGTAGCAGCCGGCAAATTCTTTCTATGGACACCAAACCATTCCATTGGAGGGGTAGCATCTCCCAAATCTCTAATTTGAGGCATCTCGATGTACGGTTCATCAAGCGGCACGTAGATGAATTTCGACTCAGTATCTTCATCCTCAGGCACTGCCTCTCCGGAATCCTGGCGAGTGACCCCGATTTGAGTACGCCGGACAGCCAAAGACTTGACATGCGTTGCCCACATTTCTTTGATGAAATTGACAGGCCCAAGATTCCATTTCATCGAAACCTTATTGAAAAACTTACAAGTGAACAAATACTCAAGCACGTTGCTATTTTGTTTTTGCCACGTCGTCATACTGACCAGCAGTTTGGGTATTGTTATAATTGTGCCTCCTGTGATTCTAGAGGCATATATCATGTAATCGTCCACAGTAATTTTGGAAACTCTTTCTTCATCCAGCTCTTCTTTCGAAGACGACAGAGACGCCTTGACATCAGATATCTGCAATTGCAACTCCGTCTTTAATTTTTCACCTGATTGAGTTTCAGAGCGGGCAACAACGTCTTTGAAGGAGATAACCAGCACTTCCAGATCGAACAGAGACATTGGTGAAATGTGAATTCTGAACTCATTTATATTAACCGAAAGATCAGTTCTTAGAAGGTTTAACGATTTGAGAATATCCTCGTACGCCATCGATGCCTGAGAAGCAGAGGAATCAGATTCTTTCAAAGTTTCGATATAAGATATTTTGTTATCTTGTTGCATGCGCATTACCGTATTGTAAATGTCTAAAATGTTAGCAGTCGTCAAAGCTGTCGCGCACAAAATTATCAATTCACACTCCAAATTGACTTGCAATAAATCAGGTAAAATTGCATATAGATCGGATTCATTGTGCAAATGGACGCTAACGTTTTGAATGGTACCTATCAAAAACATATGGTAGTCGAATGCTGATTTGATAGTAATTTTATTAGCATCCAGGGAGAAGGACATTAAAGGTACTCCTCTCAATAAATCATCTTCCGGCCAGGTCATCTCTGATACACAATTAGCCCTATCCAGTTCAAACATGCCGCTTAACCTACCTTCAGCGTTCACTGTAATGCCATCAAGGAACATGTGCAAAACTCGTTTTCGCTCTCTGTAATGCTCCGCAGTAAGCCAAAATCTTTCCAAACCTAAAGTCAAAACTCCAAGCGAAGGTCCAAAGTCAACCACGCCCCCTAAATTTGTGAAAATTATTGTAAAGCCCAAAGGCAGCACTTTACGTGAACCATTGTTAGGCGAAGTTGGGAATGAAGGGGAGCGAAAAGATTTAACCTCCTTTTTGTTTTCATCATTCTTATCTTTAGATTTAAACCGAGATCTATTGCTTAGCCTCCATATGTCCAAAAATAAGTTCAAATTTTGCAATTGCTTCATGTTGCAAAACACATTTATATCAGAAACCAAAGCAACTCCATACACATCAGGATGTGTAAACATCAAAACAATATCAATATATTCCAGTTTGAATGAGGCGCTCGCATCTCTGGAAAAAATATGACGAACCGAAGCATCGATTCGGTCCATCGAGAAGGAAACATTCAAGGGCTCAACCTCATCTAAATCGTTAGTCGTTACTTTGAACAAAAACGAATCGAATCCGGTGTCTACTTGTACCTTTGCCTTAGGTTCACAACTAAAACTTAGCTTCTGCTTACCAGATGTTACTTCAAACGCGAGGTCGTAGGGGTGTATTAGACTTCTGTAGTTTATGCTTTCGGTACTAGTCTTCGGCGACTGAAACCTATCACCAGAGCTGAACCTGCGGATCATGCTTTTGATATTATCGGCGAAATCACTTAGAAGCGGTGCACATTTTGCAAACAAAATATTATGCGTAGGTTCTATAGTTGTTAGAAAACGAACCCAGTGTGGTTTTTTCCTCTTCTCACTAAATTCATAGCTTATAGCCACTTGAACCCCTGGAGATTTTATTTCAAATAAAGGTTCTGCATCTTTCCCGATAGCATTAGGTGAATAGACTTTGAAAACACCGCCACCAAAATTCAGATTGGAATTTATAGTCTTAATATGCGATAAAAAAGGCGCAAGTGTATTTGAAGTAGTCTCCGCATTCACTTTGGTTTTCTGGGCTGTTTCAGCCTGTCTTATTCTAGCTCTTTTCATTTCTTCAAAGTCACAGATAGATTGTACCGTCAGTTCTACAAGCTGGAATGAAGTTGACAAAAATCTAACATCAATTGCCTCTCCGTGAAATCTCACGAATAAATCTTTCAATAAATCGGCGCCTTTCAACCAATAAAAAATTTGCATGTTCGAAAGATGAGTTCTGTTATATTCTTCCTTTTCGCTTTTCTGAGAGTAAAAATTATCTGAGGTGAAACCATTGGCCACCGAAACGTATCCGTTAATTAATGTGAGTTTGCCAAAATTTTTCTCATAAGCGGAAAAGAGTCTATCATATCCAAGTATCAATCCCGGCTCCACATTATCACCCAATTGAAACAGCCAACCAACACAAAAGTTGTACGACAAAATATGAATCGATCTAAAATCAAGTGAGGATTCAGAACCTTTCGAGGCTTGTTTCTCCCCAGAAAAGTGAGATGGCCAGGGAACATGGTGCTTTTTGAAGTGGTGCGACAATGATTGCAAGTGATGGATACTCCACATCAAGTGTACTAACATCTCAGGAAATAAGCATACCCTGAAATAAGAACTCTCAATTTGGTATGATTGCAAAGAATCAGGTACTTTCTGTGAAGTCAAAAACCTAATCGAAAAATCTAACGCTTTTGATAAGCTAGCAGGCAAAGATAATTCCTTAACCAAAAATAAGCAAGATTCCACAAAAATTTGACCGGAAAATTGCTTGTCATGGTCTGCGTACTGTTCGCTAACATTCGTCAAAGACGCCACCAATGAATGAAGCTCAAAAACATGGCAAATCGATGATATTGGAATAAGCACACCGAAATACTTCAAGTTCGCATCAATTGCCCACCTTAATTTGTGCAAAAATGGATTTCCAGATGTTTTGTTACCTGAATCACCGTCTGATGTGGGCTGGATTAAATTTAATAGCATTTTCAGATGATGTAAACTTTCAATCATCACTTTTTCTTCCCGCAAAAAGTTGTGCAAAATCCTGCGTGGTTCCACAAAGGTGAGTTTCGTAAGCGAAGCTGATGTCTGAATATCCACAACGGGTGAATTATCTCCCGAGAGCTCACTTTTCAACTGAAGGTCATTCAATGAAAGTTTGAAGTATTGTTCCGCAGCTTGTTGTGACTTCAAGTAAATATTCAGCTCGGTGATGCTCACTATTATCTCAGCATTCTCAGGCCCGCTTGAATAAATCTGAAGCTCGTTCACATCATGAGAGATGTAAAAAGGTGATAAAAAAGTGATTTCAGAGCTAATGTCCGAGAACTTGGATCTGAATTCGAACTTTACTGGGCTGTTAGAAGGTTCCTTTGAAATTTCATTGTTCGGTACTTCCTGGGATTTAAACAGTGGCTCTAATCTTTGAAACTCTTGTTTGATATATTTGACAAAGCTTTCCAATACCTTTGTGCTTGGCATGAATTTAAATAAAGAGCTGGAGGAATTGCCGTTCAGAGACACAGATGGATTAAGAGAATCAAACTGAGCTGTAACCGAGAAACAAAACTGTCTCAATAAAATTTCCGCAATGACATTTGTTGAATGCTTCAACCAGATTTCAAACCTTTGAGTGAAGAGCACGGCTGAGAAAGCAGGTGATGCGCACTCTTTAGAATGTTCCAAGAGCATGCTGAACTTTCCATTAATGACCCTGTTCGTCAATCTAGCGGTTCCTAGTATAATTTGTAAATCACACCTTTCAAAGATCAACGTTAGGTAAATTTTGAAATTTTTTATTTTATTATCAGAGCTGAATGAATTTTCAGAAATTTTTCCGCCAAATTCTGGCAAAAGATTTTTTAATTTTAGCAATTGATCACTTATCTCTCCTTTTATTGTCCCCACATTGGCAATGAAATTTACAATTTTTTCTTGTTTTAAAAGTCTCCCCGCATTTGTGTTGACCGACGGTGGTAACACATCGACTATGGCATTGGCTCTCGTAACAACAACATTATGTGGCATCCCATGCTCTGCACTTAAAAGAGTGAAAAAAAATGATTGAAAATTCAACTTCAAAATTGTCCTCAGTTCCTTACTGAAACTATTCGTATTTTCTGGGAGAAAAATCTTCTTATAAAGGTAAGACCTCCTGACATCAGAGAGATCCCAATTTCTCCAATTCGAAAAAACTGACACAAATACGTCTTTGTCATTTTGAGAAACATTCAAATTTTCCAAGTCTTGAACAGTCACAAAGTGCTCATTGGTACGCCAATCATTCGGTAAGTAGGTTAGAATATGGCGCAAGCGAGTGATGATCCTCCAGCTACGGTTTTCTCTTACATGACTTCTGGAAAGCCGCATGATAAACGCAGGCTTTGTAATCACATAGGGGTCATGGCTAATTTGGTAATATTCACTGGCAGATGTTAGATCACAAATCAGATCTCTTTGGAATGTTTTCTTTGAGTTTTGTAAGTCACTGACAGATGAGATCAGTTTAAATATTATTTCAGCCTGGTCGTTAACATAGCTTGAAACTTGCTCTAGCTGCGATTCATCAACAGTCATATCAACAGATACAACATTCAGAGAGTTGACGTTTTCATCAACAGTGGAAGACCAAACTTCAAATCCCTCCACAGCAAAAGTTAAGGCTGCAGGTTTTACTTCGTCACCGAAAGTGGTCCCTTCCAATAAAGTCGCTCTCAGGGATCGGAAAGTACCTAAAAAAGTTCTTTCCAATGTCACCTCTTCATCCTCATTTTCCAAAGTCTTTTGACCTAAATCAAAATCTAAATTATCCAAAAATAAGGCAATTCCATTTGCTGATTGATAGTCCCACAAAATATTACAATTTTTGACATGTAACTTCATCGTGGTCACAAAAGAAGCGCCATATTGTAGATTGCCCAATTTCTTTACGACTGCCGCTTCATTTTCATCAATAATATCGATTGTATCCTCTTTATAGAACTTTTCCAGATAAGTTTGAAAATCATCGCTGACAGATGGCTTTACGTTTATTGTCAGAAATTCAACATCAAACACGAAATTATTATATCGATCACAGGAGTTTGGAGAGGCATGTGGCGAGAAAAATCTCGACGAGGCATGTGAGCCTGCATCTTCTGATGAAGAGGAAGATGTAGAAATGCTATGAGACGTTTCTGACGATCGTGAATGATCTTTTTTCACAAATGACGCGTAGTTCCCCAGGAGGTCTTCAATAATATAATCTATTGTTTCTGGAAGGACGGGAACTGGTAACGGAGGTAAAGTGGAAGAAGGCGTAATGCTTCCTAAGAGCTCGGTGTAGAGAATGGACTCTTGAAAGAAGCACGGGAGAAGAAAAGGACATCTATAAAATGGTGAATCGTTCAATGCAATGTATTTTCGCTGGTTATATCTATGATCAGCGAAGTGTGTCGTTTGGATGAAATTCGTAAAATTCAATTTGGTTCTAAATTCGAATAGAGCTGTTGGCTTATCATTATTTTGATGGTGTTTGAAAATCATAAGACTCAATTCAAGAATTTTGAGATCTATACGTTGAGAATAAGATTCATTTTCGAAATCTATGGAGGTGAAAGTGATTTTCTTGGCATCCAATACTCCTTTTGAACTGGTGTCTTTATCGTTCACGATAATCTTCAACTCTTTTGCACGTACTGTAACAGATGTCATGTCATATGGGACATTGATTTCATACAACAACGTATTTTCTAAGTTCTTAAAACCAAACCCAATTTTGTCGAAACAAGTCAAAAACCCCTTAGCAAAGTCGATGTCCGAATCAACTTCCAAACGATCTAAATCAATTCCCCACTGACAAAAGTATGTGGGCTCAGTCGGTGGCAACCCGTACATTCTATGCCCGTGAATAGTCAAAGTAGTTAGCGAGCCATGACTCCTTTCCTGTCTACCATTGTCTTTGCGCACACATTCAAACAAGTCATGAGGATGCTTAGAAACGTATCTCTTTATATTTGTATTGTTCATTGTTGCCAGCAAATCCATGTAGTAATTAGTGCTTCTCAAATCGACCATTAATTCTCCAAAATGTAATGCAGTGCAGGGATCAGAGTTGTAGATTGTCTCAGGCAATACTAAAGCCCCTTCCCAGACAGAAAAAACAAACCATATATCAGTTTCATTTTCTGTCCTCCTCAGATCTGACCGTTTGGGGATTGGATTGCTTCTACCGTCTCGCTTATTATCACGGGTAGTCTTATCCTCAATACCGGAGGGTGCGCGTTGGGAGACGTCAACAGAATCTTCATCTGGGAATTCCCCAGTATTCGTTTCTTCTTCCTGACTGGCACAAGTGTACTCTTCTGAGGTCATAAAGTGGGAAAAATCACCAAAATAATTCATCTTCACGTTCATTAGATATCGTATCACAAATCCATAGCAGTGCAACGTTGTTCCAGTACTCGAACATTCGACAGACACAGTATCGACATGATCGACATCTAAATCCGAATAAATAGTGTATAGTCCATTGACCGAAAAATCATACGCCCTACCAACCTCCTTATTTTTCATAAATTCATTCAACGTATTCCATGGTGGTGTATTGAGTAAAAGCCTAAACATTGGAGTAGAAATTCGATAGACTATGTCGGTGCATTTATTTGTTATCGCCTCATGAGGTATGTCCACCTCAAAAGAAAGTAAATCACCATGCAATGATAAATAACAATTTTCATTGAAATCTAATGGGTTATTAACAATGTTATGGTCATTAACATTCAAATAAATTGAATATCCATCCAAATTCCAGTTTGTTTTATAGAGAAATGGTCGAAAAAGTTCATATAATGTCGGTTCCCCTGAAGCAAAATCTGAAAAAACGTCCGAAACCAATGTTATGTGCTCCCTCAATAAAAACATTTCCAGCTGCGTTGAGGATAGATTGATTTCCCAAGTTGCTTGTTCATTCCAACCGAGTGGGTATCCCATATCACCTTCAAAATCAAAGTATTTGCCTCTAGAAAGCAATTCGTGATTAACACTGGTTCTGATTTCCGGTTCTGTAAAGTGAAAACTGATATTGTTGGGAAACCCCTCTTCAGTTGGACATATGACTTTGTCGAGAATACCGTATGAATCCTTAAAAAATTTTAGATCAATCCAACCAAAGGATCTAAACTCTTCATTTGTTTCGATGTAATGTTTTAAAAAATCCTGATCCTTACTTCTTTCTCGGGTTGGTATACGCCAAGTACACTCTTCCAGTACTGTTATTGAAGTTCGGAAAACAGTGTAAACTCTTCTCGAACCTGGCGTAAGAGTCTTCATCGGCTTTGGAGTCCTCGAAACGACTGGAGAGAATAATGTTCTCAAATGGCTTAGTTGCCTTTCTGCCCACGGACCATAACAAATAGTTGCTCCATAAAGCTGAATATCAATGCAAAGCTCTGGAGGAGCGCCGCTGTTACCAACTTCAGGCCCTTGCAGCGTTTCCTGAGCACCATGCGGCACCAGTCCCGGTATATCGTATTCATACGAATAAACTATCTTGGCACTCTTCAAAATATTACTAACCTTCGCATATTCATGACTAGCAAAATCAAATTCAATGTTTTCCAATTCGTCGTCTTCGATACTTTGTCTATAAAGCGCTAGACCCTTCCAATTTTCATGAAAGTTTGCGTCCTCGAGGTTTTGCCTCATCTGTGTGCTCACTAGTGGTAGATGTAGCGTACGAGCAAATTTCTTCCACATTTTTGATAATCTCCCTTTTGTCAGCCTAAATCTAGTAGATATATCATCATCGAAGCCAATATTTTGTTTCACAGAAACATCCACATCTAGTAATTCATGCTGGAGTTTAATCTTGAATAAATCGAGTTTTTCCTTTGGTTGACACAGATCGATCATGCCCCTGGCGTTCTCAGCGCTTCCAATCAAAATCGAAGAGGTAAACCTATTACCCAGCACGATGGAAAAGCGATGTATGAGCAATTGCATCGGTAAAAAACGCATATAGATTGATTTTTGCTTTGAATACTGTTGATCAAAGGTCCTGTCGTTCGCTATGGCATCTCTCATGCCCTTGTCACCATCGCTCTCATCTTTATTATTATCTGTGCTGGTTCTACTACCACCATTACTATTAGCATTACTATCATTATTATCGTTGTGCATCGTTTCCGTTGTTATGGAGGATGGTGTACTTTCGCTCATGACTTTATCTGTATGGTCCCCGGTCATTTCACTCAAAAGTTCAGTCAAAGTTTGATCATCTACAAACTTTTCGAACTGAGCCCTCTCTTCTTTGGAAAACATGTGTATTATGTTCTCATATGACGCAGTCTTGTTGTAAATAAACATCTCAAGCCCTTCACACTGCACCAAAAACCGGCATGGATGTTTGCAGTTGTTCTTCAGATTGTCACCAGCCTCTAACTCTTCACTGTCGTCTAAGCCTTCCTCATATTGGGACTTCCTCACGTTCATTAACCAATATCTCCAATTAATGCTACCTTCCAGGCATGAAATTGTATAATCTCGATGGACAATGCAAATGTTTCTAAATACTATGCTGCCACTTAGCGGAGCTATGCGCAGCGATTCGATGTTCACTTTAACCTTATACCTCCTCCAAAGCACCCCTTCGAGTATGAAGGTCAACAAATATCCAACTATTCGTCCAAAATAGAAGATCACCGTCAATGTTACTATGCATGTTAGAATCCAGTCTACAAGGAAAACCCAACTGAAATCCCGATTTTTTGATAGAGATACCTCTTTAAACTGTGAATGCTTCACCATTGTCGCCTCTTAATTTGATAGGCACTTCTTTGGTCTTTTTTTGTCCTTCGCATGTAGTTATCTTCTTTAACAAAGGAGTAGTTGAAGTTATTTATTGTGCTCCCGGGACAACATCCTGCTATTAAAGTGGCAGTTTTTGAAGAACTCGACAAAGACATAGGAAAAGCCGCTTTTACTGCAATTTCAATGGCGCTGCTAGAGCAGTTACAGCGCAGGATGGTAGATATGGGGCTTGTCTCCAAGATTGTGGCCCTTTTGCCATTAATTTCTGTCCTTTGTGTGATTGTCAGCACTGTCTGGCTGGCAGTATTGCCGATGGAGGGCCAATACAGACGTACCTACATCTCAGAGAATGCATTGATGCCCTCTCAGGCTTATTCCTACTTCAGAGAAACTGAGTGGAATATTTTGAGAGGCTACAGGTCTCAGATTGAACACTTCACAGATATGACTATTGCAGAAAGAAATGAACAGATGTCTGAGTGGTTACAAGAGTTTGGCACCAAGACATCTTTATATCATAACGAGGAGTATGGGGACACCCTTTATGGCGTTTTACATGCTCAGAGGGGTGATGGTACGGAAGCCATCTTACTAGCTGTACCCTGGCTCAACTCTGAAGATCAATTAAATGTTGGCGGAGCTTCTTTGGGTATTTCTCTTGCAAGATATTTCTCTCGTTGGCCTGTGTGGTCTAAAAACATCATCATAGTATTCAGTGAAAATCCCAATGCGGCGTTGAGATCCTGGGTCGAAGCTTATCACACTTCTCTGGACCTAACTGGTGGATCGATCGAGGCTGCCATTGTGTTGGATTACCCAGGCACTAATGACTACTTTGAATACATTGAAATTAGTTACGAAGGACTGAACGGTGAGTTGCCAAACTTGGATCTGGTCAATATTGCTGTATCAATCAGTGAGCATGAAGGTATAGACATTTCCTTGCATAGTATGATCCCTGATTTCATCGATAGCGAGTCATACTGGTCGCGTTTGAAGATTCTAGCTCAAGGAGTATACCATGGCGCATTCTCGGGATTAGAACGATTAAATGGTAACGAAGCCTTCAGTGGTTGGAGAATCCAATCTGTTACGCTAAAAGCCCGTGGCACCAGTGGCTCTAATGATATTACGACATTTGGCCGTATTCCGGAAGCCATGTTTAGATCAATTAACAATTTATTGGAGAAATTTCACCAGTCGTACTTCTTTTACATTTTGGTGGCCCCCAGGTATTTCGTTTCGATTAGCAGTTATTTGCCATCCACAGTACTACTCTCAATTGGGTTTGCAATAGCATCTTTGAACTCCCTCATCAACAATGCTTACAAGGATTTATCGTTTTTTTCTCCTTGTAGTCTAGTAGCCTTGCTCATTTGGCTAGCTAGCATGTTGTTTTCCTTCATCGTTTCCCAGTTACTTTTTTACGTGCCCCAGATAAGTCTCCTTATCTGCTTAATATTTTTGATGTCCTTGATTCCTCTGGCGGCTGGCAGATTATGGACTGTGAGTGAGCCTCTTTCCTACAGACTGCAATCCTACGCATTTCTGTATATGAGTCTTGCGGTAACCTCTCTCATGATGGTTAATTTTTCCCTAGCTTTTTTGGTGGGCCTTTTGACCTTCCCCATGACTTCGGTCGGGACTCACAAATCCCTGTCATTTAAAAAGTACGTCATATTACTGTTATCCAACCCATTCATATCCATTTACATCTTTGGACCGCGCGAACAACTATTACAAAAATTGCTTAATGCCTGGAAAGACCTTGGCTGTTGGACGTGGTTCGTACTCTGCCTTGCTTGGCTGCCCAGCTGGACGCTCGTGGCACTTTCAGCAAGCACAAGTAGAAAATTGGATCCTGCAAGTGCTACTAAAAAAATCCAATAATCATTTGAAACTACGTATTTACAAGTTCTTTTGTATTTTAATGCTCTCGATGTCGCAGCGGTAGCCCTTCCTTTCTGCATCTTTATTATTTTTATTTCATAATCTATATAGTTATTTATTTATTTTTTTCACGAAAAGAAGCCTAAAGTTAGGTCAGTTTCGGTTTAGGACCGAGTTAAAAGCCGATTTAAAGACAAGTTGGATAGGGAAGACTCCCAGGCAAGTGGTACAGTCTTATAGCATTCCATATTATGGCCAAAAAAAGGCTTCTTGCCTCGCAACAATTAGCGAGCGATGAGGAAACTGAGGAGGAAGATCCACCAAAATCCAAAACACACTCTAGAGGTAAAATTATTGATAACTTCATATTACCAGCTATGGGACAAAAATACATTAGCTGTATGGAATCTGGCATGGATCTGAACTTGTTGCAAAAAGGTGCAAGTGATTCTTTTCAATTCCAAGGGACTGTGGCTGGTCAATTGACACAGCCGATTTATGAATTGATCAAGACGGATTCGTTAACGCTAGAGACTTTGGAGAATAATCGAAAGTGGAAGAAAGAAAGTGCTGAAGTTGAATATTCATATCTTACTAGGAGGTATTACTCAGAGGATAAGAAAGTGGTTCGCGATCGCAGGAGGGGCAATAAGATCGTTTGTGAACCTGCATGCATGTTCCACTTGATCATATGTTCCCATTTGCTCAATAACCATTTGTCTGCCTACTCTGTTCACCGCAATTTGATCCAAACATATGCCAATGTGACTCGCGATTTCATTGTGACGGCCATAAGGTACTGTACCAAATGCAAGCCCAATCAAGAAATTATACCGTTTAAAAAAGTCCGCCATAAAAATGTGTTTTGGGAACTCTTGCCCTTGGAAAGAATTCATGTTGAAATTTTCCAACCATTCAGTGGTGCCAAAATAGAAAAGAGGTATTCCTTTGTACTTTATTGTAGGGACTATCATTCAAGATACATTTGGCTATTGCCCCTAAAGAATGGCAAGCGAAAGTACCTTGTTCCAACACTCGCAACTTTTCTTTTAAACCTGGCACGAGTGCCGATGTATCTAGAGACTACCACAATTGACAGAGACGATCTATTTGACGTATGCGGCCAGATTGCAGAGATGTATGATATAAAGGTGGGACTTGGGGTGAAAAATTCTAAACGGTTCCACAATATTGGCATCAGAGATATGCAACAGCTGCTTGAAGACCATAGAGAAGAATGCTTGAAGGACTGGAACATGTGTTTGCTTCACGGTCCTTTCTATATAAATCAAAGATCTAATATTTCTTCTGATGGCATACCTGTGGATTTACAATACTGTGCTATTCCGGACTGCAGTAAGAAGTTTCAGAAAAAGCGCGATGAGATTATCAGTGAATTGCCTCCAGCAAACATTGTTCAAATTGGCAAGGGTATGCTTTACTTGGAGAATGACAATAATGGCGACAAATCGGCTGGGGAAAGTGAAGACTTTACAGACAATTTTGAGGAAGAACATCCGCAAGATATTGGGGCTCAGCATGCGCAGGAGGAAGAGAATCAAGAACAAAGAAGTCGAAGAAATGCTGTGGGGAACGCAAATGGTCGGGGAAAAAACAAGAATGGACTTTCAGCTTCCCAGTTGATCAGAAATAAGGATAAACCTGTGGTTGAAAAGAGCAGGAGCAAATTTTTTCGGCATTGTCAGGATCAAGATGAAAGTGATAATGCAGGCAATCAGCAAAATAAAGAGGGGGACAGACTGGCTGCAAACGGGGGTTGTCGTACTCAACAGCGACAAGATATTCCAAGGGGAGAACGATCTTAAGGATGATAGTGGCAAGCTCAAAACTGTTATTCCTGAAAAAGCACGAGCCAGACAAAAGAAAAAGCAATCTCAAAGCGAAGAGATTCTACGGGTACTGACGGTAGTCCTAAAATACCACAACCATCCACTTCATATTATAGCGAGAATACACTACGATCGCACGGAAAGAAGCGCAGATTACCGTCTAAAAAGCTTGGAAGGTCGACGCCAACGAATAGATCTATGGAATTGCCACAAGATGGTCCCTATGAGTTAAAAGAGTAAAGATGTTCATTTTGCAAGAAAAAGAAAGATATAAGACTGAACAAATTAAAAGGAAGCACTTATTAAAGTCAACCACAGCATTCTATAGTCAATCGCGATATTTATCGTAGAAAGACTTGTGAAAGGTTTCCCATTGCTGGATCCATTCGGTTCCTGGTGCCAAGAAAGTGGTTCTCAGGTGGTAAGTGCCTGGCTCTTGGCCAAAGCCGGATCCCGGAACGGTACAGATGCCTGACGATTCCAACAATTTCTTACAGTAAAAAGCGTCTGGGGTAACTCCCTCATGCTCAGCAGCTATGATAGCTTTTTGAGGTAGCAGCAGTTTAGGAAATAAGTACATGGCACCTTCAGGTTTTTGACACTCAATACCTTCTAAAGAGTTGAAAGTTTCATGTAACTTAGTAGCTCGCTGATCCAATGCAGCATGGATCGAATTACGTTCCTTCTGATCCAGTTCGTACGAGTCGTCGCCTGGCTTGGGTGGTGAAACCATTAAATCCACCAAAGCTTGACCAGTGACGACTGGGCACAACGAAATCGATGCCAACTTCGTAATAACCTGCTTCACTTCGTTAGTGAAGCCGGTAAGTTCCATGTAGCCACCTCTTTGACCGCATTCACCGGAAACACCCTTGGAAGTGGAGTGTAGACTTGCCAGCTGAACGTTGTCATAAACGCTAGGATGTTCTTTTTGGAGGCGTCTCAAGATTTTCTTCATGGATAGGAACTTTGCGCCATCAAAAGTGTTCTCCTGGTAGACTTCATCTGCTATCACAACGATACCGTACTTTGCTGCGATAGTGAAAATCTGGGCGATGGACTCAACAGATAATACGGCACCAGTTGGGTTGCCTGGGTTAATAACAACCAGAACTGAAGGTCTTACATTATTTTCTAAGGCGCTGTTTACAACTTCTTCAATCTCAGCTGGGTTTGTAGACCAACCGGATTCCTCATCCAAGTAATACGGAAGAGCGTGCGAATTGTTTAGGGCCAAAGAAGCCGTGTACAATGGGTACTGAGGAATGGGAATTAGCACACCGGTCTCTTGGCCCTTACAGAAGATTGACAACAAGTAGGAAACCGCAGAAGAAGCACCAGCGGTTAAATAGATGTCATCTGCGTATGCTTTTTCACCACCATCTCTCTTAGTGATGAAATTTGCAACTGTTTCTCTGATGCCCTGCACACCTTGTGAAGTAGAATAGGCACCCACGGTTCCAATGTCCTTCAGCAATCTCTTGGCTCTCTCTATGGCGTCTCTCCGAAACAATTTCGACTTGACCAGGTTGTCTTCACCGTAGTCCAAAACTTTCGGGTATTGCAAAAGTGAAAGCACTTGCCTGTAGAAAGTTAAAGGTTGCTGCTGCAATTGCTGGGGATTACCAATGTTGGCACTAACGATTTTGCTGAATGGCAACGAGTTTGGGTCCTTTGTTAGTTGCGCGTTGAGCTGCGCAGCTAACAGAGGAATTGCACCTCTAACGGCATACTTCGCCTTTAGCACATTTTCGTTGAGGTCTTCAAGGCCTAATTTCTCCGCTGGATATACATCATCGGTGAGGCTCTTTTGGTGATGCACATGGTGAAGGTGGGCTTCTGCCTGGGCAGACTTGCACCTTCTGGCTACCACACGAGACGCCTGTCTGCCGGAAAAAAATACTCTGGAACGGAGAACGAGAACCATGCTTGATTCAAGTAGTGGCTGTCTATGATCAGTCCTTGGGAAGTAGAGCACAGCAGTTGAAAGTGAAGTTCTCCATTCTTGTAGATGTTATCAACTTTGATTTTTTTATGAAAAGTTTCGGATATCAAGCGCCGATGACGCATTTTACGACGTGAAGCTATCTGCATTTAAGATACGAAGCGGAAAACAAAATGAGATGCGAGCCATATATTTCCGAAAATGACATGTTCTTGTCTTGTTTTGACTATTGCTGCCGTGATGATATTTCTCGTGGTTGTTCAGATGTGGGCAATGGCGAAAACCTTCCGGACTTTGACTAAGCTTTGAAAAAAATACGGCGAATGGTTAGGTCTGGCGGATCAGTCTGGCTGGTTAAGTAAATATGAAAAACAATTTGAAAGAGTGTGTTTAAATGTCCGAAAATCTGGCAGTGTTAAAATGTCACATCAGCTCAATGGAGCGGTTGCCAGCGTGATTGTTTGACCCTGCTAAAATGGGACTGCGAAACCAGTTGCAATGATAGCCTAACTTACCTTTCAGATAGGCTTCGAAATAATAATGCCATGGTTTTTCCCGTTGCATAGAGTACTACGATGACGCCGCGACGCAACTTTTGGAAAATAATTTACAAAATTTGATAAGATTGCAACTGCTCACAGCATTCAGCTAGACCGCAGAAGGTGCTAGCATTTGCTTACATCTATGCAATATTGTTTTATCCGTTCCTTGCCAGTGCTATTCCGCCACAGACGTCTGAGGAGTTGCACCCGACAAAAAGAATTTCACATTTTATTTTTATTTTTTTTTTAATTCGAAAACCAATCAATCAAAAATCCTTATGGCTCAATTATCAACCACATTTAATACCAATCTTTCTCGTACTAATAATCGCCCCAGTCGTTGTTTTTTTATCTTGAATTGAAATTGCTATTTTAAAATACTTATGTAATAAAAATCGGGGTTTCTTGCATGTATATATGCAGTATAACTTCCAAACGGTGCCAAAACAAACTCGAGCTCACGAAATGCGATTACTCTACGTCGATACCTTCAAATAGTGGTGCCCATATATGAATCATGTAGCTCTGGAGCCGGGTAACGAGCAAAAGCTTCAATGGTTCATCAATTCCATTATTGGTTCAAATGTATGAACCATCAGTCGAAGAGGCAGAACTGGAAAGTGTCGTTGAAGCAGAACGTTGCCATTACCGCCTCATGTCTCTCTACGACACTCTCGGTGTGTCAGCAGATTGCACCCAAATAGAGATCAAAAAGGCTTACAGAAAGTTGGCGCTGCAGCACCACCCAGATAAAGTTACCGATGAGACACTGAGAGAAGAGAGTGAGGTGCGTTTCAAAGAAATCACTGCTGCATATGAGATATTGAGTGACGAGGAGAAAAGAACAAGATACGATACCTACGGTGATGCCCCTGATGGTCCCGCATTCGAAGATGATGCCTTTATGAACTTTTTCACACAATTCAATGGTGGATATGGGGGCGCAAACAGTAGCGGCGGTTACTCCGGGGCACAGAATACTGGAAATAGATCAGAGGATGTGCAGGTCCCCTTGAAAGTGACCATGGCCGACTGTTACAATGGTAAAGTTTTCAAATTTCAGTCGAAGCGCAAAATAGTCTGTGAAAGGTGTGAAGGTTCTGGTTGGAGGCGCCGCAACGGAAATCCACCCCCACAGACAGAATGTAAGAGCTGCGAAGGTCGCGGCTACAAGGAACAACTCAGGAGGTTTGCACCAGGTATGGTGGCCCAACAGACGGTTCCCTGCGCAATGTGTCATGGTAAGGGCAAATATGTGAATAAACCTACTTCCGAGAAAAATCAGTGCAAGAAATGTGTAGGTAAAGGTACGTTTGAAGAATCTAAACCCCTGACGGTGTCTATCCCCCGCGGAAGTCGCCACGGAGACCGCATTACGTTAAAGGGTGAAGCGGATCAAGAAGTGGGCAAGTCAGAGACGGGAGATTTAATATTTGTCGTAGAAGAAGGTACGCAACCGCCTGAAGGGGCAAGGCTAGAGAGGCGTGGATATGATTTGTTGACGGATGTGTCTATTTCTTTGGCCGAGGCAATTACGGGACTGGAGAGGACGCTCACCAAGACGCTGGATGGGCGCGTACTGAAGCTTGTGGTGCCCGCCGGTAAAGTGATTAGTCCAGGCAAAATTATTAAAATTGAACAAGAGGGCTGGCCGCGTAACCGCCATGCGACGAAATTTGGCGACCTGTATGTTTTGGTGAGTATCGTGTTCCCTCGGGATAACTGGTTTGCCGAAAAGAGTGACTTAATAAAGATTAGGAATATTCTCCCTAGTGAAGTCTCTCGGAAAACCGTAAATGCAGATCCCGAAAACACGGAGGAAGTCTCAGCCATGAAGTTGGTAGAAGAATTACCCGATTTCATGGGGTCCGGAGATGACCAATATGCGCACGAAGGCTATGCCAGCGGCCGATTCCCTGACGATGGGACTCACCAGTGTGCTCAACAGTAAGTGCATGTGCCAGCATTAATGCAATTTGGAATCCTGTACATATTAATATTATACTATTGTAGTTATGAATACAACGTGTCATGGCAGATAAAAGAATCTGCTAACCCAAGAGATCCTCCAGCTCCTCCGGCGTTAGCCCATCGCCTTTATAATCAAGGTCGATTTCATTAAGTGCCCGGGGTGCCACCGTCGGCTTGGAGGGACGACGCAGCGTCATTTCATGACTTTCTTCGTGACCTATGCCGTTCGTCTGTACTCGTTCCAAGGGCAGCAACCCGTCGTCATCGGTCTCAGTTTCACTCTCATTCCCATCGCTATCGTCCTCCTTCTGCCTGCCTAAATTGACTGTTTTCAACTTCCCAATCTCTTGATCCCCCAAGGGAGTGTATCCATCGGGCACGTATTCTAACTCTTCTATTTTGTGCGGTGCGAACTCTATTTCATCCTTGACTTCTCTCACCAATTCGGATAATCTGGTGCCGCTAACGCCTTCATTTGTCTCTTCGCGCCGCCTCAACGCATCTTGCAGCTTCTTTTGTAATTCCCCTTCCTCATCATCCTCCCCATCTTCGCCATCCTTCAGCACCAAGCTCTTTGGCCAGGAAAGCTCGTTGTACCCAAGCACAGATCCGTACTTTTTAAGCTTTCTTGGATTCGATAACAAGTCCCCTTGCAAGGTGGGTTGTCTCTTCTTTATGGAGCCCCATGCCCCCGATCTATTGCGGTCTTTGGATGCCAATGGAAGACGCCCTAACCGTTTCAGCGGTGATGTGCTCTTGGATCGGCCCTCTGGCTTATCCTCTGACGGTTTGAAGAGGTTCGAATGGTTCCTCTTGACCAAATGCACCGGAGTTTGTGGTAACCCCAGCGGCCCACTGTCCCCAAAATCGACATGTAGGTCGTTCTCCTTGTTGTCCTGTATCTCTTTGCCCATTAGTAGCGGCTTGTCGCCAATTTCTACCTTTTATTTCTAGTATGATGTTTGAAGCTGGTGAAGTTGTAGAGGGATGTTTTTGTTTATCTAAGGTCGCGCGCTATGTTCGATGCACAAAACGTAGCTCATCGCAGGGTTGAAAACTAGGATTAAACGAAAAGGACCGTCTGAAGGGCGGGTATTTCACGTAATGGTTGCTCGTAAGCTCAATACACAGGAGCTGATTTCAGGTCTTCATAACTGCATACGTGCGCTGCCGCTACATCAAGAAACCATAAAGCTACTTGTTAAGTGCACCGAGAACAATTCAGAGAGAGCGCTGCATGTTGCCCAGGAAATATCCAATTACCAAAAAGCTGGCTCTGGAAAGGCGCTAGACTCTTTGATCTACCGAGCACACCTGCTCTGGGACAATCCATTGCCCCTGCACATGAGGCAGTTCCAAACTCACTACACAGAATTAAGAAACCACTGGCCTTACGAACACCATCGCGACTTGCTCTATATGGAGAAGCCACGTAAGGAGTCGCTTGCATACCTGTGGCGAGATTGCAACGATGCGGTGCTAAGTAAGATGCGGTTCGAAAAACATCGCTGGGCAGACGATAGCACCGTGGAAAAACTGGACTCCACGCAACGTCAGCAATTACTGCATGTAATATTTCGCCACTACTTTTTCCTTAAAAGTAATTCCCGACTCTGCTATAATGGCAGGAAATTGCCAGTACCAATCGTCGAGATCCCCATGAGGCCGCTGGGAGATGATATCGCAGATTCACGCATTCGAAACCTTTTCAAAGGTAGTATAGCCACGGTGTGGAACCTCCTCGCATGGGAGAACCGAACACTGTCAAGACGTAACGAACAACGATTAAGTGACATCATGGCCAGTGCCGACACTAGAGCTCAAAAGAGGCTCTATCAGAGGGCATGCAAGAGGGCATATGTAATACAAGGAGATGATGGAGATTCTGAATTGTTTGCACGCCTTCAGCAGCTGCAGTTCTGCCCCAGTCCCTTGCTTTTACGTTCCATATAACTGCGATGCTCATCGATGTTTTACTCTCTTTTTTTTTTTTTTTTTTTTTGCCATATCGAAAAAAATTCAAAATATGGAAAACTGGAGCTACAAACTGCCAGAGTGAAGAAAGGTACAATCCTTCATGTGGTCTCTTACCAAAAGCGCATTCCAGATAGGTACTCGTCGCACTTTCATCACGTTAGGCAGTTTCTCCCCTCTGAAGACAGTGCCCAGCTCTCCATTGCAACGTTTACTATGTCCACAGCTGCCTTTTGGCATGGGCCAACGTCGTTGGAAGTCCAGAGGTAACACATACCAGCCTAGCACACTAAAGCGTAAGCGTAGGATCGGTTTTTTGGCGCGTGCCCGCAGCAAGCAGGGCTCCAAGATTCTACAGCGCAGAAAGCACAAGGGGAGGTGGTTCCTAACGCATTGAATCTTTGACTTAAATCAATTCTTCCTGTATATACAAATGTACGTGCAAAAACATATTTACATGATTACACCAAATCGATAATGATCCCCGGTCCGTGGGTGGTCGACAAAATGGTTTTGCCCAAGATGCTTGGTCTCTTTGCCTTCTGATTCGATACGGCTTCTTTGAGAGCACTTTGCACCGCTAGCAGATTCTCCAAGATTTGACGGTCAGAGAGTTCGCACTTGGCGACAGCTAAACTGAGGGCGTTTCCCTTTTGTCTAAACGGTATCGATCCGAAGCTGTCCCTAATCAATGGCTCCAAATCTGCGGCCACGGTTCCCTTTTTGGCCATGGGAAGCACTTGGCGGGGACCCAATATCCGTGCCACTTGGGAAGTGAGCTCAGAAACTACGTCGGGTGTGGCGAATGCCTTGTCGAAATCCACCGGAATCTCGCCTTGCTTGATCTTAGAGATGATTTCTGACCCGCCTACTAAATGGCACCTGAATTTCTCTCTAGCCATTTGCAATTGCTGCTCATCGTTACTAAAGACAGCAACTAAGACGTCTTTCAAGGGGCTTGGTAGCGATACGTTGCCAGCAAGCGGTGGGTTACCTCTGTCGGCAATGACGGACGTTGTCGTAGTGATGACCTGCTGCGATTGTGGATACCCAACCTCCGAGGCACGCAGATACCTCAATGCCATAGGTATGGGCAGGTATAATGGATGCATGTGGACGGGCTTCTTTGCCTCTGCCCTACGTTGAGCAGCCCTCCGAAGTTCTCTTCTCTTAAGTTGATCCTTCGACAGTTTGGAGGTAGTTGTCTCCTCGGATCTCAGGGAAGCAGCGGTGTGAAGAAAGCATCTTTTGGTGGCTCCTATCAAGTGAAAGCGTGAGGATGGCACAGTACCAAGCATGGTGGGTTAGGGGTGCAATGTGCTTTATATCTTGACGACGATTTGTGCATCATTTGTGCATGTCTACAGCGATGATTTTTTCATCTTGAATTTTGATAAAAATCAGATATTTTCGTTATGGATGATGGGTATACCGATGGGCGGGAGGGAAAGGGCAGCTAGCCGCCACTTAGGCGTGTGGGGCGTGCATTCTATATTTTTCCAAGATATTTACTGCACAAGATTTTTTTTTTCCATTTTGACACTAATTGAAAGCTTTACATAGTGCCTGTTTTGAAGAAATATGAAGTATCGATCTATTGTAGGTGCTCACAACACGGCGAAAATGTAAACCATTTTCACATAGCTGTATAATTTTTGATGCTAGGTGCTGGTTTTACTGTCTTATTTTACAAACTAAGATTAAGGAACTAACTACAGGAAATCAATGTTCTATTTACTTTTCTTCTTTTTGAGTTTGTTTTCAAACTTGATCCAGTTGGCTGGGATCCCTAGAGAGTTCAGATGGTCAATAACTAGGGCACCATGAGGGCCTTGGACCACCACTTCTGCAGTTTTGGGCGAAGTCATGGTCTCGCCGATGGTAGTAGATCCACTGCAGATTCTACGCAGCGTGGCAGCCAGCTCATCCGCATCTATCTGGAACGTCTCAAATCTCGAGACCCTGGTCACCACTTTGCGGCCGATCTTCATTTCCGTGACTATCTCTATGTTGGGCATGCTACCCTTGGAAGGATTTCTGAACAGTGGGACGTCGCCCTTGTAGATTTGGAAATGAGGAGTAAAATTATTGGCCAGAATTGGTTCCATGATGCCAGCCCTTGACACAAGTCGAAGAGCATTCGGGTCCTTGTGCTTCTTGTTCACCATGCTAAAGAGCAGGTCGTCAAGCAGAACTGTTTTCTGGTTGCTGGTGTCTGCCAATGTTTGGGCAGCAATATAGCCATTGAGGGCAGTTTTGAGTTCTGAAGCTGTATAGAGCGTGTCTTGGGGGTTCAGCTCGGTATGACGGACGAAATCTTTGGCCAAATTAACGGGTTTGTAGAGAGTTTCACAGCGCAGCTGTGAGGTGCCCGTTTTGGAATTGCGTTTTGGGTTGGGCGTACTGGCAGTCCCCCCCACTTGGTAAGGTTGGAAGTTTTGCAGCTCCTGCTTGTCTTTGTTGAACCCAACGATGGTCAAATCGTCGCCTTTACCTTTAAGTTTTAGGAATCCTTCCTTTTCGAAATGTTTAAGGAATTTTGCAGTCTTCTTCCATGAAGACTTCTTGATATTAACCTTCCCATGGTCTCTCGGAGACAAATTGTGGTTGATGTGGTTAGAGATAAAATTGGAGGCTGATATGGGCGTCTCCAATTTCGCATCATGGGTCAGAGTGTAGAAAAGCGCACGGGTAAGAAACCCGTCCACATCCTCGAGTCTGAAATCTTCGAGCACTTCGGCGACGTCATCTATACATACAGCTTTTCCCGTCGGTGTTTGGGAGAGCTCCTTGCGTGGAGGTTCCTCCACCTCTTCGGGCTCCTCGCCGCTATCGTCCAGAGATACTGGCGGCGCCGCATTGACTTTAAACACCTTTGAGAGCCCATCTGGCAGGTAATGTACTACTTGCACGGCAACACCAGTTTTCCCTCTAACCGATTCAAAAGACGGCAAATTCAGCTGTACCACGCCCACAGCCATTATCACATCAGGAGCGACCCTGCTTACGATTCCACAGATAATTCCTGGCTTCAAACGGTCATCAAAGGGCGGTACAGTGCCAGCCAGCATCAAATTGGCCCCATTGAACAATCTTTCCTCGATGACGAATCCGTGCGTTGTCACTGTTGGCAGCAACTGAGGCCAAGACCAGCAGGCAAAAACGGTGGGGTAAAGCAGGCTTCCATGCTTCTCCTTGAACCAGAGAGGCCTATTTTGAGCGTCTGTATACACGGTACCGACACTCGTTTGGGCCTGGAAGTTAGTCTGTTTGATGGCACCCGTTGGGAAGGTGTAGTCCTTGTTGTCAGTCTGCTCTCTGCATGTCGCCAGCAATCGTTTGGCCTCTGAGTTCTTCAGGTTACTCAGGGCCTTGACATGTGGATCTTTTTTGAACATTTGTGCCTGGTCCAATGAAGTTATTCGTTCTTGTTCAAGTTTGAAAACTGCACATACAAAACACAAAATAAAGAAGATCAGATGGATAACCCATTGTATCCATTGTATGTGAAGCAATTCTCCAGGGGATTCTCGGTGCACAGGTTAGCAGATGACGCCAGGATAGCCACTGTGGCAGTGAGAGACATGTCAGAGGTAGCCGGTTATCAGTGGGATCCGACTATGGGTAAGTTCATGAGTGTCTTTTACAAGGATGGCACCGTGAGGATCTACGATGGGTTTCGTTCCGGCAAGCTTGTTTCATTCTTGAGAGTTGGTGAGGCTCCTGTGCAGGCAGGTATCTGGGATCGTATTGAGTTGGCGCAAGATGCCGCCGTGATCGATCAAGACGTGACCCAGCGAATGCCGCGCATGATCAAGTTCGCTAGAGATTCCAACCAGCTCTGTGTGGTACCCTACAATCTTGCTAGTGACGTATGGACTGTTAAGGGCGTTTTGGATGTGCATGTTCTATTGGGAAAGAGCTGGATGGTGATGCTTGACGGGGAATTACCTCTGTGCATTGCCATGGCAGACACACAGGTACAATTGGTCAAGCTGGTCGCGGTCCAACATACCTACTTTGCCTTTCACAGCGATGGCATCGTGCAGACGCTCGACATCACCCCGCTGCTGCACCCGCCAACGCTGCGCTTGCTCGCAACCGTGGTAACTATGAGACAGCTACAGCGCTATCTAGTGGATCACAGCGACCTGATCTCCCGGGATCTGATCCAGCCGTATGAGGAGTTCGTGGAGCGCACCTGCGAGGGGGCGTTCGGATATGCACCCCTGCAGGAAGAACTTACTCAGCTGCTGCTGTCTGGCAGCATCAGCCCCGAACTCGAGGACTGGCTCGTCAACAGTATTGCTGAGAAGAATCTCAGGCGCTGGCGTAAGCTCGGGACCGACTCCTACCACAAGGCCTTACAAGTTCTTACATTGGCCTTCGTCCCGGCGTGTGAGAGACTCATAGCCTTGTCACAACGCCAACGGGGTATTATGGCTGCCCAAGACATCCCCCCGCTCTCACCAAAGCCATTACAGGATTTATTTCATGCGGTGCTCGAGGCAATCGCCCATCTAAGCTCCCAGCAGCAGCTGTTGGGTTCCTTCCTCGATTGGCTCGACGACAGGGCCCGCGAGTGCATCGATGAGGATTACAAACCGCATCACAAGGTCCAGTCTGCGACACCCAACATCGCAAAGTACTTACAGCTACGATTACAATCCTCCAGCCCCGAGTTCGAGAGTGTGGATCTGGCGGACCTGCTGAAAACTTCAGAAAACCACCTACGGGAGATAAGCACAGTTTTGCAGAAGGAGTTATTATCCAAAATAGAGACCCATACTCAATCACTAGCGCCACCACCGGATGAACCACCGCTAGACGTGATTGTCTTTAATAAACGTATACTCCTAGTCTCAGCATCACAAGCCACCCTTCTCGACTCCTCATTGAGAATCTTGTCGCAACACACACTGCCACACGTCGCTACCAGTGCCCGCTGGCGCAACAGCACGCTCCACGCTACACTGCAAGACGGATCAGAGGTCACTACGAGCTATCAAGTCACGCCCAATGATGAGTTGCTGATCGCATCGACGGCCTCACGTGCGATGAGAAGAAGCGAGTGAAAAAAAAACAGGAGTGAATATTCAGAATGCAAGAGCCACAGTTGTGAAGAACGAATAGTTAACGAAGAAATGACTAAGGCAGAGAGGTATATATAACCAAGGGTGAAGATACGATATACCGATGTAGATATGTGATCGGAAGGAGCAAGTAAAAATGAGTGAAGACAAGCTAGAGTTCGAGCTTAGTGCTGTGTCTAATCTGGACGACCTCGAACAGGAATATGACCATTTCAAGGTCGCGGAGGAACAAGAGAGGGATCCTGTGAAGTCAGATATAAAAGATACAGAGTTAGAATATTACGATACCAGGAACGAATTTTCAATCCCCAGTTTTGAGGAGGGGAAGGTGGGGCCAAAAGAACTATATTATCACAGTTACCGGGAAAAATTCACTTGGAGAGCTGTCCTCAATTACATTGATTCTTGCTTCCCCATTACAAGCTGGCTGCCGCACTACAATTGGAAATGGGGTTATGCTGATCTCGTTGCCGGTATCACGGTTGGTTGTGTGCTTGTGCCCCAATCGATGTCATACGCTGAGGTAGCTACGTTGCCTCCACAATACGGTCTTTACTCCTCCTTTATCGGTGCATTCATGTACTCGCTATTTGCCACATCAAAGGATGTCTGTATAGGTCCCGTCGCTGTCATGTCGTTGGAGACTTCCAAAGTTATCAGCAGGACACTGGCAAAATATCCTGCCGACCAGACTGAGATTACGGCTCCTTTGATTGCTACGGCGCTGGCGCTGTTGTGTGGCATTGTCGCACTCGGAGCTGGTGTGCTGAGGCTGGGGTTCCTCGTAGAGCTCATCTCCTTGGACGCTGTGGCAGGATTCATGACGGGTTCTTCTTTAAACATTATTGCGGGGCAGGTTCCTGCCTTGATGGGTTACAAGAGTCACGTAAACACGAGGAATGCCACTTACGAGGTGATCATTGACAGTTTAAAAAATTTGCCTCGTACCAAATTAGATGCAGTATTCGGGCTCATTCCAATGTTCATGCTCTATTTCTGGAAATGGTGGTGCTCCTCCTATGGCCCTAAGCTTGCTGACAGGCACTTCAAGAACAATCCAGAGAGGAGAAAATACCTTAAAATGTTCTATTTTTACGCCCAAGCCATGCGTAATGCAGTGATCATCATCGTGTTCACTGCCATCTCCTACGGCATAACAAAGGGCCGGAAGACGAAGAGAATTTCCGTCTTGGGCACGGTGCCAAGAGGGTTGAAAGACGTCGGCCTCATGAAGGTGCCCAAGGGGCTGCTTGCCAATATGGGTTCAGAGATCCCTGCATCGATCATTGTTCTTCTATTGGAACACATCTCCATTGCTAAGTCCTTCGGCAGAGTTAACAATTACAAAGTGGTACCTGACCAAGAATTGATCGCCATTGGTGCCACCAATTTGGTGGGTACCTTCTTCCACGCCTATCCAGCAACCGGTTCTTTTTCCCGTTCAGCACTAAAGGCCAAGTGCAATGTGCGCACACCATTGTCTGGTGCAGTAACAGGCGCGTGTGTCCTACTGGCACTTTACTGCCTAACGGAAGCGTTCTACTACATCCCAGCCGCCACGCTTTCTGCCGTCATCATCCATGCAGTATCAGACTTATGTGCCTCCTACAAGACCAGTTGGAATTTCTACAAAATGAACCCCTTGGACTTTGTCGGCTTTATCGTTACAATATTCATCACTGTGTTTTCGTCCATTGACTACGGTATTTACTTTGCCATGTGCTGGTCGTGTGCCCTGTTATTGCTCAACAACGCCTTTGCCCAAGGTAAGTTCCTTGGTCGTGTGGAAATTGCTGAGGTGATCAATGCCCCAGTGGATCCCACCTTGGAAAATTTCACTGAACATGAGTCCGAAGTGGATCCTTTATCGATACAACCATATGCAGAGAGTTCTTCCAAGAAAGTCGATCCCCTGGACAAGACATTTGTGCAATCGAATTATTTGAGTCATTCGCAACCCAAGTTGGTGTATCACACCAAGTGGATAGCCTTCGATCGCGCCTACACCAAAGAAATGAATCCTGAAATTCCTCTCCTCCCCCCACCACCAGGTGTTATCGTTTATCGTTTCAGTGACTGCTTCAGTTATTTCAACTGCGCCAGGCACTACGATGTCATATTTGAAAAGGTGAAGCGCACCACCAGAAGAGGACAATTAATTACTTCAGTTAAGAAAACTGATAGGCCCTGGAATGATCCTGGCGAATTCAAAGCACCTCGCTGGTTCCAACATATGATACACAGAAAGAGTAAAGAAGAATGGGCAGAGATCGAGGCACAGGAGGCCCAAAAGGAGCAGGATGGATTGACAGATAGCAGGCCGCTGCTTAAAGTTTTGTGCTTAGATTTCTCGCAGTGCTCGCAAACAGATGCTACCGCCATACAATGTCTGGTTGATCTGCGCAAGCAGATCAACCGTTACGCTGATAGACAAGTTGAATTCCATATATGTGGCCTCTATGCACCCTGGGTCAAACGTGCGTTAATGAATTTTGGCTTCGGTACCGTAAACGAGGAATTTGGAGACGAATCTATCATAGCCGGCCACAGAAGTCACCATTTGGCTCGTGCACCAGCCTCATTAGAGGATGGTCTGGCGTCAACAAACGAGTATCATGTGTACGCAGCCTCTGGTACCAATTTACCTTTTTTCCACATTGAAATACCGGATTTCTCCAAGTGGGATTTGTAGACCAGTTTATTTTATAAGCTACTTAATTTTACTATTGATGTTATATTTCTATTGTTCTGTTTTGGCTACAGCCGCACTTGGTTGCAAATAAGAGGGTATAAAAGGTATAAAGTTATTAATTTCGGTATGTAAGCACATTAATACAGCAGCGTGCATAAAAACAATGGTTGGCGTTCCCTCCGAAGATGGTCAGTTTTTACAGCGGCTCAAGCCAGTGAGAAATGAAATCTTACAGGATCCAAGCACTGAGCTGCCTGGGTTCGTCGCGGGGGAACTCGAGGAACAAGAGGAGCTGCTTCGGGAGTCAAGCAGAACAGGCCATGGTTCAAATCTGCCCCATGACACTTCGGAACCACAAACCTCGCCGCGCAGGTTACTAGTCATCATGCTTTCCATGTACTTAGGTACTTTTCTAGCTGCTGTGGATAATACTTTGGTTTCTACTATTATGACACACATCGCTTCCGAATTCGATGAACTGCCCCGAATTACCTGGGTGGCAACTGCTTACTTGTTATCTAGTGCTACTTTCCAACCTCTTTATGGTAAGGTCTCAGATATCTTTGGCAGGAGACCACTACTTCTCATGACCAATTTGGCTTTCCTTGTTGGGTGCCTCATGTGTGGTATTAGCCCTGGCTTTTGGTGGCTTGTCGGTGCCAGATTTGTCGCAGGCATTGGTGGCGGTGGTGTCACCTCGATGTGCTCAATTACCGTTAGTGACATCGTTCCATTGAGAGATAGAGCATTATATCAAGGAATGGGCAACTTCTTTTTCGGATTGGGTACAGCCTGTGGCGGTCTCGTTGGGGGTTGGTTTACTGAGCATGGCGGCGGTTGGCGTATGGCCTTTCTGATGCAAGTACCTCTATCTGCATTAAGTACAGCACTGATAATAGTATTCTTAAAACTGCCTAAGAAACCTGCTAACGCCTCCAATCGCTGTACCAGAAGTAAACTCCTGTCCGTAGACTGGACAGGTGCCACCATTTTGGTAGTCTTTCTGCTATTGTTCTTGGTAACTGCTTCCCTTGGGGGCAATGAAGTTGCCTTCAATTCTAAGACTTTTGCATTCCTATGTTTGGGCGCTGTGCTGGCCTTTGCACTGTTTGTCTTCGTGGAATTGTTTTGGGCCAGTGATCCTATACTACCGTTACATTTCCTAAAGAATCCCAGCGTTCTGGGCTCCAGTTTTAGCAATTGGTTCTGTATGATGGCAATGATGACTATGGGCTATTACTTGCCCATCTATTATTCAAGTGTGCTTAATATGAGTCCCACAAACATTGGTAAGAGGTTAGTGCCAAATTTTTTTAGTGTAGCATTTGGTTCCTTAGGTGCTGGTTACTATATGAAAAAGACGGGGAAGTACTATCGGTTCACAATCGGGTTTTGCATGGTGTCGCTCCTAGGGCACATACAAATTAATCTGATAACTCCTCAAATTGCCACCTGGAGACAATATATCTTGTTAATCATTCCAGGATTTGGTTATTCCGTTCTCATCACAGTCGCACTACTGGCCATGATTGCCGCCGTACCTCATGAACATCAGGCAGCCACTACGTCGATTTCATACGCGTTTAGATCCACTGGTTCAACGCTGGGAGTGGCAATTGGTGGAGCCCTCTTCCGTGAATCATTAAATGGATTGCTAACGCGCAAGGTGCTAGAATTTTCTGATTCACACCCAAAGCATGAATTGTTAAAAATCATTGAAAAGGCCTCTAAGTCTTCAGAATGGGTTCACAATTCTGCACCAGAATATATTCGCCCCACATTAATCAGCTGCTATCATTTCGCCTGCAAAGACACCTTTATGTTTTGTACTTTGTGCTCAGTGGGTACACTTGCGTCGTTTTCAATTATCAGAGAATACAAATTGCATACGTCCCTCGACAGAAAGGGTTAAATTATTGGTGGGAGCTTTAGGTGCACTTTACTACGGAATTTTGTTTTTATTTGAATATATATTTACTAACAGATCATTAGGGTTTTGAGTAAATACATATGTGTCCGCCATGACGTTTCAAGAAAACCACTCCTGGATGGTTCGTAAAACGTCAGGAGGATATCTCTGCAAAATTCTCATAGCTTCGACTTGCGGCATAGTGCCCAATAGTTTCTTGGTCGATTCAACTACGGTCACTGCGTTCTTACCCTGTATTGACCTGTGGTGAAGCGCCTGGACGACACTGTCCACCACTACCGGGATGGTTGAGGCCTCACAAACCACTGGTGAAAAGCTGTCCATCAAATGGCTCAAATATCTATAAGAAAATGCAGCAGCTTCTTCATCAACCAGGATGGGGAGCGTCCTTACCCAATTGGCGACGTAGGTCTCCGCATTAGGAATGTTGCTACTGAAAGCATAAAGTATCTTGGCAATAGATGCACCCGCATTTTCAGTGGCGGTTTGGTTTTCATCAGATTTTGCATCAGGGATCGCCAAAACCTGGAAGAGAACATCCAGAGAAGAGACGCAAACATCAGCGTAAGTGTTAGGCGCACATTGGGCAGCAACGCCAATCATGTAAGAAGCTGCTTGACGAATGCTAGGGTCTGGTGATACCAAGTAAGCGGTTACTTTGGAGATGAAACTTTCCTTGAAGGGGGCCGATCGTTCACCACCATACTGCACCAAATCGGAAATGGCCACTAAGGCGAAAAGGATTAAAATTATTTCGCTGTCTTCCAAAAATGTAGCAATAAGAGGCCACAGAGATTGAAAATTGCCAAAATAATTACCGCCTGTGGTCTTAAATACAGCAGCTAGGGATTTATTGATCTCATCAAGTAAGTCCTCGTCTGTGAAATCTTCATATTCTTGATCTATGTCCTCGTTGTATTCGTCATCGTCACCATGGCGGTGTCTTACACGTTCATAAACGTCAGCCAAATTAGCTGAGACTCCTTTTGTGAATTTCGCCTGTAATTCTTCACTCAAGCAGTTATCGCTCATGATGTTGATGCCATCGACGAGCGCCGAATGGTATATTTGTGTAATCTCGGGCATTGGTTCTGACATGATACCAGAAATAAGTTTAGTGGATGCATGTTGCCATAGTTGTTGCACTTCTTCGTTTTGCACGCCGGTGGCGGTAATTAGACAAGACAGAAGTACAGGTATTAGATTAGCACCGGTGGCGCGCACGCCGTCGTGTAGGTAAAAATCGATTGAAGGAATGGCAATATCGTTCATAGTCTCCTTTACGTAAACGGCGAACAGACTCTTCAATACGGTACTGTAAACTTGTAACAATTCCATGGCCGCGACTTTGTCGTCCAACACAGAAGTATGAATGGCAATGTGTTTACCCTGTATCTGCACGACATCCCAGTCCACATACTGTTGAAAATTGGCAGCTTCCTCCTCTTCGATCAAACTGACGTCTTGCGTAGCCTTTGCAGTCTCTAGCAAAGAAGGCAACACGATGGGTAAAAGTGGGACGAAATCTTCACGCAAAATTCTACAGATTCTACTCCAGCCGTGCTCCAAATATGTCTTGATGGGGTCGTCGTCTTGAATTCCGTTGTTCTGGTACAATATCAGTAGGTTAACCAACTCTTGAGAGTGTTCGGCGAATTTCTCCTTACCGACCGCCAGGGCAATCAGGGTAGCGCATTCGATGCACTTACCCTTGAGGACCCTGTTAGCACCATCCACGTCCATCTTTAAGACATTTAGCAAAATGGGCATCAACGTGTCGTAATACTTGATGAATTTTTTCTCAGCTGCCTCGGCGATGAATGCAATGGTGGTTAGTGCCTGCTCTTGCACATAGAGCTGATTACTTTGGAACAAATTGAGCAAATTCGTCAACAAACTGTCCAGATAAGGTTCCAAGATCCCTTGGTTTACGTGTTCCGAGAAATTGACCAGAGCGGCAGCCGCATGGGTCTGAACTCTGTCGATGGACTGTGTCGTCAGCTTAGAGATCAGAGCGGGTAAAATTCTGTCGTGGGAGATCCTCTGTATCAAGGGGGCAAAATCGGTGGATATCTGGCCCAAAACGTTACAGCAGCCGTACTGGACCCTAGGATGCGGGTCGTTGATCAAGGGTAACACCATATCGAGGATTTTGGGTATCTCGCCGATGAGCACGTCGCGACATCCTTCGGCGGCGGACGAAAGCGCCATGAGAGCACCAAACCGTTCCCGCCACTCGGAGGAAGAGATCATCTGCTGCAAGAACTGGAAAAGGGGTGGTGCCAAATACTTGCCGCCCAACTTGAGGGAAACGCGATCTAGCGCTTGACGAGCATGGTCGTACGCTACTTCCTCCTCGTCGTCCTCTGCATCGTCCGAGTCCCTCCACTCCGCCGCCTCATCGTCATCCACAGACACTTCAGTCATCATCAGGAGGGTGTCCATCACGACGGCTTCCCCGTAGGCGGGGCAGGCCTTGCACATCTGTGGAGAATTCTCGCTAAACACGGTCAGAAGCTCCAACGCCGTGGTCCTGGCGGGCGTCTCCAGATCTTTGTTCTTGATCACCATGTCGCAAAACTGTATTATCTGGTTGAACATGTCCTTGAACAGCTTGGGAGCCAGTTCGACCAACTCTATCAACGACTCGAACACGGCAGCGAGTGCCTCATCTTTGCCGTCTTCCAAGAATTTGGGCAAGCTGTTCAGCAGACTGGGCAAGAGCACGCCCAATTTGGCCCAATTGGTCTTGGGCAGCTGTTTGAAATAGCCAACGAACGCCGTCACCGCCGTAATCTTCACGTTATCGTCGGCATCTGTGAAACCGGCTTCGAAGATCGGCAGGATGTTAACCACGTCGACGTTGTTGATCAAGTGGGGCACCTGCGACATGATTCTGAAGCTGGATTCCCTAAAATTTGGGTCCGGATTCTTGAGTGCCTCCACCAACATCTGTAGCAATTCCATCCACTCCGGCAGGTCCTCCTGGCCACACTCCGCCAGGGCGTCAGACAACTTATGTCTGATGGACCCAGGTCTCTCCGAGACAAACCCTTTCAAAAGCGTCGACCGGATATGAGCCAGAGCCGTTGGACTAATGTGCGTGATGTTCTTGGCGATGATCACCGTCTTGGACGACGGCGGTGCCCGCAATGCCAGTTTCCTGAACAAAACGGCCGACAGCGCAGACGAGGTCAAGTCCTCGGAGTACGAGGCCTGTTCCGCCAGGAATATCAGCAAAACCTCTATGTTTGTGGGGGTTATCCAATCCTGGTTCAACGCCCTCTCAGCGGCCGAACGAATATCGTTGTCTGGAGAGGCAAATCCATGGAGAACGTTAATGAGGGTGTTGTTAACATCATTGGAGAGTGCCGACATTTTTAGATGAGGCGAACAAATCCAGATGAACTATGCAAATATTGGAGCAGCAATCTATGGATAATCCTTCCTTTCTGAGGGCCTCTGCTTCTCTTTGGTCCAGTTCTCAGCGCTGAAAAGGAGGAGTAAGGGGTAAAGAAGGACGTCCCTAGCGTTGGATGAAGAGTCGGGAACTGGATGGCTAAACTCTTCTCGAACTGAAGACTTGTTTGTCTGCCTGATCGTTTCGTAATGAAGAGAAAATCTATATGGGCCAAGATACTGGATTTGAGAAGAAAATCAAATTTCGACGTTTCCGTGCCAGGTGACATTTACGACGCTCTGCATCCCGCGAGCCCTAACTTCTACTGAGGACCGCCATATAGGGCACGCGCCCGTGCTTGTAATGGGCTGCTGGGAGAATTCCAAAACACATTCTCTGCCATGCTCATTGTGATTCGGCCGTCGCACGTATATCACACGACAATGGGGTGGGTGGAAGAGCAATTGTGCAGACTCTCGTCTGCCTGCTTTTTCCGGATCTCACGATATTTCTTGGCACCACCACCCGGGGGGCAGAGCGCCCATTGTGTTGTTTTTTTTTCCTGTGCCCGCCTCTGAAACACGTCTGAAACGCCCGGTGCCACATGATCGTTTCATCCCCGTGTTCGACTCTGCTTTCAGATACTCTCCCACCAAAAGATAGCTCGTGTGGCGTAATGGCAACGCGTCTGACTTCTAATCAGAAGATTGTGGGTTCGACCCCCGCCATGAGCTCTTTCCATCTCTTCCGTGATAGTTTAATGGTCAGAATGGGCGCTTGTCGCGTGCCAGATCGGGGTTCAATTCCCCGTCGCGGAGGTTTTCTGTTTTTTTTTTTTTGGCCACGTCATCTTTTGCACAAAGCAGTGGATGTCATCGTCCACCTTGCATAAAGTATCTTTTTCCGCCGCCATTGGTGCTTCGAGTGGTGATGTTATCCTTACTTGGTCAACTCTTGATTTCAACTCTTCGTCCCAAGGCCACGCCACGGAACGAGACAGCACACTCTCTGCAAAACGCTGCTTAGCCCCATGTCCCACAACTTTTGGCGTCCAAGTGCACGCCCTGAACGCCGCCTTGGGCCGATATACTACGCGCATAAGCCAAGACAGGCTGCAGAATCGTGTCCTCGGGCGCCTCGCCAGTCCTTTTTAGGAGACCCTGACGCCAGTGATGTGGCAGAACAAACAACACGGCGGCCGCGGAAATGGGCCAGTAAACGATTTTCGCCATTAGTCACGATACAAGGATCATCGCGAAGAGTGGCAACTATCGCCACATAGAAAAACGTATAAACTGGACATAGGATTCCTCTCTCACTTTGACACAATTTCGCTCTCAACCTACCCGCCTGTATAGCAACCATCACTGTATCGCGTATGCTGGAAGAAGCGAAAAGTGACCATCATGTCGGTGATGGACCCCCCGTAGGAAGCAGCAGCTCGGAGTTTTCCAGTGACACGCCGAAAATCCATCCAGAACGGTCGGCAGATGTTGAGTTGGGTCTAGCTGGTGAATATGTGGTCAGACGGAATGAACCAAAGACTTTTCTGAACAGCCAGGACCTCGAGAAAGTGACAGAATCGGATATTTTCCTGCAGAGGAGGCTGTTTTCGTTTCTGCATAGCCGCAAAGTGCCGCCAATCCCCCAGGGTGACGATGAGAGGAAAGTGCTGCCGTTGTTTAGGACCAACATACTGTCGCAAATTTTCATATTGTGGGTGGTACCGCTCGTGGGTAAAGGTTACAGGAGAACGATTCAGCCCAACGATCTGTTCAAGATGGACGATAAACTCTCCGTGGAAGTGATGTACGAGCGATTCAACAAGAATTTCGCCATCTTTGAAGAAAGAGGTCGCAAGAATTACCGAAGAGAGCACCCTGAGGCGAGTGAGGAGGAGGTGCGGGACAATTACAAGTTGCCGCGGCTGAGCCTGTGGTTTACGATATTTCTCACTTTCAAGTGGCAATACATGTGGTCATGCGTGTGTGCGATCCTGGCGAGCTGTTCGTCTGGTTTCAACCCGATGCTCACAAAGAGATTGATAGAGTTTGTGGAGGAGAAAGCGGTCGTCCACGGGCTGCACGTGAACAAGGGTGTCGGTTACGCCATTGGGGCCAGTTTGATCATGATGCTGAACGGGTTGCTGTTCAACCATTTCTTCCTTTCGTCCCAACTCGTGGGTGTGGAGACGCGGTCGGTACTGACAAAGGCGATCCTGGCCAAGATGCTCAGGGCATCCAACTACACAAGGCATAAGTTCCCCACGGGTCAGGTGACCTCGATGGTGACGACCGATCTGGCGAGAATCGAGTTTGCGCTCTCGTTCCAGCCGTTCCTGGCCGGTTTCCCCGCCGCATTGGCCATTTGTATCGTTCTTTTGATTGTCAATGTGGGGGCCATCGCCATGGTGGGCGTTGGCCTCTTTTTCCTCATGTTTTTCGTCGCCTTGTTCTCTTTCAAATACATCGTCAAGATGAGAATAGCCTCCAACATTCTGACCGACGTGAGGGTGACGCTGATGAAAGAGATTCTCACCAATATGAAGATGGTCAAATTCTACAATTGGGAAGACGCCTACGAGGCCAACATCAGGGACGTTAGGACCAAAGAGGTGTCGAAAGTGAGGAGGTTGCAAATCACCAAGAATTTCATCCTTGCAACGATGATGGCTCTGCCGAGCGTGGCAAGTTTGATGACTTTCCTGGCCCTGTACAAAGTGAATAACAACGGCAGAACCGCTGGTAACGTTTTTGCCTCGCTCTCGTTGTTCCAGGTTATGAGTTTGCAGATGTTCTTCCTACCCATCGCCGTTGCTACCAGTATCGACATGTTACTTGGGCTGCAACGTATAGAAAAGGTGATGGAGTCCCCGGATGATACAACAGATTTTGTTCGTGACATGGCTCCTTCGGCTGAATTGCCCGAAACCGTGGCCGTTAAAATGGCCAATGCATCGTTTGAATGGGAGGACTACGAGAGGATCGATTTAGAAAAGGAGAAAGACGGGAAGAAGAAGGACAAGAAGAAGGGGGAGCAGGAGCAGGAGCAGGAGCAGGAACAGGAGCAGGAACAGGAGCAGGAACAGGAGCAGGAGCAGGAGCAGGAGAAGGAGGAAGGGGAGATCGCTGAAAGTAGTAACGTTAGCACTAAGAACCAGGAGAGCCAGCCGGCCGAGATCTCAAAGAAATCCTTTACAGGGTTTAAAGATTTAAATTTTGAAATTGAAAAGGGAGAATTCATCATCATTACGGGGCCCATTGGTACCGGTAAGACGTCATTTTTAAATGCCATGGCAGGGTTCATGAGCAAGACATCAGGAAGTGTCGAAGTTAATGGGAGACTTTTGATGTGCGGATACCCATGGATTCAAAATGCAACCGTTCGAGACAATATCATCTTTGGATCTCCCTACGAGAAATCCAAATACCTCAGGGTGGTTAACGCCTGTTCGTTGGATTCCGATCTCGATATTCTCCCCGCTGGAGACCTGACCGAAATCGGTGAACGTGGTATCAACTTGTCTGGTGGCCAAAAATCCCGTATCAATTTGGCCAGATCTGTCTACAAAGACGAGGATATCTATCTCTTTGATGACGTTTTAAGTGCGGTGGACGCCCGTGTAGGTAAGCACATCATGGACGAGTGTTTGTTAGGCTTACTTGCGGGGAAGACTAGGATACTTGCTACACATCAACTTTCGCTAATCGAAAGGGCAAGCAGGGTGATAGTCCTCGGGAATGATGGCTCATTCTCGATTGGTAACTATGAAGAAATGAAAAGGTCAAATGAGACCCTGGTGAAGCTATTGCAATTTACTTCTGACAGCTCGCGGGAGGAAGGTGAAGTGGATCTGGGCTCTATGTCTAAATCGTTTGAAGACGTTTTGGCAGAAGAAGAAAAATTCCAAAAAGTGGTGGAATTGAAAGACGAAGAGCAAGATTTGGGGGAATTGGAAAAGCAAGTTACCCAAAAATCTCTAGATCATGATCCTTACGGGCAGACCACTACCAAAGAGGAGAGGGCCGTTAACAGTATTAAGATGCGAGTCTATTTGGAGTATATCAAGGCAGCCTCAGGGAAATGGGGGCCTGCTGCTGTTCTGTTATATTTGGTCACAATAACCGGGAGCTCCTTCTGCTTAATTTTCGCATCTGTTTGGTTATCGTATTGGACCGAAGATAAATTCACGTACAGGCGTCCTAGCTTTTACATGGGTTTGTATTCTTTTTTTGTCTTTGGCCAGTATGTGTTTCTGAACATGCAATTCTCCATTCTTTGCTTCATGGGTATCACGGCTTCCAAATGGCTGAATCTAAGCGCTGTGAAGAGAATTTTGCATACACCATTATCCTACATGGATACCACACCCCTCGGTAGAATTCTGAACAGATTTACTAAGGATACCGACAGTTTAGACAATGAATTAACCGAGGACATTCGCTTGATGATGTATCAAATCGGAAACATTATCGGTGTCATAGTTTTATGCATCGTGTATCTTCCATGGTTTGCCATTGCAGTTCCCTTTTTACTGATTATGTTTGTGCTGATTGCCGATCATTATCAAAGCTCCGGTAGAGAGGTGAAAAGATTGGAAGCTGTTCAGCGTTCCTTTGTTTACAACAATCTGAATGAAATGCTCGGTGGTATGGATACTATCAAGTCGTATGGAGCGCAGGAAAGATTTCTGGTAAAATCTGATTTTCTGATAAACAAGATGAATGAGGCCAGCTATCTAGTGGCTTCCCTACAAAGATGGGTTGCCATTTGCCTCGATTTTCTGGCAGTAGCTTTTGCCTTCATCATCACCATGTTATGTGTTACACGTCAGTTTAAAGTATCGGCTTCCTCCACCGGTGTTCTTTTAACATATGTGCTACAACTTCCAGGCTTGTTGAACACAGTTCTGCGGGCATCGACACAAACTGAAAATGGTATGAACAGTGCGGAGAGGCTGGTTACGTATGCGTTTGATCTGCCCCAAGAAGCAGAGTATAGGAAACCTGAAATGGCACCACCTGAAGGTTGGCCAAGCAAGGGTGAAATCCAGTTCCAAGACGTTTCCTTTGCGTACAGGCCCGGTTTACCTCCAGTGCTGAAAAATTTGAATCTGAACATTAGTAATGGCGAGAAGATAGGTATTTGCGGCCGGACAGGTGCTGGCAAGTCTACCATCATGAGTGCACTGTACAGGATTAATGAACTCCTCGAAGGGAAAATTATCATTGACGGTATTAACATCGCAGATTTGGGCCTCTTCGAGTTGAGAAGCAAACTAGCAATTATCCCACAGGATCCCGTTCTCTTCAAGGGTAGTATTAGAAAAAATTTAGACCCATTCGACGAAAAGACAGATGACGAATTATGGGAAGCGTTAGTTCGTGGGGGTGCTATAGCTAGTGGAGATTTACAAGAGGCGAAAGTGCAAAAGGTTGACGCAAATGGCTCTCATTCAAAGATGCATAAATTCCATTTAGAGCAGAAAGTGGAAGAAGATGGTGCAAATTTTTCCCTGGGTGAAAAGCAATTGCTTGCCTTGACGAGAGCGCTAGTTCGTAACTCAAAAATTTTGATATTAGACGAAGCTACATCCTCTGTTGATTATGAAACAGACGATAAAATCCAATCTCGTATTGTAGAGGCCTTTGGTAATTGTACCATATTATGCATTGCCCATAGGCTGAATACCATTTTGAATTATGATCGTATTCTAGTCTTGGAAAAAGGTGAAGTCGCCGAATTTGACACCCCTTGGAATCTGTTCACAAAGAAAGGAGGGATCTTCAAGAGTATGTGCGGCAAAGCTAACATCAAAGAAGGTGACTTTAAATAAGTCATTTTATTTATTGGGATTTTTTTTATAAATCATATTTTGTTTACCAGTTCAGGTGCCCTAGAACCTGTTCCTAAGAAACGCTTAGTTTGTCATATTACTAGGTTACGTAGCTCGTATAAATCAAAAGTGGCCTCAGATTTCGGTCCAAATTTCATAAAGATGGAGATTTATGCACTTCATAATCTCGTCGTCTTACATTCACATATAAGGACAGCGTAATTGTGCGAAATAATGTACAAGTATGCAGCTGATAATGCATCTACACACAATAATGGACTATATCAATTAAATGCCTTCGAAAACAATGTTTTAACGACGAGTATTTGTGGGATTCAAACGCTCCTTGGCAATTTTGACTTCCTTGTTCAATTTCAAAGCGACCTCCTCCAGCTTGGTAATTTCTTCTCCCTTTTCTACCGTTACAAACGTTTTCTCGTCATTCAGCCTGGCATTTATGTCATACTCATTGATAACCGATTCTAAAACTTCCAAAACTTTTGCTTCTGGTAGATCGAAAAGTTTAGAAAACCTTTGGATGGATATGTTGGTGTAAAATCTTTTATAGGTGAAGAAGTAAGTCTTCAAAGATTCAATCTGGACTCTTTCAGCTAAATTGTCCAAAACGTAGTCCGCATTAGAGAGCAGAGACCAAGTAGGCACAGATCTCAAAAATTCAATCGATTTAGCCCAATTGCCCTTCTGCATGGACTTGGCAGCATGCAAAACGTGATCTCTCAAACTCTCTGGTGGTCCCTGGAAACTTGACTTGTCGTAATGCTCGAGGGCACGACGAATAGACTTCTGAGAGTAAGGAACCCTTTTCACCTTGATGCCTGAATAGAATGCCGTCATTTGAGGAACCTCGATCAACAAGGAACATGTCATAAAGACGAGGTCAATTAGATCAAGGTTGATGTGTTTGTGGTATGGGAGACACAATTTCTCACGTTCGTCTGCAGTCGAGGAGGAGCCGGCATTATTGGTAATTCTCTGCAAAGTTTGTTGACCCAATATTTCTCTCAAATGCGAACTGGCCAACAATTCGTTCAGAACCTGATGACAATCTTCGATGAGGCACAGTTTGAAAGCAGCCAAACCTAATTGCACAACAACCCTGTTAAACAAAATTTGTAGCGAAGGATCAGAGTTATTGATGTGAGATTGAATCTTGGAGCTTATCAACATTTCCTTAGCGGCAACAAAATTGTTATTGAAAGCGGTAAAGTAGACCTGGTACAAAATTGCACGCTTGCGCAAGCCACCGGCCTTTTGCTGACGAAGATTTTCTGCTAAAGTTTGTACAAGCGCAGTGACATATTCCTCGTCAGCGACACCTTTGTAAGGAATGAAAAGCGAGGTAGAGTTCGAAGGAAGACTTTTCCAAGCGTTGTTTTCCATTATGCTGATCAATTTAGCGGACTTGTAGTAGATGTGATCTAACCTCTTTACAAATGGACGGGCCAAATGGCTTTCCTTAATGTCCTCCGGCAGAGTCTTCTCCAGATACAGTTGTGTACGCAAAATCAAGTTGTAAATGTCTTGTTCATCTCTCAAACGAACCAAATAATCGCTGGAATGGGGGTCGGTGTTCAATAGCGATTTGTTGAATTCGTCGTCCAGCCTCTCCACAAATGAGAAGATAGAGCCTAAAATCTGCTTTACACCGCGTTCATCAGCCTCGGGCTCATCCTCAATGAAATCGTTTTGGGGGGCCAATTCGGACAATTGGTAAGTGTTGATATTATCTTCCAAAATAGTCAGCAGCTTCACAATGTCCTGATGAGAGGCTTTCCATTGATCAAATGGCTGATAGGACAAATTGGCAGACACATCAAACCTGATGGGCACCAAATTCAAATAAGCCATTATAGTCTCGTAAGGTGTCTTGGCTATCTCCATCAATTCTTCCAAAGTTTTAATCAAAGCCTGATGGTCCACATTTTTCTTACCTCTCGAATCTATCACGATACGAAGAGCAGAGAAGAAACCGACCTCAGAGGTCGCACTGGCCAAAGCTGACAAGTTGATCGATTTTTTACCAAACAAAGGAGTTCCCGTCTCGGTACCGTTCATACTGGGATCCATTTCCATGGTAGGTTCGCTGTCAAACGCCTCAGGATTCTCCCTGAATTTTTTTAGGAAGTCTTCATTCTCTCTGGCCACTTTCTTGACTCTTTGCTTTGTCGTATTGTAGGCCCTCGATGCAGCTTTACTCTTAATTTCCTGCTGAGAAGTGTCACCCACAGCATCCTCCATTTGCGCCAAAACTTTGACGAAAATGTTAGGCGTACCGTAATTTTGTTGTTGTGCTCTGATAAGCAAACGAGAGATGTTGTCAAATTCAGACAAAATCGTCACCCAGTCGCTGGACATCTCTGCGGATTCGACCCTGGTGTACACATTTTGCATATCATCCAGCAATTTCTCTTTCGCAGATTTCACAACCTTCCTGCCTTCATCGTCATCAGACTCATCAGAATCAGAGTAACTGGCACCTTTTAAAAACTTGTTGCCGCCCGAGGGACCACCTTTCCTAAACTCAGGTTTCTTAAACCAATCAGGACCATATGGTTTAGCATCAGAATCGTCGGAATCAACATCAGATTCCGATTCAGACCCCTCTTGAAATAAGGAGTCGTCAGACTCTTCACCTTCACCTCCCGAAGAAGTTAACAATTCGTCCTCGGAAGACGACAGCAAATCCTCTTCCGAGGATGAGCTGCCACTATCGTAATCATAATTGGCTGCGAAAAAACGAGACATCTTAGCCAGCTTCAATGGATGTGTTCTAGTTCAGCGTGGCAATGGTTTTCTCCTTCACACTTGATGGGTTTAATATGTTGAAACGACTTGACCAGTTTTTCAATTTTTTCATGCTTGGAAAATTTTTCATCGCGACGCCCAACAGTAGGTCACAGTCCACGGTGCCTATCTCATAAAGAATAATGAAGGTTCAAATAAAAGCTTGTTTAAAGATCATGCGAAAGTCTATATCTGCCGACTGCCAGATTATTTATCTCGTGTATAACTTAGCTCTAGCTTTATTTTTCGCCTCATGGTTATATTTGAAAAGAGAGAAAGAAAAATTTAATAATGGAATTAAGATCAGAATTTTCCCAATATCTGGGGCCCATTATTTTGTCAGTTGCGAATTCTCAAGCGTTCTAATTTCATTGCTTGATTAAATCGCATCAAAGAATGACAATCAGGGGGGGTTGCATCGTCACTCACAGAAGTGCCCGTGTCACTAGTCAAATGAAAAATGGGGTATTTATTGCATAGGCATATGTAAAAAGCCGTAACAGCATAGCAGCTGCGAGGTATCAAATATAATGTTGAGATAAAGTAGCACAGCGACCGCTCTGGTACTCTTTTTTTTTTTTTTTGAAAAGTTTCGGTTTTCCAATTGGCCCAAAACTTCTTCAAATTTACCTGAACGAACTAACAATCATGTGTAGAAGAAATTGGCAATCGAGCTAAGATGTTGCTGCCATCTTATGAGGAGAAGTCACAGGTGATAGAGTATTTTAGAGAGTCACCAGAAGTCCACACGCCCCAGTGCTTCTCGACGTCAGACGTGCCGGAGGTATTTGGCTTCCAGTCTTCGTCGAATGCCTCGAAGACAATAACGTTGACACCCCAGGCTCTTAGGGCACAAATACCTTCTTGCCAGAACTGTGCGGCGTTGGCCAAAGTTGGATCAGAAGATTCGTAGTTGGTACCAGAAGTTGGCCAGCCAGTCTCACCCACCCAGAAAGTTATGTCGGTAGAGCCCTTGCTGGTCTCGATGGTTTGCATGGCCTGCATAATGTCGTCAAAGAACGAGTAGGAGGCGTTGCTCATGGTTTGGCCCTGCCAGTAAGAGAAGGCATTGGCCATGACGAAGTCACTGGCTTCGATGGCAGCCGCATTGTAACCAGCCACCAAAACGTTCCAAGAGTCCACTGTACCCACCTGCACACTGGAGTAAGCATTTCCGTCGGCGTCTTTGATATCCGCAATGAATTCTCTGAACTCGTTGATCAAGGCAGCTAATTGGTCAGCGGTCAAATCGCCACGGTACAAGGCTTCGGAACCCACCATAAACCCAGCAAACGTAGAAGTCTTCAAAGTGGGCAAGTACGTCTGGATAACAGTTTTCTCAGCGTCAAAGTGAGAGTCAGGAGTAGGCCAGATACCCTGGAAGATTTGGAATCCCTGAGCCTCGGCTGCGGGCCCCAGGTTTTCTAAAGTATTGCAGTCGGAAGCTGCGTAGACCTTGACTGTCGTTGTGTAAGGTTTCAAAAGCGCTAGCTCGGTCTCGTAGTCTGATACAGACTTACAGCTGCCGTCATTGTTCTGAACACCCAAGTTGAAGGCCAACTCACCAATGGCAAGTGCCTGAGAGGCGGCGAGGGTCAGAGTGGTAGCGAGAGTCGTGAAGCGCATAGTTCAATCGAGGCGGAAAAGAGCGAAGACGGTCCGTTAGCCAAGTCAATTAAACTATGGAACTGTTTCAATACAAAATGAAAGTGTAAATGAAGTGAAGAGAATTGTTATTCGCATCTTCAATGATCGAATGAGTTTGCCCGGTTAGAAAAATGAAAAAAAAAAGCCTGAAAATTACGCTCCACTGAGGGATTACCCAATTCGGTAATTTCATATATCTGGGTAATGACAGAAAGAAAAGGGATCCCGTCAGTTAATTGAAACGGGAGGGAATGGCCTCCAAAGTAGAAGAAATTGGCTCCCTTCCCAAATGATGCTTTACATTAGACGGGTGAAGCCGTCGAGGACTTTAATTATAGCACGTGATATTGTACCTTTGTACGTCAGTGCTATACTAGATGCCCCTCCCAGAAAATGGATAGTTCAGAGGCCTTCAGTGGATATTTGCTTCCAATTGGCTTTAGCGCAGCTCGAGAGTCTATATTTGGTATTCAAGGGTCACAAATTGAGGGACAATTCATAGAAGGTAATTCCATACGACTGTGTGCTAATTGCCAGGAGAATCTGCGGAAACTGGAATCAAACCCTTGCATTGAAATGGAAAAGCTACACGTACTTCTAGTAGTAAAGGTATTGGGAAAGTCTGTTGTGATTTAGTAGTTATGTATTTCACCTTGAGTAGCTTTAAAAAAAAATACTTAAAAACTTCTCTTTGATAAGGCGTCGCAATTGATTTATGGATAGAAATTTTGAATTGAAATCATTTAGTGGATCACGACCCGGCCGCACTGTTTACCACGATGGCAACATGTACATTTTGCTGGACAAAGGGTAGAAATAGCCACCAAAATATAAAAAATGTTCGTTCTTAAAAAACAGAAAGGCCAGGCCCGCGTCAAAAATTAAAGGTTCAAATGTTTTCATAATACAAAATAGTCAAGAGGATAATAATTTACAAGTATACAATGATACCAATGGGAAATACAAATAGCAATTATTTTAAATTCTTATCCCTTGGAGAAGTCAACTGAATGCGAGCTATTCACAGAGCGCCGAAGTGACATACTGTCACGCCGTGACTGATGTCCCAAAACGCTGCGCTAGAACCCATAACGAATTTATTTTATCCGCAATGAATTCTCTGAACTCACAATCCCCTCACTACAGCCCTTTCACAACTGCTAGCGACACTATACAGGCATCCTGGATGGCAAAACATCCTTCGGGACCCGCTGGAAGACTTACTTGACCATCAAAAAATTGATGCGCTCCTTCACATCCCTCAAACTCATGCCTTGACTGCTCGAAACTCTTCTGCACGTCCTTCCACTTGCCAAAGACAAGAAGTACGTTGGAAACGCTCTGCGAAGGTTCCTCTGGCCGTATTATCTTATCCACATAGGGCAGTAGCTTGCGCTTTTGCCCTTCGTTATAGTAAAAATCATCACAATTGATCCACAAGGTCTGCGAGTATCCATCTGCGTAGGAGCTTTCTAAAAACACACTTCCAAAACTTTTTGCAATACGGACGTGATAACCGTAAGAGGCCTTGGCCCCCACGAAATCACCGTAGGCTTCTTCCGGAGCAACGACTTTGCGCTCCAGAATGTCCACCGTGACACGCACGTTCGCTGGTACCAATTGTGATTTCAATTCGAGAGCTTCACTTTTTCCAACGTTCACATACTTGGTTTGTTTGAATTCTTTGGATTTTTTACCTTGGACACCTGGCTTGGACATACGGATCGCTAAGCCCTCTCTGTAACGGCCTTCATCTTCCTGCAAATATCTCATAAACGGCAGGGAGGGCAACCGAGGCAACTTGGCGGCCTCCTTAAAATAAGGAAGGTACTGCTTTTTGAAAACGGTATTGACCAAGTACGGCGGAGTGACGAAATATTGTAGCAACGATGCGATGAGCATTGAATCTGACATCTTTTTGTCTCCAGAACTGGCTGTCGACGGAGCCAAGTCCAAAACGACGATTTCACCGACATTGAACATCGCCGCTGCCTTGGCTACTTGGTATACAGTATACGTTGCCTGCTCCAAGTTCTTGCAATGCTTTAGCAGTGTGGTGGGCACACATAACGAGTAATTCACATCTTTCGCCAGCACTTTGATGCATTTCTTTTGCTTCTTGGGACCCGCCTTGGCAACCTTCTGCTTGGGGGGACCTCTTAAAGTCTTGGCAATCTTCCCAGATGCCATTCACAGCTATTTTACAGGGTTTCAAACTCTGGTTTCATATGATCTGCGATGAGATGAGATTCTTTGGAGATTCGTTGAAAAGTTTGGCAGGGTCCTTCCCCGTTCGTGAAATGCGATACCATAATTACCTTAAAAGCACAACAACCAATATCAGATACTTATACTATTTAGATCCCTGCTAGCTTTCCTCTGCCGTTATTCACCTCAGTTATCACATTTGTCATCTTACTTGTCGTCTTCGTCATTCTCTTCATCCTCTCCTGTGCGTAATCGCCTGTTTTTGAAGACTTCTTTCAGATTGTAATGATTTTTGCGCATCTCCTCGAACCTTTTGTGCTTTGCCTCTTCCTCGGTCAAAGATTCGGACGAGTCATTGTCATCATCCTGTATTTTTAGGGTTTCCGGTTGATTACAACCGGTAGAATCTGGTTCCACTTCTGCTTCTCCCAGCGAGAAATTGTTCAAGTCGTCGTCGTCGTCTGGCCTGTAATATTCTCCAGTAGGATCCACAGCACCTTGGTAAGGGGTCTTTGGTTCGTCAATCTTTACGTCTTCAAAAAGCTCCTTTGTCTTCTCATTAGCATCTAGATTCTTTTGATTCCATCTCAGGGCTTCTTCCTTCTCTTGCTGGTGTTTCAGTGAAAGTGTATCCTTGGGCAGACTCGCAGCACCAGCGTGGGTCTTCTCAGGGTTTTCACCCCTCTTAGACGTCAATTTGGCATTCAACTGTGTATTCTTGTAGACTTGCTTTCTAAATTCCGAAACAGATTCCTCACTTTCAGAAGTTTGCCCTTCAGGAAGGGGATTCTTTAAGATACCAACCATGAGATTTACGCACAGTAGTTGGGGTGATAATGAGACAAAGTTGTTAGTTACAATTAGTCTAAAGAATCGAACCTTTCCTATCCTTACAAATTAATGCTCCCTTGTGCGGGTAATATGTTCGACCAATTTTAGGAAGTGTTATTACGCTATTATTTCAACGAATTCAAGGACTAAGCACCATAAATTGAAGAATAGTAGCCGACTGTTTTGAAGAGAGTCTGGTTAGATATCGTATCCTTGTAATCAACCTGTAGTGAGAGAAAGTTTCACTTGAATCTCTAAAGCATGCCTTGAGCTCCTTGAACAGCGCTTTATTGTCTCTATGACAGTATATCCATCTTCTCAAGACCGCTCACACACACATATATATATGCTTTTGTGTAAATATTCTGCATAAATACCTGAGAGTACAACTGATCAACCAACACACACAGCTCTTCGAATGGATGTTGCGAAAATTGTCGTTGCTATATGCATTGCTCAGTAAATTTTCTTCTTCTCGTCAACAGATAATTCTCCGGCACCAGTATTTGTTACTAATAGTAGGCCGCCGATAATGCTCAAGTTCTGGTAGAACTCGTATTTTAAAAAGTCCCTCTTGGTCTGGTCATAGAACCAATAGTTGTTCAAAGTAATGTTGTAAAAAGTCAAAACGAGCCCCAAAATAATAGAAGCAAGCTTCGTCTTGTAACCGACGGCAAAGAAAATCGTGTTGATGATGGTGAGGAAAACTGTAAACCACGACTTGCTCAAAGTGAAAGTGATGAAGAGTAATACAATTAAAATACGGCCCGCGAGCAACAAATAACCCTTCGTTCTGCCATCCTTGCTGTTCAACTCGGGTAACATGCCAAAGGTGGTCTTGTTCTTGACGATGGAATCGCTGAAGGCAATTAAAAGACCACCGATAACACTGATGTTTCTTAGGACAAAGGAGGAGCCCGTAAACAATCCATAAACCAATGCTTGCAGCACAATACACGAACAGAGGATCCCAGTAGCATAAACAGTCTGTTTCCTTAGAATCAGCATGGTCGCTCCAGACAACATAGAAACACTAACGGTAACTAGGAACAGTACCACGAAGATATGCGGATAATGCTTCCACTTGTGCAGGTAAAAGATCTGATCAGACCACTGTGAAACGATACGGAACGAATCCTCATAGAAAGTGGCCACGATGAAGAAGCGAGCCAACGCTGGGACATAAGGTTTCACATATTCCACAATCGGGTGATCCGTCAAGTCCTCTACATTCTTGAGTTGACGATCCACTTTGCGCTTCAAACCACTCCAATCAAAGGATGATTTGGCTTGTCTGTGAGGTCCTGCATAAGGATTACCTGGACGACTACCCATTCCCATGTCGCTCATGCCATTAAGGCTATTCAAAGGACCTCTATAGGACATTCTCAGAGCGCAGTTTAAATTTAAAAGAATAAATTTACCCTTCGGGAGCTTCACAGACCAATATCCACCGTCTCTTATGTGTCTAGTACTTAAATGCAGAAGTCGTACCCTACAATGGATCAAATCCTCCTGAATTACTGGATTTTTTCACTTTGACGGGAAATGGATAGAGTGTCCGGAAAAAAAGGCGGACGCATACCGAAGGATGCAAAACTTACACATTCTTTTGAAGAATTGTACCAGTTTAAAAAAGTTTCAACCAGTGTAAGTAATTGCAAATTTATTGAATTATTTTGGCGAGATGCGGTCGTATTTTCTACCAATTGTAAAGCTTTTTCCTTTTTTTTTGGCCTAGTTTGAATGCTGGTTTCATTTCTAACAGAAAACAATAGCTGTTAGGTACGCCTTGCAGCCAAAGGTGGATTTTTTTAATCTTAGGATTTAAAAAAAAAACATCAAATTCAGTGATGTACCAATAATGAACAAATTTAGGTTACTGGAACCTCCGAGCTGCTTATGAGGAGACTTATTTGGCGCCAATTATAATCTTCGCCCGCTGGATCGTTTCTAAGATACCTAGAGGTTCAATTGTAAAAGTGTAAAAACGGAGGTGGGCTATAAAATGAATATAAATTTTCACGCTGATTGGATTATATAAGCAAACTTACTTTGTGACAGTTTTCAAAAACAATACTGATCAGTAGGGTAAAGGTCGAGAAGTGCAGCCCACGACTTCCGATCATCTCTCACAGTCCACCATTCAATGGTTCTGATCTTTTCCTCTTGTTAATTTTTTTGCATAACGCAATTAAAAGTAATTTATAAAAAAGTACAGAATATACATGTCTAATTGGCAAAGTAGGCAACGACACTGGCTGGCAATTTCTTAGATTCGATCAAGTGCTTGCAAATCTCCTGCAGAGCCTCCTTAGCAGTAGCTGGGGAAGCCTTGATCTTGCCGGCAACTTGAACCAGCTGGTCGTCGTCCAAAGAATCGACAATGAATCCGAGTTGCTCCTCGATGGCGCTGGCCTGGGATTCATCTCCAAAGTAACCGGCTTCCTTGGCAGAGCCACGGATAACTCTCTTGTTCTTCTTCTTGGCAGCTTTGGCAGCTTCTTTGCTCTTCTTCTTGTCTGCCTTGGCAGACTCCTTGGCGGTAGCCTCTTCTACAGCCTTGCGCTTGGCCTCTTCTTCAGCCTTGCGCTTGGCTTCTTCTTCGGCTCTGGCACCAGCATCTCTTTCCCACTTCTTTCTCTCCTTCTCTTGCTTTTCCTCCTCCTTAAACTTTCTGATACGTGGGTCTTCGTTGACGGCCCTCTCCACTATCTTGACCAAACGAGCGTTGTCAGCGGTCTTTTTCTTATCTCTAGCAGCTTTATTCTTTCTCTCGACGTAACGCTTGTGATCTCTGTTGGACGAGTCATCTGGTACATCCTCGTCAGCAAATTCAAAGCTTCTCCAAGAGTCGAATCTATGCCAGAAGGTGTAGAATTGTTCCACCTCCTTTTTGGGGCTGTTGATATCGCCGATACTTGGAATTGGTTTCTTCTTGGAAAAACGAGCCTCAGATTCAAAAACTGGACCCCAAGCGGCAAAAAAATCGTATTCAATACCCTTCTTTGGTGGCTCAACATCAGCTATGGAATCACATGAATCGTATTGGGCTTTCTTTGTGGGGTCAGCCAAGGTCTCGTAAGCCTTTTGAATGATTTTGAAGAAGCCGTCTTGGTCCAACCCGCCAGAGGCAGATTTCTTGTCAGGGTGGTGCTTCAAGACTTGCTTTCTGTGAGCCTTGATAATTTGGTCAGGAGTAGTTCTGTAACGTAATTTTGAGAGACCCATAGCAGCGTACAAGTCGGCAGTTTTCCAGTCTCTTGGATCATGGGTCAAAAGAGTGTCATCAGCAAGCTCCTCATCGAACAACAACTCGTCTGGGTCTGAGCTAGACTCCTGCACGTTATTGGCATTCCTCTCAGCCTCTAATTTCTCGAACTCAGACCAAGTGTGGTTTCTTAAAGTTCTCTGAGCATGCTGCAAGAAGTAGCGACCAACTGGCTCAACAGGGCGCAGAACTGGTTCAGGCTTTTGGGCACTAGTGTTAACACTAATACCAATATCGGAAGTCAAAGCTGGAAGAGTAAGCATCTTTAATCAAGAGATTGCTCTTTTTTGCAGATAGTAGTAGTTTTTAATGAATACTCAGAAAATTTTCTTAAAATCAAAATTTTCAAAAATTTCGAGCTCATCGCATTGCAGGCATAATGACAAAAATTGTCGTTCGAATGAGCTGATTGAACGATGGCAGCCGCACAGAGACAGGATCTTGTTGTGTTCAGCGATCATTCTGTGATATCTAGCGAATTATTCAAACATGGCTTGCATAGTTTGATTACTATAACTTCTTCACGGTTCACTTCCCCAACGTGGTTGATTAATTCTCTGGTAGAGAGCCAAGTATTGGGCAAACCTTATTCCTTGAATGCAGACCGAAGTACCAATATCAGTTGGAGTATGCCCGTGACGGTGGGATCATTTGTCCACGAGGGGCAGCATTTCATCAATGCTCTGGCTAAGTTGAAAGTGGACCCGCATAAGTACAAAGTAGTGGATTTGCTGACCGATTTGATGGCCAGGGTCGTGGGAAAACCAAGGAACAAAGTGTATACCGATATTTTACAGCAGTTCCCATCGAATCCCCGATCTGTGATTGTGCTAGAGCAACCAGAACTACTCTTGGCGCTTTTGGATGGTGCAACCAGCGATGAAATACAATCAAAGCTAATAACACCGCTTATGAAGCGTTGCAGCGTCCTCATAATAGCTGTCAACATGTATTCTGATGGCGAGGAAACCACCGAAGATGCTCAAGATTTTTCTCGTTTCACGTTGAGTTGTTTCTACAAATCCATAGCGGTGATGAGCCTGAGGCCATTGGATACTGGACATGCAGCAGACGTCACAGGTACGTTAAGAATATCGAGAGGCGGTACTCGCTGCAAAGTACCAGTGCTAGAGAATGAATACTTGTATTGGAACCAGAAAGAGACAACAAGGCTTTTCTATAGATGACAGTCACTGTCCTACATAAGAATCAGGGTTACTCCTCCTCCTTCTAATGATTTCGTCCAATTTGAACTCTACCGAGCATCTAGTCTTGATCAAAGATAACACGGGCCAAGCAGATCGCTCGCCCGATGTGATGCCATAGGGAATGTTTTCTAACCGGCCCTCGATGATCCTCGTGGGAGAAAGACTCTTTATACGGGGAACAATTGTAATCTCAGTAGCATATCTTGGGGTCTTTTCGTCAATCGTCAAACGTTTGATCCAGGAACACAACAGGCCGAGGTTGTCCAGCACCTCCATCCTGTGGCGAAATTCCATTGTGACAATGTTTTTTATCTTTCTTTCCAAGCGGTACTTGAGTTTAAATGCCAGAGGTTCCATCTCAGTGAAATTGAACTGCGGGAACCCAATATCTGGCATGCTCATAGTGTCGCGGGGATCCGAATAATGCTTGTAATAGTAGTACTGTGAAGTCTTGATCTCATGCTTGAGATCATTGACTACCAATGGTGCCAAATATGGTCTAGCTAAAGAAAGGATGAAATTGTTCACATTAAACAATTCGGTGAGCCGCTGATACGGACTTTCGCTGTCTTCTACAATGGTGACATCCTCAGGTGCCAAAAACTTGCATTTGGCGGCCTTTTCGGGAAGCAAAAACGATTCTAAGTTATTGTCCAGGTTCTTGCACAGCAACTGCGTGTTCTCAGAGATGACTCCCGACCCCAAACTGCAATTGATGGCAGAGCGTATGAGAACATTGGGGGCAGTCACATAGTTTAATAAATTGCAGCACGACTTATCGGTCGCATGAATTACAATGCTCAAAACTTTACCCGTAGATTGAAAAGCCTCTTCAAAGGTCAGATCTTTGACGATGTACTTGCAAACAAATTGAATGAAAAGGTAAACGTCCTGCGAATACCCATGATGTATTAAATTTTGGATCAACGTGCCCAAGTTTAAATGTTGATCCATGTTACCATAGCCACAGCTTTTCAATAACCCAATGTCATTTTTGAGCGTTTCCAAAATGTCACCTGAAAGCAAATCGCTTAATTCTTGGTTGGAAAGGCATCCAAATAGCGCGGCAACACTTGAGCCCATAGAGCTCCCGCAAATAACGTTAGGCACCAGATTTTGGTGCAGCAAGCCTTTAATCACCCCTAAGTGAAACATGCCAAATAGAGATCCGCCTTGAAGTACGAGAGCTGTGGTACCCAGGGAAAGCTTACAGCGCTGAAACAAAGATGTAGGAGTGGAAGTAGAGTCAAGCAGGTCCAAACCTTCCATTACTTTTTCCAAATACAACTCGATCAACAATTTGGTTCCCGTAAGGGATTTGGTGAAAAGTCTGCGGTCAACTATTCCTGCAAAATTCCGCAACATGCATGGTCCTGTCGTGGTAAACCTATCCCTTATTGCGTCCAAATCATTACGGTTCAGAGCCTTTTGCAAATACCCGTATTGCTCCAAAACGGACCTAAAGTCGTACCGCCCAGAGAAGAAGTTACGTCGCCACAAATTCGCACCAGTAATTTCATCCACTATGGCAGCCTTTTCTCTCCATTCTTCATATGATTCACAATTCTCTACCTCCTTGTTGGCCTTGTGGTACATGACCCGCGACTGTGGACGCACGTAATTCAGTAGCTTAAACATCCAAAAAAGCACTATATCAGCAATAACATGCAAGACCTGCCACACTACAGGTGGCATACGATCTAGCGTGGCATAAACCACGCTTAGCAGCCACTGGGTAAGCATCGGTGGTCTACTTTTTCAAATTGTGTAATCTTAAGTTAGAGACACCAATTTGTTTTTTTTTTCTCTCTTCCCTTTGAAATTTGAAGTTCCACATTTCAAAGGTGGCAAACTAACAACTACTAAGAAGTGACGAGAAGGGCCAATATAGAGGGCTTTTTCTATATATTTGGCTGTGAACTGAGCGCTGGAGGATTAATAGACCGGATTTGAAAAATGTTTAGGAACAATTACGACGGCGATACAGTCACCTTTTCCCCAACGGGACGTCTTTTCCAAGTGGAATACGCTTTGGAAGCCATTAAGCTGGGGAGTGTTACTGTTGGATTGAGATCTAAAAAATATGCTGTATTGGTGGCTTTGAAGAGGAACGCTGATGATTTGTCGTCTTACCAGAAGAAGATCATTAAGTGTGACGAACATTTGGGTCTTTCTCTGGCTGGACTAGCACCAGATGCTCGTGTTCTGAGCAATTTCTTGAGGCAGCAGTGCAATTACTCGCAATTGGTTTACAATAGGAAGCTTTCCGTGGAGCGGGTGGGCCACTTGCTATGTGACAAGGCTCAGAAGAACACACAGTCGTACGGCGGTAGGCCTTATGGTGTGGGGCTACTGGTGGTAGGTTACGATAACAGTGGGCCACATCTCTTGGAGTTCCAGCCCTCAGGGAATGTTTTGGAGTTTTACGGGGCTGCTATCGGCGCTAGGTCCCAAAGTGCCAAGACTTACCTGGAGAGAACTTTGGAACAGTTTTTGGAGGTAGAAGATCCCAACGAGCTTATAAAATTGGGTGTCGAGGCTCTGAGACAGTGTTTGAAGGATGAGACGTTGAGTACTAAGAATCTCTCCATTGCCGTGGTAGGCGAAGACTTGCCTTTCACTCAGTACGACGAGGAGGCCGTAGCACCCTTTCTATAACAAATTTCATATAATGTAATAAACGATTCGCAGCAGTGTGATAAGCAATGGTTATGCACGACTCATCATTGTCGAAATGAGCTTTAGAATCGAAGTGGGTTCCTGTTCGAGGATTGCAGAAAACCGTTGGAGCTCCGGGCGAGGGCTAGTTGAAAACCTTACAAGTGTATATCAGGCAACGTATGGATACTTACGCTTGTACTTTGCCCCAAGCATTTCTATTTATTCCGTGCTACAGTTCCCACGGAAAAAACGTAGCCTTCGGGCAAATCTTCCAAAAATGCATTACCGAATCTTCTCTCAATTTATTAAGTACGACTCCTACTTTAAAACGTCTAAGGGAGAGTTGCAATGTTCATCTTAGTATCTTTGTTCTTGCTCCTGGCAGCTTCAGTCAAAACGCCCAAGATTGAACATGGAACCGGTCAAAAATTCTCGACTGGGCAACTTGAGCGTCCTGGGCCGAGGTTTCAGCTGATCCCCCATTAAAGAGGCCACTATTGTAGCTCCTCCCAGGTCATGGAAGGCGGTGGGGAGGAAGTAGAGGCCCAATTGGATGGCCCATCTTGGTCTTCTAACGCGTATGGGAGCGTGTCCGCAATACGAGGTGAAAAAAAAAAGACTTTACCTTAAAATGGATCTAACGAGAACAATGAGCTTGCTTGAAGGAATATACGAGAAGGAGTGGAACTCAAGTGACTCCAAGTGCCCAGTTCAGTTACCATACATGGTTTGACGCTTGAATGCGGTAGCGTACGCGTGTGCATGATACGTGGTATTTCGTGTTCGAATAGTGCAAGAGTGAGTGTATTCCCTCAAACTCTTTGTGGGGTGGTATCCTTCATCTAAGTCGGCAAATAGCTCAAGGTGGGGTGGTGTGCTCATGGCAACGCCTTGGTGCATGTAAGGTGCCTCGGGTCGAGCTTCACGGCTGAGAAAGTTTTTAAGGAGGTTTTTGCACGAATAACTTATTCTGACCACTTCAATCCTCAGGGATTATCCAGCCTAGTGAGTATATAATGCGCTGCCTCCCCACAATGTTGTTGGTGGAATGTTTCTTAAAGGGTGGTAATAGTAGGGATGGCACTTGATAATATGAAGGGCGGAAGCGCTCAAGACGGGTTCTATGGCTTTTTGCCGTCTTTGAGTCATCACTACATGGATTCAACAATGTCAGATTCTTGTGACGAGCTAGATGTGGCAACGCTAGAACTGGTATCTAAACATAAGCCCAATCTGGTTACTTTGGACTCTGGTTCAGAGGATGACGAGACGCTTGCTGGAAGTGAATTCGGCCTATTTCGTGAAGTGCGAAAGCTGCCCAAGGTTGACGTCCAAGAGTTGCCCAAAGTTGATGTGCAAAAGCTGCCCAGGGTCGATACTGAGGTTTCATTCGAGGTTCATGTTACCAAAAATGCCCCCCAGCTAGAACCCAATCCGGAGAAACAGAAGATTTTGAATGAGTATACATGTGGCGACACAGTTCATGGCTTTGTGATGATTCAGAACGATTCATTTCGGCCGATGAAGTTCGAGACTCTTTCCTTGACTTTGGAGGGCTATATGGTCGTGGTAGATGGGCTGACCAGGTCAAGAAGCTGCAGGAATATTTTAAAGATGGCTGACGGTGGTGTTATTTGCACGGGGAACGGACGATTAGATTCTGGTGAGGAGGTACGCGGTTTACCTAAGGATAGGGTCTTGCAGCCACACATCAAATACAGAAAGTGCTTTTCGTTTAGGCTCCCAGACAGATTGTCAAAATCGACTTGTCCGGAGGGGAACCCTTCGCATTGCGGACTGCCCCCCAGCTTGGGGCTTGATAAGCACCATAACCGCTTCAAGTATCGGGAATTGAGTATCAATGATTTTTTAGGTTACGCTAGGGCAAAGGAGAGGGGTTCCCCCATTTGGGCTTCTGATTTGGCACAGGACGTTTCGATAAGTTACACTGTTAATGCCGTCTTAATAGGTAAAAAGGCAAAGCGGCAAGAATTGTTCGTCATGCAAGAGTTCGAACATTTTTTAAGAGTGGTTCCCCCGAATGTCGGCTCAATTGTCAATAATACAAACGATGATATAGAAACTTTGACTGCGGCGGCGGAGCCTTCCTTGAAGACATTGACTGATGACCACAAGGAGGTAGATGGCGACATTGCGCTTTACTTCCCAGGGAATGAGAAAGAATTGTCAGCTAATGGTCCACCTTGTTTAGTAGAGCAACGATTGCCTTATACAATCAATCAACGTCTAAGTCTAAAAGACAAATTACTTCGCCGACACACGCGCACGAAAAATAAAAGGACATTTGGAAATTCCGGACTAATAATGCTGAACACTCGAGTACCTTCTCTTGCCCTGCCCTACCGGACTTCCGGGTTGATCGCGGAGGACAACATGCTGGAATGGAAATCTATGGACGATCAGGAAAACCGGCTTAGAATTAAAGACGAGGTTCCAAACGATCAACGTACGCCATTGAAAGAAATAACTATCGATATTACTTGTACCCCATCCAGCAACAGTAAGTCACGGAAACTGCCTCGTGTAACAGCTGTAGACGCAGAGCTGATTTGTATTACAGGGAAGTCGAGAAGTGACACTTTAAGTCATTGTTGCAATGCGACTTTCTTATATGGTGGTGAGCTGAATGCGATCGAAGACCAGTGCAATCGAAGAAGGCGGACGACGGGGTCGCAAAGAGAAATACTTAACCCACATCAGAAAAAAATCCAAGATAAAAGGAATTCGGCCCATTCACAATTGGATGCGGATCCATTGGAAGATTTAGAGGTCAAAATTGATCACTTGTACGATGTATTTTCCAATAAAGCGAGTAAAAAATGGAATACCAAGGGAAGAGCCAAGAAACGTTTCATGGGCCGTAAAAAGGATAGGTGGTCCTCTTATGGCCCAGGTTTTAAACAGCATGTCTTTGTAAGCTTAGAATACGGTGAAGGCTTCCGAGGCACACTGGTGCCCAACTTTATAAATTGCATGTGCTTCCGCTTATACTACATTCGCGTCATTATAACATTTGGAGATGGAATCGGGGACGCTATTCTTGACATCCCTGTAAATGTGAGAAATACGTTTTTTTGATTTTTTTCTTTTTTTGGACGTTTTATTCGATAATAGGGTCCGTATTATGATTAAAGTACTTTCAATGCAATATTTAAGGATATGGGATCCTCATCTTTTGCGGGAAAAAATGTGTTGATGAAGAGGATATTGATATCAATGCTAACAGGCATGTGCATATATATGTTTAAGCCCTTAAATATTTTCGTGACCACTCCATGGCTATGCGTTTCCTCAGTTCTGTAACATTAGGCAGCCCTCACCGGCAAAAACTCTCACAAAATTCGAAGCTATAGGAGGCCCTCCTATCAGTAAAAAAAATTTGGCACGGCAAATATCATTAGTGAATTAGAACCTAAATTTTGCCCGTTAAGAAACGTGAAAAATGAGAGCGAGCATCGTTTTCATAGCAGATGAGATTGAAGGCCAGAATGAACTCGAAAGTATTAGTTATTAGTTACTTACTCCCTTGGCGTTAAAGCTTTGAGCACCCTTTTATCAAATTACTTCTCTTTCTTTTTTGTTGCTACTTAAGGTTTCAGTAACAATTTGTTGGAGGATTTCTTGAATTTGATGCCTCGGACCTCTTTTGTATATATAAAGCACATCTACAAAAGGAAAGACTTTCTGGCACAAGGGTGGAAGGAATCCGCACAACTCTTCCCTATAAGTTTAGAATTTTCCATGGCTGCCAAAAAAGCATACTATGCTGTTCAAAGCGGTAGAAAGAAGGGCGTTTTCGAGAATTGGAACGATTGCAAAGCGCAAATTAGTGGATATCAGGGTGCAATATATCGGAAACTTGACACGTATGCTGAGGCTAAGGCGTTTGCCAATTGCGAGGGTACATGGAGGAGATTGGACAAGTGGTCTCACAAGAACCGTGTGAGCAAGAGTGCCAGGGTTAAACCATCCCATGGGAACAAAGTTTATTCGGTGAAAAGTAGTAACCCTAATATTCCAAGCAAGATATTTAAAAGTTGGCCTGAATGTGAAAGATATGTGAAGGGACAAAGAGGACTTTCTTTCAAAGGATTCAGCGATGAAGCCAGTGCCCTTGCGTTTATCAATGGAGCTATGAATGCCACCGTGGATTACAAACACATTGGCGTATCACAGGAAGAATTTGAACCCAAATACAAGATTAAGAGCTCTAGTAAATTTAATGAAACAACCAACGTGTATTGCGATGGATCTGCTCTATCGAACGGCAAAGTTTCTTCAGTGGCGGGTTATGGTGTCTTCTTTGAGGACCAGCCCGAAAACAATATTTCAGAGCCACTGAGAACAGGTGCACAGACTAATAACAGGGCTGAAATCGAAGCTGTTTCAAGGGCATTGGACAGAATATGGCAACTATTGACTACACAAGAGACTAAAAGGAATTACCAGATTAAAACGGATTCGGAATACGTTGCCAAACTTTTAAACGATAGATATACCACTTATGATGATAAAAAGATGAAAGAGCTACCAAACGGAGATTTAGCCCTCCCACTGATCAAGAAGTTTGCCAAAGTCAGACAGTACTACGAAATCAATAAGGAGGCCTTTGCCAATGGCGGCAAATTCGTCATAGAATGGGTCAAGGGCCATGCAGGTGAAGCTGGGAATGAAATGGCCGACGAATTGGCAAGGCAGGGTGCAGCTAGAGGAAGGAGTTCCATTCATTAAACTATGTACAATTCAACTACCAAAGATATGAACATTAGAATGGTTGCCTGTCCACAGCCTACCAAGGAGATCTACCATCCCGTTATTCTCTATCTCCAACTGATAAATACCATAAAATCCTACCGCGGTGCCCGTATACATGAGGTACATCGCCAAATTATGCCATACTCCAAACTTCCTCTTGGGTATGTAATCGACAATACAGCTTGTTAGACCGTATTGCACATGAAAAATTAGCGCAGCACACAGCGAGGTATCCAACATGGGAGGAACAACTCCACCAGTGATGCCTATGTACAGCGGTACTGTCACGAGAGGAAATAAAGAGACCGCTAAAATACGCTCGTAATCCCAATGATAGGAGCCTTCTGAGGGATCATCTACCGGCGGCTTAAACGCATCATTAACGGTACCATTTACACCTCCAGGGGGTGGAGGGTTCAACTTCAGTTTAGAGAAGTTTGGCTTCAAAGATATGCATCTTGTGTGGGATCTCAGAAGCCCATTCAAACCCGGTCTCAGGGGTAGCCCACTAGTAAGCCTCAATCCCGGCCTCAGAAAATATATCATCACAACTCAAAGGCTAGAGAGGGGACTTGAGATGGTGAACTAACAACATATTTGAAGATTGTTTTCTCATCTCATTTTTTTTATTTTATTTTTTTTTTTTTTTTTTTTTTTTTTTTTTTTTTTTTTTTTTTTTTTTTTTTTTTTTTTTTTTTTATTTTTTCCATCGTGAAAAAGAAAGCGATCCCTTTCGGTGAGTGGGTTCTAGCGACACAAAATTGAATATTAAAAGAAAAATATGAACATTCTGTATCGAAATATAACTGTCCAAAGTTTGAGTCTCAAATTCACGAACATATGATTGTTAAAACATATAGATCAAGCAAACTTCCATGACTATACGTGATAGCATCGAGACACATTTTGTGGGTCCCGAGCTAGAGATTCAGAGTTGGGATATTTCAGACTGGGTCCAAGTAACCCAAAGGTTATTGATTTTAACCACCTATATAGTCCTTCAAACAATAGTATCAATATTGGAGAGGGTTTTATCGTTGTTGGTGGAAAACCCTGTTACCGGAACTGTGCTTGTCGTCAATAGATCAATTTGGAAAATAGTACCAATATTTGGCAAATATGCTAGACGATTGTTGCCCAAGACAATTTCCCATGTGAAAGGCAAAGCAATACCACTGTTGGGCAAAGTTTCCCAAATGTTGCAGTTTTCGTTCCAGTTGCATATTGTAGAGATGACTTTGAAGAATAAGAAAAACGTGCAAATCTTTATTACTGCTGAGAGCGACGACTTGGAGCTTTTCAATCGGGGTGAAAAGTTGAAGACTACTCTACTTGTAGCAAATCACAGATCTATCAACGATTACATGTTGATCAACTATCTGATCCAAAATTGTGGTCAAGAGTCGTTTAAAAGTCTTAGCAAGAGGCAATTATTGAAGAAATTTTGGCAAGAAGAAATATTACCCATTCCTAAAACGGACTTTGTCGGTTGGGGCCAGATTGCCAATTTCCCACATCTGTCTCTCATTCGAAATATTGTCATGCAAGATGAAAATACTCTTGTTTCGCCCAGTAAGATTCAAGAACATTTGAAAAAAAATGGCAACCAAGTATTGACCATTTTTCCTGAGGTGAACATTATGACGACTGAACTGGCTATTGTGCAAAGAAAATTGAACCAAGACTATCCATTTGTCGCCAGATTCTATAACGTCCTGTATCCGAGGTTTAGAAATTTTATCAGCATGGTGAAATGCTTCGCTCATATCAATCACGTTAAAAGACGTCAACACAGCACTTTTTTCGACCATGCGAAATTGTTTTTCGAGAATGGGATGGATAAATTGATCCTTAAAGCGACACCCCATGGGAAAGGTAGTACAGAGGAGGAGCAGGCCCACGCGGCTATGATAGTGGGACTACCGAACTCTGCAGATCATATGGAAGTGATACTAAGTGATGAGAGTGTGCAACCAGGTGATGATGCCGCAGCTGCTATGCCAGACGTTGCCAATGCCATCGCTGGGTCTGGCATGTCCAATAATCTCCAAATCAACCCTTACCTTTACGATTTGACCATAGTCTATTATAGGCCGAGATATACCAACGGTGGACATGATCATGTGAACGGTTGTATTCGAATCCACAATGGATATCAATTGGAGCAAGTGAATCCTTCCCTCATCGAAATGTTGAAACCCGAGAAACCCCATCGAGGCGCTGTGAGCACCTTGCCCCCCATAGTGGTTATGGTGCATATCAGGAAACATGAAGTGGCACCATTATTGCCTGCCAAAGTGCGGAATTTGGAAAAATGGCTCGAAGCCCGCTGGTTTGAAAAGGATAAATTGATCGATTCTATTGAAAACGGGATTAAGATTAAATAAACTACATATATAGCATTCGTTAAATGTGAGTCTTGGACAACTCCGCCGCCAAAGTATCCAAATCGGTACTTAGCAGCTCCTTTTCTAACGCTTCGGTTTCGACTTGATCCAACTGTTCCTCTTTATCTTCCTCCTCTTCCTCCAGTTCACTGTCTGGTTCTTCCAAATCATCCAGTTCGAGATCGGGGAACATCTCCTGCAACGTATCCAATGGCTCTGAATCCTCTTCGAACCAATTGCCGTTCAGCTCCAGCCGTTTCAAAGCTGGCAATTGCTTGCTCTCCAAAGCTGGCAACAGAACGTTTTCCAGCGTGTCCTGGACCATTTCGTTATATTCCGCCTTCAACACGGCCAAATTGGTAAATTTTGTCTTTAAAAACACGTTAAACACTAGATCGGCACCATCTTTCTTCAAAAGGCAGTCATTCAAGTTCAATTCCTGCAACGTTTCACGCCAGATGGGGAGACACCCTGCGAGCACGGCCGACGCTGCCATGGTGAAAGTGTTGTCCTGTAGATCCAAAATCTTGAGCTTCTTGTTGAAACTGAGACCGTAGTGTAGTAACGTGGCCACACCCTTGGGCCTGATGCCGTTTTGGTAGAGCTTGACATTTTGCAACCCGTCCCCGTGGGCCTTTAGGCCAAGTCCCAAATACATTGCGGAGCCGTTCTCCAATCTATTCCTGCCACAGATGAAAGTCTCCAACAGGGGCAATTTCAACTGGCGTTTGTTATGTGCCAGCCTGAACAGCGCCTTGCCGATTCTCACGCCGGCGTGCGGCCCCATACCGTTGTTGCTCAGGATCAAATGCTTCAAATGAACAGCGTTGGAGATGTAGTTCTCCAACTGTTCAATGGTACGCAGTCCAAACGCATTGTCGGATAGATTGAGAATCTCCAAACTGTGGCATTGTAGGAATGCCGGTAGAAATGCCGTTAGGGACCCGACGACTTCATCCACAAGACGAGATGTGTACAGATCGGCAAAGTTAGCCTCGTGCAAGTGCAAGCGAACTGAGTCGTGACCCTGGATGAACTCTGCCAACGCCTCCGAGGCTTCCACACCGATGGTGTTTCCGGAAAGGTCTAGTTTCGTAACTTTGTCGAGTTGCGCCAATGCACCGAGATGGGGCTGGATATCTTGCCTCGTGGTCAGCCTAAGGGCCTGGCCTTGCAAGGAGAACGTCTGCGAGTCCTCGTGAGTAGTCTGGAAATGCAAGGTGGCCATCTGTGTTCCCGCTCTCGTTTTTCTTGTCGAGGCCCTTCTCGAGTTTAGCAGCAGTTCGAGTGCTCACCGTGAACTTAATTTTCCTATTTATTTATTTATTTATTTATTTTTCTTTTTTTCTCATACTGAAAAGTCGTTATGCCATGGTTTATGTAGATGTACATAGAACTAGAATGCCGATTACTTCTTCTTGGGCCCACCCAGAGGTTCACCCACATTTTTACCCCTTAGCTTAACCCCGAGCGCTCTTTCTAATTTCGAAAGCACCTGCTGGTTGGGGATGGCTCTTGCTGCCTCGTAATCGTTAATCACAGTTGGCTTTTCGTTAATCCTCGTGGCCAAATCCTTTTGTGACAGTTTCTTGTCTGTGCGCACACGTGCAATAACTTTGCCCACTTCGCTGTCCAATTTTTTGGGCTTCACGATGTCGGTGTCTCTGTCAACCTTTGTGAGCCTCTGGCCTTCGCTGTCGCCGCGAGTGTTGGCGGAGCCGTACTTCTTGTCGACGGAGACGATGAGTCCGCTTCTCCTAGCCTCGTTGACCTGGCCCTGGGTGCGTGCCACGTTCGACCTTGGGCCGGAACCGCCTGCGCGAGCCTTACGGCCAATGATAGTTGTGGAGTCCCAGTCAGACATGATGAATGATGAAGAGTTGAATTTGGTTTTGTGCTTGCTAGTGGTATTGAAGCCCGAAACAGTGTAGATACGGGAGAGCGACTTGAGACCCAGACGAGAAGGTGTGAAAAGTTCGCCGTTGTCCTTATATAGTGAGCCCTTTATTTTCTAGAAAGTTCTGTCGTGTTCAAGTGACATTGGCGTCGGACTCTTAATGCCAAAGAAGGAGAAGAGAAGACAAGGTGAGATGGTAAGCGACGGACAGCAAGAGACAGTTGTTAGTGCAGGGGGGGGAAGCGATTGCGAGTGCTTGAGAGGGTGGGTATAGTACTGCAGTGGCAAAAAAAAAAGAGAAAACGAAGGAATAGCCCTGCAGGGGGCTCGAACCCCTAACCTTGTGATTAAGAGTCACACGCGCTACCGATTGCGCCAGCAAGGCTAACTAAATCTGACGGTAACGTTGAGAAAAGAAGTGGCACGTTGCCTGTGACGTATCACGTGCGGTCTCTGCACTATTGGTTATGGCAATACTACCTGTATATAATGATGACCGTTCGATGCCTCCACGGTGCATGCGATGGCGGTGGCTAGAAACAACTAGGCTTGTCCAAGCGGAGGCAGTAGCGAGCAATTGCCGACGGCGAGTTGAGATGAACCAGAGTCGAACCCAAAAGCACGACACTGCCCGCGAGTGGCCCCACGCATTCCAGTAAGAGGCTTCACCGGTTGCTGCCCCCGTCACATCTTCCCTCTCCCAGACTAATATCATAGTTCTCAACTATACCAAGAATCTGGATCTGGGAGGGAGCGTGTCACGTGCGTGCCTGGGATCGATATCCGACGATTCGGAACAGTTTTGAACGTATTTTCAAAATGCAGTCATACAACTCCTGGACAATCCGCTTTTCCATCTCTTTCAGTTGGATGTGTCTCTGGGCACTCTAATAACCAGGCGTTGGCCCGTCAAATCTGCATCTTTCTCTTGAAGAACGTCACTGGACCAGATGCCATGACGCGTGGAGGGAGCCGTTTGGCTGGACGATGCGCCTGCCTCTTGTGCTCTGTTAGCGTCTGCAGTGGTTTAACTGCGTCCTCGTACACGTTTCTCTGCGTCATCTGACACGGATACTCTTGTTCTTGATAAAAATTAGCAGCTCATCGAACAGACAAAAGCCTGATAGCCCATCACCACAGGCCCATCATTACCATCTCCCTGCGTCCCCTCCCCCTCCGATGAGCAAACCAGACTACAGCAGCGACAGCGACAGTGACAGTGCCCCAGTGGAAGAGGCATCCGGCACCGCCCAACTGGAGGTACAGCAGCAGCTGCAGGAGCGCGAACAAGCCCAGAAACGCGAACAGATGCTGCTCAAGGAACAACGGCGTAAACAGTACGAGCAGTTCCGGAGACAGAGAGAGGAGAAGGACTCAAAGCTGCAGGCAGAACATCTGGAAGAAATGCCCGTAGAGCTCTTAGAGAGCTTGGGGGATACCGAGAAACGCCGGGAAGAGGCGTCCAAGAGAGCCGCACAACGACACATTACTTTTGAAGACGATTTCGTCTTGCAGGAACCTTTGGCGAGAAACCCGATCCATAAGAAAAACAAGCTCGCAAAACTGAGGGCCACAGCGGCTAAAAAGGGCCCCGTGACGGTCCAACTGCTGTCTCAGAGCTCTCAGCTGCCGCCCAAGGCCGAGAGGTTGACGACAAACGACAGGGATAAGTGGTTGAGGAGGAGAGCGCTGAAGCGGAAGTGAAAATGGGGCCGCGCGCCAGATTTGCATATGTATAACGCTACATAGAGATTTGTAGAATTGGACTCTGTACCTGTCATTATCACAACGACACCTATTTAGCGGTGCAGGCTTCTCACCGTACTTTTTCAAAACCATATATATATATATATGTGATGGCTTCTGTAGCATTCACTGTCTCACAACCCTGTTTATAAACTTTCCTAATCCTTACCACTGGTCAATGAAATTACCAGCGGTAGCAGTGATCCCAAGACTACCCACTGAGGTCCAGGCGTCTGCACTTCTGCTTCCGAAGCAGGAGGCTCCAACATTACAAACCCGTCAGAACCTTCCCTACCAAACCCAGGAGTGGGACTGGGCCTTAAAATTTCCCTCTGGCCACTATCACCACCACCACTACTTCCGCCGCGCAGCGCAAACCCGGCGTATAGCAGTGACCCACCGCTCGCCAACAAGAGGTGCCCACCTAACCCGCTACTCACGCCAACAGTGCCGCTCAACAACGCCAAAAGGTACCCACAGGGTGACGCCAGCGAAAACACCAGTAGATGGCCCATAACTTCGTTGCGTGGCAGCCGCTGTCGCGATAGCAGCACTGATACTAACGACAATACCACGGGGACACGATGCACGGCCACCGCAAATAGTAGCGTCAGCAGTGTGCGAATGTCACCGGAGGTGACACCAAGTACCAGTCCATCGGAAAAGGCGTGCACCACCAGTGCCACAACGACACTGTTCCCAAGAACTTTGCGAGCCATCCCCTGCGTTCCAGACGCCAGCACTTTCGAAGATTCTGCCAGGTAAGTAGCCAGAAACCCCATAAGCAGATCAACCCCCACGAGCTTGCCACTGACTCTTTCCAATCCCTCTGGTATCACCAACGTGAACGCAGCCCCCAACAGCAACCCGAGTCCCAGCTGGGACATCAGGGCAAGGCCTTTGTCACTGGGAGATTTGGAAGCATAGTAAAGGGGCACTGCACCAATGGCAAATGTCCCCAAGAACAGCAGCAGAGGTATCGCTAAGTATTCACTCCAAGACATGCTTTGGTCTGGTCTGCGATTAGTTTGTGCAAGGCGCGTTTAGGCGACGGGTCAAGTTGAAAAGGTTCAACCTGGCTCTCTCTAACCCTTTTCAGTTGCCCCGCTGCTCACATGGAACAAACGCCTCTGGAGAAGGCTCGGAAGCTAGCTGGCACATACTACCATGGTGAGAACTACGGAAGAGCACTGGAGCTGTTTCGCAGGTGCCTTTTGCTGGCAAATTCGTACCCGGAACAAGAGCTGATACGGTTGAGGAGCCAGATGGGATTGCCAAAGCACAATTCACCCCAAAGTCATATAGTGTACCATCCGCGGTATTCAGTTCTGTTGGAAAGCGTGGCCGCATGTTATGAGAGGTTGTCTGATCTTGGTGCGGCGGTGGACTACACGCAGAGACTCATTAAAGTGGAACCGTTCAACGTCAAGGCATACCTGCGTCTACAGAGACTGCTACAACGACAGGGAAAGCTGGAAGCGGCGTATACGGCTTGTAAGCGTGGCATAAGCATCTTTAAAAAATATGAGCAGAACTACGGCGCACAAAATTCTCAGAGGCACTTGGAACTGTTGCAAAGGTCAAAGGAGCACATTGGCCAAAAATTGACACGGGTTCCACCTGAAAAGAGGCATGTCATCGAACCTGAACATCCGCAACCGGTCAGGAAAAGACAAAGACGCGTAGGGCATGCACTTGATTTTATATCAGGCCTGCCGCCAGAGCTGCTTCCCCTGATCCTGAGTAATTTCTCTTCGAAGGAGCTGATAGAGGTGACGCTCGTATGTAAGCGCTGGTTCCAGTGTGTGTTTGCGCAACCGCAGCTGTTTCAAAAATTTGTGCTCAGCAACAGCACTTACCGACAAGTGAATAGGTTTTGCGAGTTCGCCAACGGTATACGGCACTGCCATAAATCCTTTGAGTTGATCAAGTACTCTTCCCGCACACCCAGTGATGAACTCCGATCTCTAGAGGCACTCCTATCGAAACTACAAGGAAATTGTTGCCGTAAACTTCTTCTTTCGGTGCCACACTGCACTACGTCACATCTGTCGCAATACATGGGTCAAAACGTTGGGTTATGTGAAAGCCTACAAGAGCTGTCCCTGGTGGTCTCCCTAAGGGCAGACAAACCTCAATGTGAGATCGACATGTTGTCTCACTGTGAAAATTTGAAGAGGTTAGAAATCGTTGTGAATTGTTCTGTGGTAGCCACTGGACGCCCTAACCTCACGCGAAGCTCTAGTTTTATCGAACCAAAGCTCATACCAACATGGGCGGCTAACCTGGAGTCATTATCAATATGCTGTGATGTCGCTCGTGTGGATCGGTTCCCGTTTATCACGCTTGTATCACATTTCCCTGCCAATAAACTTGAGAATTTGTGTATAACGGGTGTTACTTTCTCGCAATTGACAAGCCAGTTTGACTGGTTAGCCAATTTTCGCCATTTAAAATCCTTATGGTTTGAAAACAATAGGGGGGCTACTTTAGCGGCCTTATTGCATTTGCTAAGAGACTATCCATTAAGTGACAAGCTCGAACGGCTCACTTTCAGAGAATTTTCTGCGACGGCCAAGTTCAATCTGGAGCCACTTGCAGACAGTTTCTTTTACAGTTACAATTTCCAAGATTTGCAGTCGTTGGATCTCATGGGTTCTTCTATAAGCGGCTTGGGGCTGTTGAGGCTGGTTTCCTATCTGCAACCATCCAAAGCGTATAGGCTCAATATAGGAGACTGCCCTCATATTCGTCTTGATAGATATCAGCATGCCAACGACACAAGCTCTTTGCCTGCCGGGCTTTTCTTCAAGCATTTACCCCATTTGCAAGAATTTATCATCCCACAATTTGGCGCTCTTGACGACAATACGATGAAGTTATTTGTGGAAGAAGGTCATAACTTGCGCCACTTACGAAAACTTGATCTTTCTATAAATCCAACCATTACAGGTGTATCTGTCTATGAATTACTCAGAGTTTTATGGAAGGTTAGGGAGGCGCCCCTTGAACGTCTCAGCATTGACGGGTGCTCATCAATCTCTCACATTACTGTTAACATGATCAGAGCCCAAGGGCTTGCCACGCGGGTAGACTGCGTTTACGAAAGGGACACATGGCGCAGGGTCGGCGTTAACTCCTTGAAATATTATTCCGCTAAATAAAATGCAAATAGAAGAGAACTATCATTCTAAAAATTTAATTCTGCCATCGGATGGAACGTCATCGTCGGGATATGGCTGCTTTTCAGTTAAAGTACGAGGGCTCCTGGGGCTGTCGAAAGTCACATCTTTGGCTGCTACGTCTTTGGATGTCACATCCTTGGATGAGTATTGAACTGTATTCTCTCCAACGCCAGGGTAGCTTTTGTACGTCCCGTTGACGCGTGGGCGGTTATTTGTGCGGTAGGATGATGATGCAGACAACGGTGAGTCATTAATATCTTTCCAGAGGGGGGGAGATTCGATGCGACTTCTAGACTGTGCCGAGTGTGAGTGATAACCATCTGAGTTTTGTAAAAATTTCTGTGGTGTGTGTGGAGCCATGGAACTATCTACAGTACCCCTGCGAATATGCGATAGGGATGTGGACATAGGAAGAGTGAGTGACTTGCTACTGTGTTTTGTTCTTGCATTAGTCTCCGATTTTCTACGAGTATGATGTCTTAATGCGGTCGGGGAAGCGGTCATGGGCAAAGTTGGCTTGCCGCCCGTACGATGATGTGCATAGGAGGAAGTATACATCGGCAATAAAGAGTTCATCGATTCCGCTTCAAACAGATTGTCGTCTAGCTCATGAGACAAATGGTGGCCCTCGTCGCGCCTATGCGATCTTCCCTTTTTCTTGTTACGTGTCCTGGTTAGAGCATAGGGGATATTATCAGCAAATCGCATTGGGTTCTTGATTGACGAATTGACAATAATTTTACCTTTTAAAAAAGTGATTGCTTTATCAAGGGCAAATTCTTGTCCGCAGTGATTTTGAATGATGGAAACTTTGAGCCATGTGGCCCTTGCGCCATTGACCGTCTCACGTAGTAAAAACCCTCTCGATGGGTTGGCTAGCAATTCAGAAACGCGGAACAACTGCTTCATATCTGGTAGAATAGTGACATCGCCGGAATACTGTTGCGATAGAACAGAACGCATCTTTGTGAGAATGTTTTTGGCCACTTCCAATTCGCAGCCGAGTTCTAGAGCGTGAATGGCCTCGTTGGCCATAAAGTTGTAAATGCCAGACAAGCTTTGCTTGAGCCGGGCGCTAAATTCGTCTTCGATGTCACCACCCACACAGGATAGCGACAGTTTCAAGAAGGGGAAGATGTGGATGTTCACCTGGCAGGCAATGACATGATCCACATTGAACATTTCCGACAGTCTCGATATGGGCAAATCGTTATCCACAGACCCATCCACGAATTTCACCGAGCTGCTCCCGCCCCATTCTCTCGTTGCGCCAGTCCTCGGGTCCTTCTCGTACAGGGGACTGGATGGGAAAATACCCGGTAGGGAACACGAGGCACAAACCGCCGACCATATTAGCACGTTGGGAGCAGTCAAGTTGTTCAGCAAGCGAGGTTGTTCAAACAACGATGCGGGGGAAACGGTGATATTTAAGATCTTGCCTGTACGATTGTAGGCCTCCCTAAAGGTCAGGTCGCCCAGGAACGACACCATGGTACTCACCAGCTGCTTGTTGTCGAACCAGGTACCGTTCTTCAAGAACCTTGAGATCTTGATGAGAAAGTTCTCACTCTCACTCTTCTGCTTGTCGTCTGTGAAAATGTTGAACTCCCTCAGAAGCACCCGATCCAGCAAGTCGGGTATCTCGTCCCTATGGTGCACAGATATGATGCTGGCCACGATCGCGCCCGCGCTGCTCCCGCTGATGACCCTGGGCAACAGGTCTAGCTCAAACAGAGTCGCCAGAACACCGATGTGGAAAAGTCCAAAAGTGCCACCCCCGCTGAGCACCAGCGCAGTGCGGCCGATGTTCCTCCTCGTCTGCTGCAGGATGCCCAACAGATAGTTCTCGTCCAAGTCCGACTGCGACAGCAGCGCTTCAAGGGCCAAACGTGATTCGTTCATGTATTCGTCGATGAGAAACTTGGTCCCCTGGTGAGAATGTCGGTACAGGTTGACGTTGCCCATGTTACCCAAATTCCTCACCCAAGTGCTCCTAACGATGTATAGCAACTGCGAATAGTCTTCCGCCTGACGAGCTCCACGCATCTTTGCCGTCAGAATTTTCACAAGCTCGTAGTCGTAAAGGGTAGACTCCTCCTGCTGTTTCCACTTAGTGGCCTCTGTGAGCTCGTCAAGCCTGAGCCCAGCGTTGCACCACTCGTCATACGACATGGCATGCTGCTTTTCGTTGAGCATTTTCTCGATGAGCAGCCGCTTCTCGTAGTCCCCCACAAACAGTCGACATGCCAGCGACTTGCACTTGGAAAAAAACCCCCCGCCACAATCGTTTTCTTGCAGAACCGGTGCTCCTTGGCTAGTGCCGTTTCCGTCGCAGTCACCCATGCTGGGGTGTTCGGCCCACCGGCTCGAGCCCAACTCCTGCAAATCTGCCTCGGCAGTACGCCGCTTCCGTGACGACCCACTACCGTCTTCAGAAACCTGCTGTAGCAGGTGTTGCTGATATTGTTGGATAAGATGCTGAGTGACCGGATATTGCTGCGCGTGAAGCACAGTGCTCGCGCTCATTCCAGAAGAAGGATAAAACTTTGTCAAATCGAGTGTGCCTCTGGGGGGTGGCAACTTCAAGTATCCTGGGCGTCTACAGAACCCATATATAAACGGAGTTGGCTCTTAGTTGCGACCACCACTAAGTGTCAGCCCCATAGTCAAAGGCGATATGGCGAGGGCCGGGCGTTTGACAAAAGCACAAAAAAAAAAAAAAAAAAAAAAAAGACAGATCACGTGCCGGTGCGGCCATGCAATTTGTCACGACACAGGACACGCAAATGGCGGTGAGAAGCGTTACACCGAAGGCGGAACGGCCCCAGCCGTCTGGCGAGTTCGCTCCCTGTAATGTGTTTGATCGCCACGATGGCACTTCCGCGGAACGCGTACTGGGCGATTAATTCTTGGGATAATGTTCACAAAAAATATTGAGAGCTAAGGGATTCGAACCCTTGCATCCGAAGATATCAGAGAATTTGGTTCAGGTTGTAACCTAAATCTGACGCCTTAAACCACTCGGCCAAACTCCCATAGTAATTGCTATGAAGACCCTGGACAATCGGTACGGTACTACGGGCGCAACAGCGGCACAAGAAGAAAAACACCAGGGCCAACAACAACAACAACAACAACAACAACAACAACAACAACAACAGAAGGTACTAAACACATCATGCTTTCGTATATGCAACATTTACACACTCTACCACATGCCAGGCACTCGCATGGCGGTCTCCAGGCTGCCAGCAACCATCCTATGTATGCTCTTGTATCGCCTCGCCAGCGTAATGGCGAAACATATCGCAAAGAACGAGCCGGCCATCGCCAAGTAGACGGTCCCACCAACGCCGTAGGTCACGTACACGGCCACCGTGCAGAACTTGACCATCACTTGGTAGCATTTCATCGCACCCCGCCGTACGGCCGCATCCGCTACGGCCGCATCCGCTGGGGCCGCCAGGGGCGCCCACCTCGCAATGCACTGCGCCAGCGGGGAAGAGTAGAAGACTACGATGTTGTGGAACTTACCCAACAGCCCCAGATTGCCGTCGCCATACACCAGCAGCGACTTGCCGTCGTCGCCAAAGACTTTCACGTAGCGGCAGTAGGCCGCTATCTCGGTGAGGAAATCGTTGTCTGAAAGCGTGATGACGCTGAAGCCGCTCCTCAGTATGTTGTAGAGCGAGAAGGGGAAGAGCAGCAGCACCACAAAATAGTCGAACAGCAGCAGGTTTGTGATCAACAGCCTCAGATAGGGTCTTCGCTGCACGAAGAGCGGCTCCTGGGCATTCATCGCGGGCCCGTCCCTCTCGTTTCGCTGCTGCAGCGGGTGCGCCTCCCGCTGCATTTCGCGCTCAATTGTGTTTAGTATATTGTCGATGGCAGCCCGCAACTCCTGTTGCAACTCCTCTTCGGACTGCTGCGTCTCGTGGGCCTGCTCCCTGATGGATCTTGCGTTGGCTTCAGCCACAAACCTATCGTACAGGTAATCGTCGTTGTTCTGGGACATGCGTGGGCGATGGGTATGGGGGTCCGATGACGGTTCTTGTGGCTAGGGGAGAGTTGTTGGTTCAGGGTTCACTTGTTGGCGCGGTGGTCGATCACGAACGGGGAAGAGAAAAACTAAGGAGAAAATAAATCGAAATTTCGGTCTTCAAACAGCCAACAAGGACAGCCCTCGTGACGCAATGCTTCGATGGGTGCTGGTGCTGCCACTGTGGATCTGTTGGGCTTGGGCCAATACGGAATCATTTCTACTACACCTTCCAGGCGACTTCCCGACTCGCCAGAGCACTTCGACTGAGCTCATCGCATACCCTTGGTCCATCTCCCTCCGGGATCGCAACATGCGCAAGGCCACGTTTGGCTGCGTACTCGAAGATCCGACGTATGTAGAAGTTACGCATTTGCAGAGGGGCGAGACGTACCAAATCAAGATCTGCTGGACGGCACTGGACCCGGTCTCGATCGAAGACATGGACTGGTTCGTGGTCCCGCACTCCACGCCGTTCCAGGGCACCACGAGTGACGAGGCCAGGGTCTTCGTCAGGTTCGACGTGCGCAGCGATTCTTACCCACCTTTGAAGCGTACGGCTCGAATCCCCATCAACGTCTCGGTGATAAATACAAGACTGGCTATACCTGTGGATCTTTACAAACTGATATTGTACATTGGTCTTGTGACCACTGGGGTCCTGCTGTTAAATAGTAGAGTCGACTTTTACGAGTTGCTCAAGCGTCTATAGTTCAGGGTCCAAGATGAATGAGCAGAAGTAGCTCACGGCAGCGTAGATCTCTTTGCCGACCGGCTCGATGTATTTGGGGGGCAGGAGGAATCCTAAATTGCCCGTGTCCCTAAGCTTTAACTGGAATGCCCAATGGGCCCTCAAGTGGTACATGTAGTCGAGCGCAGAGCCCGAACCCAGCCCGGGAGCCAAATCGGACCCACGATCCTCGCATGCAGACATCACTTTATAATGCTTGCCAGACCTGTTGCGGATCGCCTTGGCTAACCCATACGAGAGCTCGAGCAAATTCTCCAGATCACGGGGCAGCGCTTCGCACGAATAGGCGTATGGATACAGCACCTCCTGTGAGTAGGAGTGGAAATCCAAGTAGCCGTAGATCTTGTACTGGTTCTTCGTTGTGTTGAGGTAATCGTTCCACGAGCGCGCCTCGATGGCTTCGAAGGGGTGCTCGCCGCTGTAGTCCTCCGTACAGGGCACTTCGTCCGACCTCTCCCACGCGAAATCGAACGAATGATCAATGTCGATCCCCGGGCAATTGGGCCAGTACGTCTCTTGGCGGTTCTTTCTCCACAGACGGTCGTGCTGCCACGTATAGGCATAGCCGTCAGGGTTGAACACTGGAATTATCAAAAAATCCAGCTTATCCAGGTATTTGGTCTCCCTGGGATTCTTCCCATAGTTGGTCAGCAGCCGTTGCACGGTCCAGCATGCGGAAGTGACACTGATCCACTCCCGAGCATGCACGCCGCCAGTGATGACGATCGTCTTCTTATCCGGATTTGTGATGGGGTTCTGGGTCGAAATGTGCAGCGCGTGCAGCGCACGGCCTTCGTAAGTCTCACCCACGGTCTCCAGTTTGACCAGGTCAGGGAATGTGTGTTCCAGCAGCTCGAACCACGTATAGATGGTCTCCAAATCCCTGAACTCGTCAAAGAAGAAATTCCCACCCTTTGACGAAAACGCTGCTTGATCGCCCTGAGAAACAGCGCTCTTTGGCATTGTCCCTTCAATCGCCGAATCCAAATCCTCAATGATCGCTTCGCACCCCTGCATGGATCTCAACGACTTGGGCAACCTCACATCGATGAATTCGCTGCTGCGGGCCCAGACGTCATAGTCACCAGAGGCCTCCTTAGCCAAACGGTCCAAAACTTCCTCACGGTCCTGCGTGTTAAATCTGCACACTTTGTAGTCCCTATAGCCTCGTTGCCACCCAGCAGCATTGGGGAGAACCGTCAGGATGGTCGAACAAACCATCCAAAGCAATTTTGCAACCATGCAAACAAAAGCAAATTTTCAACTCTGATCCAGAGCCTCACACGAGAAGAGTAGTAGAGCACTCGAAGAATAGTTGAAGGACTCCCTGATAAGCGCAACTGAAAGCTTTTTATCTATTGGTTCAATTGTTCCTTTGTTCTTCTTATTCAAAAAGGTTTCGGGGTAACAGTTCCCATTATTTTTTTTTTTTTAATCCCACATCAAAAGTAAAATTGCCCTTGTACCTTAATCAACAGCAGCAGAAGACAAGCATCACAAGGTTTGTTGGCTTTAAATTAGTGGAAATAATACCCAATAGGGCTCAGATTGTCCTTTACTCGCTTGTACAGAGTTCTCCGCTTCTCCATAGCTACTCTACGGATATTATACGTGTAGTGCAGGATATTGTACAGCCGAGATGAGTGACATCTCTCCCACCAACAGCAGTGTAGACCTCACGCATGCAAAGAAAGATGGAGATGTGTCAAATTTGAATCCGCAAGAAGTGAAACTGTACAAGATGTACGGCAGGTTACCGTCCAAGAAGGATCTTTTCAAACACAAGATGCAGGAGCGCAAATACTTTGACAGTGGTGACTATGCTCTGAACAAGGCTGGCAAGGGCGAGGCTGATGTGGTCACCAGCAACAACAACTTGCCCGTGACGAATCCCAGCGGATTGCGGGAGTCAATAATACGCAGGAGGATGAGCAATAGCGCGGGGGATTCGATATCCAGACAGGGCTCTATTTCCTCTGGACCACCACCCAAATCGCCCAGCAAGTAACGGCTTATGTAGTTGGCTATTATAACGCTCCTTTTTTTTCTTTTTTGGCTTTTAATTAATTCATTTGCTTATACTGTTGTTTATTTACGATTATTGAACAGGTATCTGCCCAGCTTGCCGAAGATCAGCAGCCCTAAGAAGTAGAAATCAACAAAATAGAGGAGTTGGGACTTGTCAGTGACATCTCCGTAGCACGTTGCACAGGCGAGCAGCCCCACGCCTGAGCAGCTGATAAACATCGACACTGTGCCATCAAAGAACAACCACAGGATAATGTTTAGTAGCCCCCAGGCGATGGCAGCCTGTAGACTGGATGACCATTCCACTTTACGCACGCCAAACGTGACGCCCATCATGGCGTTCAGGGTCTTGAGAACGGAGACCCACGAAGTAGGAGGGGTCTCAATGGCGCAGATGTAATCGATCAGCGGGATGCATGATCCAAACAAGATGCCTTCAACGGCGTAACCTGCCCAGTCGGGCAGCATGTTGCCCGTAAAGAGCTTAGAAAGCTGGACGCCCAGCAGCAGCGGCCTGGAGGCCAGTTCGGGATGCAGCTTGTGATTGTCGTGCAGGTGTTTCGACAGCTCATGGTATCCAATGCCTGCTAACGAGAGCACAAAGGCAGCTGCGATCAAACGGCACAGTTTGCCAAGTTTACTGGGTCTGCGTTCGTAAACGGTCCCGTTAGAATTTGGTCTCGACAAGCTGGTAAAACCGGCCCTAGACCTCACCCTCTCGTAGTCCTCAGAATCGCCACTCTTGGTGATATCGTCGTCGTAGAGCGAAAACAGCTGCGGTCTCGTCAAATTGTTGATGGACTCATTGCTCTTTTCCTTGCCGTTAATTCTAGCCGTCAGTCTGTTATTTGTCATAGCGATGGCGTAGGAGCTAAGCCAGTACTCAGCAGTTCAATCAAGTGGTCCACGTCTTGCCCAAAAGTTGCGTCTTGGCTGGCTTCTAGGTTGCTAAACTTCTTTTCAAAACTAATTGAACGTTGAAGTAGTTTGTCGCGCTCGGTAGAAACCAAAAGATGAGATGAGATGAGATGGACGATTTCTGAAGTATTGGGCACCAGGGGAGAAAAGCTGCTGCACATATGTCCCTATGACCAGATCATCGCCGTCGTGCCCCCATATCAATCCTCATGTGCAAAAGATAGCCGTTTTACAGAGGAAACCCCTGAGGGAGCAAGCTCTCGAGATGCTCAAGGACATCGCCCGGCACGTTTCCTACTTGATGAGGGAGAACCAGTTCCGTGTGGGGTCGATAGTCGAGTTCTACCCCCGAAATAAGAGCCTGCTTGGTATGAATGTGAACAAGGGTTTCAAGATCATGCTGAGGCTGAGAAACCCGCACGATGAGTTCCAGTTCCTTCCGAGGGAGAGCATAATGGGCACCATGCTTCACGAACTAACACATAATCTCCACGGGCCGCATGACAACCGGTTTTACGCCAAACTGGACGAACTCATGGCTCGCCAATGGGTCATCGAGCAGCAGGGCCTGTTTGACACGTTTTTGGGACAAGGTCATCGTCTTGGTGGGGGTTCACGACTGGCTGGCAGACAACGAGATGTGGACTTGAAGCAGCGCAGGGGCCGGGTCAGATCAAGAGGTCGTAAGTTGGGCGGCACGATGTCTCATCGTGGTGGGTTACCTCGAGAAATGGCTGCCCTAGCGGCAGAGAGAAGAGCCAGGGATGCCAGGACGTGCGGTGACGCAGCTGCCTACGAGAGTGAGCAAGAGGACGTGGTGGTGATTGATGAGTCAGAACGGAGGATGCAACCGAAGGTGGAAGTCATCGATCTGACATGAACGCCACCGGGGGGAGGAGTTTATATAGGCTGACTGACCCTACCTGAAAATTTCACCACTCATGACAAAGTGTGAGCCACCTAAAACTACTCCAACCCGATATGGTCCAAGAGACTGGTATGCTAGATGTGGGCACACACTGTGCCTTTTGTCGACAGTTAGATTTCCTCCCCTTCCACTGCAAGTTTTGCAACGGTGACTTTTGTGAGAACCACAGGACCAAAGAGTCGCACCACTGCCAATGGCTTCTGGAACAAGGGCAGGAAGATCCTACGCACCGGAGGCTGCAGAATAACGACGGGAAGTACTTCAAGAGCCTTCTACCGCAGAAGGGTTACGTCAGGGTCCAGCAGAGGGAGGCCACCACGCCGCCGCCGCAGCCCAAGCCAGTCAAGTCCCAGATCAACAAAAGTGCTCTGGACAAACTGGCGAGGTTCTTCAAAAGGAGGGCCACCAAGAGCAGCAACACACCGGTCAAGAAATGTTCTGCCTCCCGTTCCTCTTCCGCCTCCAACTCGCTGGTGCAACTGTCACAACTGAAGAAAACGGCCCTGGGCGACTCTCGAATTCCGCAGTCCAACAGGGTCTATGTATACTGCTACGTGGTCCACGACGAGGAGCGCGATAGGGATGCAAAGCGAGGGTCGCTTTACATCAACAAGATATGGCCCATCGGCAGGGCTTTGGACTGCGCTGCGCAACAGTTCGGCGTACCCAACCACAACGAGAGCGTCAAGACCAAGAGCGAGGAGAAGCTGTACCTGTACAAGAGGGACCGCAGATCGGGGCAAATGGTGCAACTCGACTCCTCGGGACGTGTCGCGACGGGTGTCAGCGATTTGGATACGTTGTACCTGGTTAGAGGTACAGAGGCGCCTCCTCCTGCGAAGTAGTCGTTTTATGTTATGTATGTAGAGATATATAGATAGAGATATATTATATTGATATATGGATATTACACATGATGGGATCGTTTTAGTGTATGATTTTTTTTTTTCTTCTATTCTTCTTTTGCCCTGTTTTCTTCCTCTTCTTCTATAATACCTACAGTTTTTTTTTTTTTTTCAAAGTTAGTCAGTTAGCTAGTTTAGCTTAGCAGCAGCCCAGTTTGCTGAAGAAACCCTTGCCCGTATCCAAAGAGGCGGCGTCCCCCGCGTTCTTTTGTTGCCTGCCACTGGCACCGCTGTTCTGTTGCGGGACGGCTCTTGGCTGCTTCTGGTAGTTGTACTTGTTGGTCGCCTGCTGTGGCGCGGTACCGGAGGCAAACCCGTTGGCACCTCTTGCGGTCTGGAATCTCGCCTGTGCGGTTCCGGGAGCACCGCCGCCTTGCTGCTGCTGTTGCTGCTGGGCATATTTTCTCTGAGTCTGTTGTTGATAGGCCTCATAAGAAGTGGGGTCCAACTTGCTTTGGCCGAATTGAGCACCGCCGTTGTTGTTGGCGCCACCGCGGTTCAGTGCCGCCACATCGTCACCAGCGCCTACCGCGACACCGTTCATCTGCAACTGCTGTGCCTGCGAGGGAACTTGAGCGTGCTGCAACATGTGCTGCTGTTGCAGATGCTGATGCTGTTGTTGCAGATGCTGCTGTGGCTGCTGCTGCTGCGGCTGCTGTTGTGGTGGTGGCTGCTGATGATGTTGTGACTGCTGCTGCTGCTGCTGTTGCTGTTGCTGCTGCTGTTGCTGCTGCTGTTGCTGTGGGGACTGTATCACTTGATGGTGCAAACCGGCACCTGGCATCTTGGACCGATGCCTGCGGGCCTTCTCGTTGGGTGGGTTAGGATGGCCGTAGCCGTGCAGGTTGGGTTTCTTGTTGATGGCCAGATCCCACCCCCTGCCGCCGTTCAACTTCATCCAGTCGTACTCGCCATCGGCCTTCTGGCCCAAATCATCCAGTACGGATAGCAGCAACCGGCGGTACCCTTCGTAGTCCGGAGTCTCCTCGAAGGAGAGGTTCCTCACCACTTCGAGGTAACGGCCAAACTGTATGGGCAATCCCTGTGACAGATCGTAGACGTTTGTGGTTCTCTTCTTCTCACCAATCTTCTCGTACTTCTGCTTGTTGTTGGGCGCCTTTAGGCCCTGCCAGGGCAGTTGCCCGCGCAGGAAATAGAAGAACACGTGACCCATCGCCTCCATGTCGTCCCTCCTGGACTGCTCCCTCCCCAGATGCGTGTTGATCGACATGTACCGCGCGGTCCCGCTCAGCGACTTCTTCTCGCGGTACGGGATGTGTTGCTTCGTCTTGGGGTCCCTGTACTGCTTGGCCATGCCGAAGTCGATCAGATGCACTTTGTTCTCGTCCTGTTGCCCCGGTCTGCCGATCAAAAAGTTGTCCGGCTTGATGTCACGGTAAATCAAATCGTGCGCGTGCAGATCTTCGATTAGCGTAATCATCTGCACCGCTACTTGCACCACCGTCTTGACGGAGAATTGGCGCCCACACCAGTCGAAGAGGTCCTCCAACGACGGACCCAACAGATCGATCACGAGGATGTTGTGCAACCCCTCCTGGCCAAAATAGTATGCCTGGGGCACACCCACGGTCCCCGTCAGTATCTTGTACGTCCGGTACTCGTCTTTCAACTGCGGAGCCTCTGTCTTCCTCGGTTCAAACTTGATCGCCACGGGCACGCCGTTGATCATGTTGGTACCTTCGAACAAGACGCCAAACGAGCCCTCCCCTATCTTCTTGCCGATCTTGTAATGCAACCCGACAATCGTGGAATCGTCACGGGCAGATGCAGCCATCGCCGACCCACCTGCCCCTCCACCGTTTGCAACCCCTGCCGCGGGCAGCGCTGCGTTTCCGGACCCCCCGAGCCCCCCGGCCCCACCGTTTGCCATGTTGACGTTGGCAGCGGAGTTCACATTCGACATCCTGTTTAGGTTCATATTACCTGTGTTGGTCAAGCTGTTCACTGCAATCGCTGTGTTGGCTGCAGCCGACATCCTGTGTGTATACTATTAAATTCTTAACGCAGATACGTTAACGAAATGAAAATAAAATTTCAATGCAGATCTGAAATTTATTTCCCCAACGACCAGACCGCCAGATCTACCTGTTCTTCTTCTCCATGCACAACCACAAGGTGGTTTCTCCTTTCACGATGGAAGGTAAAAAGAGACGAGTCAACGAACGACTGTGTTTGTTTTCTTCTGGCAACCAGAGGAAGAAGAAGGAAAAAGGAGTTTGACAGAAGTAAAAAACAGAAAATGAATGGACCACAACCACCAATTTAACCGAAAACGCGCTTAGATGCGTTAGCTGCACAAGTAATTCTCTCCTCCACAAGTCTTGGACTAGAAGTTTTCTGTTTCCTCCAGCCAAAACGTCATGAGTATAGATTAAGTACCAAGCAGTTTGGAATTTTGTTGTGAGGAGCCCGAGAGAGGCAAGAGAGAAAAGGGTAGGCCGACAGAGAAGACGAGCGAGAAAAAAAACAAAAAAAAAACAACGTCTGCGGGTTACCCCGGTGGTGCCCAATTTTGTGTCTCGTCGGAGGGTAATGGCCGTGCGGCGTGATGTGGGACCTCGGCGGCTAAACCGGTGCGGCCGCGGGTGGGCATGGGAGCTGCCCAGCGCGGGGAGGCGGGGCCGCGAGACCGAGCTCTGCAAGCTGTGCTACGTGTGTGTGCTACGTGGATGTGACTATCGGTCATGTGACTATAAGTCACATGACCGGATCTGGTATCACATGACCCGGATCTTTTTCCTTTTTCAACTCAGGCAATTTTTCAGGCCCATCTCATCTCATCTCATCTCATCTCATCTCATCTCATCTCATCTCATCCCATCTCATTGCTATGGTCTCCCGCGAATTCCTCCAGGATCTCCCCAAGTGCGAACACCACCTCCACCTCGAGGGCACGCTCGAGCCGGACCTGCTCTTCCCGTTGGCGAAGCGCAACGGCATCACACTACCCTCCGAGTTCCCGCAGACCGTCGCCCAGCTGGAGGCCAAGTACACGCAGTTCCGCGACCTGCAGGACTTCCTCGACTACTACTACATCGGCACCAACGTGCTCGTCGAGGAACAGGACTTCTTCGATCTCGCGTGGGCCTATTTCCAGCGCGTCCACGGCGACGGCCTCGTGCATGCCGAGGTGTTCTACGACCCACAGTCGCACACCACCAGGGGTGTGCCCCTGGCCCGCGTCACCCGCGGGTTCCAGCGCGCCTGCCAAAGGGCCGAGCGTGAGCTGGGCATCACGTCCAAGCTCATCATGTGCCTGCTGCGGCACATGGAGCCCGAACTCTGCGCGGAAACCATCGAGCAGGCGCGCGAGTTCATCGAGGACGGCACCATCCACGGCCTGGGCCTGGACTCCGCCGAGAAGCCGTTCCCGCCGGAACTGTTCGTGGAGTGCTACAGGAGCGCCAAAGCCATCAACGGCAGCCTGCAACTCACCGCCCACGCCGGCGAGGAGGGCCCGGCGAGATACGTGGCCGATTCGTTGGACCTGCTCCAGGTCTCGCGCATCGACCACGGCATCAACAGCGTCCACGACGAGGAGCTCATGCAGAGACTCGCCGCCGAGCGCATCATGCTCACCGTGTGCCCGCTGTCAAACGTCAGGTTGCAGGTGGTCCAGAAAGTGGGGCAGCTGCCCCTACAGAGGCTCTTGGACGCAAACGTTCCCTTCTCATTGAATTCGGACGATCCGGCCTATTTCGGAGGTTACATACTGGACAACTACGCTAAAGTGGCCGAGGATTTCCCCCACTGGGACCACGAAGTGTGGGCCCGTATCTGTCGCCACGGCATCGAGGGTTCCTGGTGCGGCGAGAAGCGCAAGGCGGACCTGTTGCAGCGCCTGCAAGGCGTGCTGGACAAACACTCCTGTCGCGCCTAGGAGTTGTCCTCGTCGCTTGAGCTCTCGAACATGCTTTCGCTGATCTCCCCGTCCCTGAGCCAGTACTTATCCGCCATCTCCTCCAGCTTGCGCCTTTCCTCCATCAGCTGCTGCAGCTTGACCCTGCGCTCGTTGACCATCTCACCCGAGGTCGGCTTCGGCGGCATCCTCGGCGCAGCCGAGGATGCCCCCGGGTCTGTCTTGGTTGTGGGCACCGTGTAAGGTGCATAGTTGTTAATTGTACAGTACGGTAGTGGCATCTCTGGTGAAAATTGGAACAAAAGATCGTCTTCGAGAGCGCTCATGGCTTGGACAAGGATGCAGGAAGCGGGAACCCGACGAGCGGCGCATTGCGCGTGCTTGTGTCCTTTAAATAACAATCTCTAAACATGAACCTCTTACTTCCCATGTGGCCACCTTTTAATGGGTAGCGACAGTGTGTCGTTGCGATGATTGGCGCACGTGCGGCGCGCAAAGCGAGAACGTGGGAGACTGGCTCGGTGCAATATAGCGATATACATACGAATACGTGCGTGTGTCTCCTACGACCACGTTTCAACGTCGCTTCGGGCCTGTGGCGACGTGGTGGTCCGTTGGCGTGTCGCCGCGGCGTGTCGCCGCGGCGTGTTGCCATGGCAGGTCCTTTCGCATTACTCTTCTGCTTATTTTATTGTATGTTCTTTTTTTCTCTTGGTCGCCCTTTTTCTTTATTATTCCCCATGCAAACATATCCCCGACGACTACCGAGGTTATCAAACGGCTGAGATGGGAAAACTGATAATTGCAGCTGGAAAATGCCTTGCCATAGTAAAACCTTCCCAAACAGTTCTTGACTCATTACGCATGAGTAGCTATCGCAGTCGCAGATTTCCGATTACACGATAACGCACGCGCCCTCAGGCGCGTTTCTCCTTGGCTCATCCAGGTAACAGCATCGGTAACAGTATCGCACAAGCGTATATATTATAAGGTTTTTCGTAACACTATGGCAATAAAGGGCGCTCTTGACACATATGGCACAAAAAATTTGCCCACATCATGCCTGAATTCGATCTCGAGTCATTGAAATCAAAGTACTCCCCTTTCCTCTCCAAGAGGGACTGCGATAAGACGTTGCTCAAGTTCTGGGATGCCCCCCCGGCACCAGGTGTCATAGAAATGACAAGCGGCATGCCCAATGCAGGGTTCTTCCCCGTGGGGTCCATCGATGTTCACGTACTGGACAAGCCATTCCAAGCGGGCACCCGGGAGGACGGGTTGGTGGCACATATGGGGCGCGATGAGCCCAGCGAGATGCCACTCTCGCTGTCGCTGCAGTATAACAACACCGAGGGCATGCGTCCGCTGCTAGAGTTCGTCAGGAACCTGACGCAGACCATCCACCCACCGGCATACGACGGGTGGGACGTGTGCCTCGCCAATGGGTCCAACGATGGCCTTGCCAAGTTGTTCGAAGTGATATGCGACGAGGACAGCACGGTCATGATGGAGGAGTTCACGTTTGTGCCGGTGGTCTCATCCGTGAAGCTGCACGGTGCCCATGTGGTACCGGTCAAGATGCAGCTGAGCGCGGATCCCAAGCTGCAGGGTATCGACGTGGAGGAGCTGGCAAAGACGCTGGATCACTGGCACGAGGGCCCTCACCGCCACTTGAAGAAGCCCAAGGCGCTGTACACGGTAGCCACGGGCCAGAACCCTACCGGTATGACGCTGTCGCCGGAGAAGCGGGAGAAGATCTACCGGTTGGCCCAGAGGCACGATTTCCTGATTGTGGAGGATGACCCCTACGGCTACCTGGTGTTCCCGCCTTACGACGTCCAGGACCCGCTCAAGAACGCCTACTGGAGCGACAAATCACTGACCCCGCAGCGGTACATCGACGACTACCTGGTCAAATCGTTTCTCACCATCGACACCGACGCGAGGGTCATCCGGATGGAGACGTTTTCGAAACTGTTTGCGCCGGGGCTCAGACTGAGCTTTGTCGTGGCCAACCGGTTCCTCATCGACCGAATTGTCAACGTCGCGGAGGTCACCACCAGGGCGCCCAGCGGTGTCTCGCAGGCGCTCGTCTACACCGTGATCAAAGAGATGGGTACCCGCCATGCCACCGGCAGGCACCCTACGGATGCCATGCTCACGGGCTGGTTGCATTGGTTGATGAAAGTCGCCGGATACTACACGCACAGACGCAATATCGCTTTCAAGTCGCTCTACGAGACGGACGCGTACAGGCAGGGTCTTTTCAAAGTGATGGAGCCCTCTGCCGGTATGTTCATCGATTTGAAACCGGCCTGGTCCCCGGCAGAACTTGCCGAGCCGCACCATTTTGACGACATTCTGCAGAAAATGGACCACCTGAGTGGCTGCCTGCTCAAGAAGGGCGTGCAAGTGATACTCGGCTACAGGATGGCAGTCGACAAGGAGGCCTCGAAGAGCACATGCGATTTTCTAAGAGTTACCATTGCCTACGCGAAGGACGACGAGCAGCTCGTGGAGGGCTGCCACAGAATTGCCGCCGGGTTCCAAGAGTTCTTCGCACAGAAAACAAAAGTAACATAAGTGGGTAACATATATATATATAGTAGCTTGATACTCGAGTCTTTTGATTGTTGGTTGTTGTTTTTTTTGTTATTGTTTGTTGTTTTTTTTTCTCTTCATTTCACCATCACTACTGCAAAGAAAGAAAAAAAAGATGGCATACAATGTACATTTCATCAACACTGCTGCGGAGGGCACGCTATGAAATTGCTTCCAGAGGGCCAGCAAAATAGCACAAAGGTCACATATGAGGATCAGCAGAGAATAAACCAGTTTTCCAAACTGATAATGAGGAAAGATGCACTCGAACAGGATCTTTCACAGCAGAGACAGGAGAAGGAATACCTGGACGACGCCTCGCTCGAAATTGAGCTCATAGATGAGGATGATCCCGTTCAGTACAGAGTCGGTGTTATCTTCCTCGTTTTGAAGCAGCACGAAGTGCTGGAACAACTGGAGAAAGACGTCGACTCGGCGCAGGAGAGCATATCACGTCTGGAGACGCAGGAGGACCAGCTGGTGACCCAGATCAAAGAACTGAAGACAGTTCTCTACGCAAAGTTTGGCGATAACATCAATCTGGAGCGTTGAGGGGGAAGGAAAAACAATACGTAACTACGGGTGTGTATATATATCTACTAGCTAGCTAGCTAGTGCTCGTGTCTGGCAAAAGTGTGCACTTCGGAGTCCTTCTCCAAATGGACCAAGTAACCGGTTTTCGCCTCTACTTGCTTGACTAGAGCCTGCAACCCCGGGATATTGGGATCATCTAGCTCTGCAGAGAACCCCTTAATCAATGTGTATTCGTGAGTGATGTAGCCTCCGAGATCGGTGACCGTGGACTTCAACTCACCCACGATCCTCGCTGCAGCATTACTGGCCTCGTCATTGCTTGGCTCTACGCTGATAATGTACGAGTAGGCGGCAGCATGCACTGCTGCCATTAGCATAGCGATTACTAGTGATTTCATGGTTGTTTGCCCCTTTCACCTTGGTCGTAACGGTGGTCAAGTTGGAGTTGCTTTCCAGGGCTCCCTTTATATAATCCGAGAGGCGCGGCGCTAAAACAAATTATAGTATGTATAGTATTAAATATTAGCATAAAAGCATAACAAAAACGTCTGTTTATCAATTCATGACTACTTCTCCTGGACTTCGACCGACCCTGCTGTCGATGAATTGCCCTCCGCTTCCTCAGACTGAACAATCTTGTCGTCAATAGTTTCATGCTTGGGCGCTTGCGAAACCTTGGAGCGCACTGGCTCCGGAATGTAATAGGTATCCTCGTTGTATGTGAATTCTCCAATCTCTGCCTCGTCGGTACCCAGCTCCTCCTCGTCTGGTCTTAACCGCAGTCTCAGGAAGGGCACCTGGTCCATGGCCAACAGCAAAATGGCCGTTATGGTCACAGTCCACGCAATCGTAGAGCACATTGCCGCAAGCTGATAACCCACTTGCTTCCAGTGATGGTTGATCCAGCCGCCCTCGATCGGAGCTGTGTACGACCCAGCTGTGGAGTTCACATAGTCAGCGGCAAATATACCAGTGAAGACGGATCCAATGCAGCCGCCGACACCGTGCAGGGCCCAGACGTCCATACCATCATCGATGTGAAGCAAGTTCTTGAGGTCAGCCGCCAGATTACAACCAACGCCGCAGACAATCCCAATGATCACAGAGGACCAGATGGGGACGAAACCAGCTGCAGGTGTAATGCCCACCAACCCAGCAATGATCCCCGAGCAGAGCCCCACCGTGGTCCATTTACCACCAAAGCGGAAGTAGTCTACAAACATCCAGGCAAGCCCGCCGGTGGAAGCTGCCAAGTTCGTGCTCATGGCAGAGTACCAGGCTCTAATCGTTGCATTTCCTGCGGAGCCCGGATTGAAGAATTGCCAGCCAAACCACAGGAAAACGGTACCAAGCACCACACTCGTCACCGAGTGGGGCTTGTACTTGGGCATACCAGGTCTTGCCACGGGATCGTTACGCTTACCGAGGATAAGAGCGTATACCAGGGCGCCGTGACCTGAAGAGATGTGAACCGGTCCACCACCAGCGTAGTCGAGCGACCCCAACACCGCCAGCCAGCCCTCGGCATTCCAGGTCCAGCACGCTATTGGTGAATACACAATGGTCATCCATAGAAACAAGAACACCATCATGGGCAGCAAGCGAGCTCTTTCGCAAGCACCGCCCAGCATGAGAGCACCTGTTACGGCTGCAAACATGCCCTGGTATACGGCAAACAGCACATCCGGTAAGGAGCTTACAGCGGATGGGGCCCCCAGCACGTTCTTAAACCCAAAAAACTTCATCGTTCCAAAAAAACCATTACCTCTGGTAGTATGAGAGAACGCAAGCGAATATCCCCAGAAGAACCAGTAAAATATGACCAGACATACACACATCATGGAGGCCCATAGAAGCGACAAGGCATGTTTCTTCCTCGACATACCGGAGTAAAGCAGCCCAATTCCGGGGACCATAATCCAAACACCGGCGGCAGCCACACCAATCCACGCCATGTTAGCTAATTCGAACTGCGTATTCAAATCTGTAGTAAGCGAGTTCCCACCGGTACCCGTACCAGTGGGGGTTCCAGTAAAGTTCATGCTCATGGCGAAGAGGTTTCTTTGGTTAGCTAACAGTTGGTCATGGGACTGCTGGCAGAGTCCGATGACTTTCTTTTATACATTGGGTTTCCTATTGATAGCGCCTTCTTATCATATTACCGTTTTGAGCCGTTATCGCATAGCCGAGCGTCGTCCAATAAAAACCTATAATCCAAGATAAAGATTTACGGCATTCCACTCATTAACAGCGACAGAAAAGACGAGGAGATAGTGAAAGGTCATTATAGTAGAATGCATGACGCGCGTTCGTCTAAGCCAGCGGCCTGCTAGTGTTGATTAGGACCCTTTATTTTATTGGCTTCCGATATGCATCTTCTATACAATACTATACTGTGTAATCGTTAAGAAAAGATTTCTTTTCTTTTTTCTTTTTTTTTTTTCGAAGTATCAAGAAATATCGAATTAATTCTAATGTGAATTACTCGGGGAACACTCGAGGTGACCGGTAGTGGATCCTGATACCGATTATTTCTTTCAGAGCGAGCGATAGGGTCCTCTAGAATAAGACCACGTCTCGTGTATTGTTTGTATTTGGTAATGGAATTTCAAATAAAGTTGGCAAAAAGAAATACATTAAAAGTCGGTCATTCTGTGGGTTGAAGGGTCATGAATGTTGAGGCGTTTTGGCTATGATATCTGTGGAGATTAAATCGCAAATAGTGGGATGGCAAAGGCGGAACGGTTCTTGGGAAGATCTTCTCGTGTTTGTTGGGGGGTTTCCAAAATGTATACATCCCAAGCCCTATTTAGATAACCTTACAATAGAAAAGCATAATGGAAACGACGACTGTGCGTATATATCAATTCTCGGGATCCTAATTAGGCGCTGTCAAGGTGTTGTACAAAATGATAAGAAGAACCACTTTAGGGTAAGCACCTGGCGAATACGCAGACATCAAGGCGAGCCCTCTGGGATCTTACAACCTGTTTTGAGCTACATTATTTTTGAGTAGGTTGCCCCCTTACGGTTGTGGGCTTTTGGAAAAAAGACTCGGTGAGAGTAAGAAAATCCATAGAACTGCCCCAGTTCACTACGAATATGTGAGAGAAAGGAGAAAGTGCTTGGCAACACATTTGAAGCACTAAGAAGACACTACAATGCCTTGTGGGACCAGCCCATTCTCTTATGCCTTTCGTCTGCGAACTCTGGGATTTTTTTCGACCCAGAAAATACCATTTACAATAAATATGCCATTGCAGGTGGGCGCATCTAGAATCTCGCTCAAGTATTGCACGTAAGAAGGTTATTAAACTGTCTGTCCAATTCTGCTAGCGATGTATGTTTTGACGGGGGGATACGTACCCAAGATTCGCGACAGCATTCGCGTTCTCTCCCGGATATCAAGCAAATCGCGGAATAAGGTGGCTCGATCGATTACCGACTGGTCTTGCTGTTGGAAAAAGCGCGTGGGCAGTATAGTATACGGGACCATTCGTCCATCGGATGACAAATACAGATAGCATGGGTCGCTGGGCTTCCTCCAAGGGCCGATTCGCCTAAAGTTGCGGGCCTTCAACGGTCAATGGCCAACAACGGCAAGATCCGAGGGAAAAACTGTATGCAGTCCAGTCCCTCGCGCTGCTGGTGGTTCCGCGAAGAGCTTATGACAAAACAAAGTGCCCTGTAAACAGGCCTCACCAACTTTTATCCTCGAGAATCAAGGTTTGTCAAAGTCTGTCACCGCGCTTAGGCAGGCCTTATGTTGGGACAATCCGGGTACCCCTTGCATTTTCTCTTCAATTATTTTGAGTTCCCGCTCTGCCTGGTCTCTCCAGATAGAAGAATGAAAGCAGTCCTTATCTGGCGACTCGTCGGATCTTTGGCGCCTTTGCCCTGGCAACTTTCGGCCACTTGTATCCTCTTTGCATCCGGTGGCTTTCCTTTTCCAGCACCCTCCCCCTTTGTGGTAATTCATGATTCTTTCTGTTTTGGTCAAAAAATGCCTCTTCCTCTCCAGCATACTTCGCAAAATTGATGCTATGGCGAGGGAGTGCGTCAATGCTCAACCATGACTAACGATGCTTGGGCACATCTTTCGAATAAAAACTATACATCTCCGTTACCTTACATGCGATTGTGGCTAGCCCTGTGGCTAGCCCTGTGGCTCGCGGTCGGTCGCGGTCGGTCGCAGTTAGTATACACGATATACGGACCATCGGCCCTGCTGTTGACAGAGAATTATAACGGCAACAAAAAAATTAACAGCTTAGAAAATGAAGCGCTGTAGTGATTTACATTCTTTAAACCATGCGCCGAAGAGAAACTTAAATGAGAACGAAATGAACAAAAGAATTAGAAGTTGAGCGGGGAGCCAAAGAGGGTATAATCTTATCCGAACAAAAACACGCTTGGGCGGCACCCAAAGAAAACGGGGGAGGAAGAGAAAAAATATCACGACAAGAAAATGAACTTTTTTTTTTCAAAGTCCGCCAAAGCGACCCTCATGGGAACAACGATAGCAGGGCCTCGGTGCTGTTGACACCGTTAACGGCAGCAACAGACAATAGAATTTGAGACTTCAGTGGAGACAAGTAGCCTGCTGGAATGGTGCCTGCTGGAACGTCCTGCTGGCCAACAAACCCGAAGGATTCCTCAGCAAATACCACTGGAACATTGGCGGCAGTGACGCTCGAGGTGGTGGCGTTGGAACCAGAGCTGACAAGCACAAATCCAGAAGCTGTGGTCAAAGAGGAGATGATCTGAGAGGAGTAAGAACCGTCGTAGATGATTGGCACCACTGGTACGCTTGGGACTTGCGTGGTCGTGAAGTTGCTGTAGTTCTGCTTAATGACAGACGTTGGACCAACCAAAACTGGCATCGAATTTTCAAAGAACCAGGTGGCGTTCTGAGTGTCGGAGGCAATACCAACAGCGGCACACGAAGAAGTTTCGCCAGCAGCTGGAGCAAAGACACCAGGGTAGATCAGGTTGTTGGCACCAACAACCAATGGACCACGGGCCCAAGCAGATGATTGCTGGGCGATGGCGGTTCCGGTAGCATCGTCCTCGGCAATGATGATTGGCTTGTCGGAGTTGAACACAAGCGAACAGAAGAAACCCAGCGACTCTAGAGATTCAGTGTTCGAAACGATAACCACACCGCTGTTGGAACCTTGGCCCAAAGACTGGTTGACCATGGCAGCAACTTCGTACAGCTGAGTAATGTTTAGGGCCTGCGAGCTGTTTAACATCGTACTGACGTCGACACCGCTAGAGTTCGACAAGGAGGTGGAGCCGCCCGTCACGAATACACTGACGTAACCGCTGGAGGTTGAACCCGAATCGCCGTTGCTAACATTGGAGGTGGTACCGCCAGTTGTGGGACTTGTCGTACTAGTGTTACTGGAAGTACCGGTGCCGTTAGACGCGGAGCCAGCAGTGGTTGTACCATTGCTAGCACTACCAGTAGCAGCGGTACCGTTGGCAACCACATCACGTTTGAACAACATGTCTTCGATAGGGTTGGCCACGGCTGAAGAGCAGGCCGCCATAAGTGCGGCGACGTAGGACAATTTCATTTCTCTTTGTTTTTCGTTTTTTTCGACCACTTAACCAAACAAGTTCGTTGTTATACAGTAGCAATAAAGGGTACTACCGCATCGTCTCCATTATAATGGTCCCTTTATACTTTTTCCCAGTATTCTTTAGCGAAAATTCAATAAAACTAAAATCATCATACGCACGGTCTCCTGAGCGCCTTTTTCCCCTTTAACTACTCATACTGCCCAATGGGGGACAAATAGAATCGGCCGGATTCCCCCCTTCCCCCTTTCCAATCCCTTGTAAGTTTGTTCGCTTTCCCATTAAGTTGGGTTATTCATCGTACATCACTGCGAGGCTATAGACCCAGCTTCCGCAATAGTGTTCCGGGGCTTTGCTCTTTTGCTGTCAAAGCGGACTTTCACTGGCTGAGGCATTAATATGGGATGCGGGGCGGAGTCTTGATGTTTAAGGTGGAAGAATACTGTCCCAATAGTTCCATCCTATCCCATTACGTTTCGTTTCCTTGGAACTTTGAGAATTCAGGATCACACTTTGTTCCCCAATTTGGGAAAGGTAATTACTCTTGGCGCTGACTTCTGCCAAAAAATAATGACCCATTCGTTGCGTTGTGGGCCGGACTAACCAAGTTTGGCTCGCCGAGGGATGGTTAGCAACTGGTAACATGACATAGTGAGGTGACTCCTCCGCATTCAGGGAAAAGCTATTAAAAAGGGTGAACTTTTCGGTTGGTGAACAAATCGGTTACTAGCCGGTTTACCCGGCCACTAATCACGAGAACATCACGTTTTGTTGAACTCCGGGTCGTTCAGTTGGAATCCAGTTAACCCCGGCAAAGGTGTATCGAGGGGTAAAACAGAAGCATATTGTAGAGCTGGGGGACCTACAGAATAGATGTACATTTGACTCGATGAACTGCTCACTAGTCATCAACATTGTCTCTCTGATCACTTCATCTTATGGGCTCTACAAGTGTTCCCACATCCAACTTCCCCCGACACTAGCGTCTGCCGGGCAGAAACAGTTCCTGACGAACATTTCACTAGTGGCTACTGTATCCCACAACGTGATAACTATAGCGCTGCACCTCTCCGAGCACATTAGGGAATGTCGTCTGCAAAAGCAGCAGAAGGAGAGGGTCTTCGCCAGGGCTGCAGCCTCTGCAGAGGAGCTGAAGAGTTCGAAACAGAACTCAGAATGGGCGGCCCCTCCCGGATCTGAGGAAGAAGAACCTGGTGCTTGTCTGTTCACTCAACTAAATAGGCATTTTACCCTACCATTAGCTTTGGTCCTGGAATCTGTTGTGGCCACTGTTTACTGGCCCTTGCGTCTGTTTGCCATTCAACTGATTTTGCAGGGTGTCAAGCAGAAGTCCCCTATCCCTGTGCAAGTGGACGTTTCGATCCATCTGCTGCCGCTGCTGTACCTGTTGAGTGACTATTACCTCTCAGGGGTCTCCCAGCGCTTTAAGGTTTCCGCAGCACCGGCATGGTTTATCATTGCCGCCATCGGACTCGCTTACAAGTCCTACCTCGGAAACCTAATAGACACCTCTCAGGGTCAAAAGTACCCTTACCCCTTTCTTGACGCGCCAGAGCCATATAAATCCATCATCTTTGTCGTGGTAACCTCCATTGGCTGGGTTTATTACATGTGTTACAGGGCTTGGCCACCTAGGGAGAAGGTGGAAGGTGCGGTGAAGTCAGATTAGCCGCGCAGCCCTGTTTTTTTTACGTTTTTTTATAGGTGAAATGTTTACCCGGATATAGGCACCGTAGATTTATTTAGTATATAAATGGGCGCAAGCGAAATTTTTGTTATTTCTTCCTTCCCTTCAAGACCTCAACATCATATCGCCGCCGGACCGTGGGGGATACACTTCTGTGTGTTCCCGGTGTCTGCCGGCGTAGACTAATGGACGTTGCTGGGCGCCCGGTGGTGATTTTTCTGATCTCCTGGGAATCAGCTGTTCCAACAGCTAGCGAATCGGGTTAAATTCTTGTGTATCATTCTGTAGGTCTTGAGCAGGAAGACTGCTTTTGAGCGGCCAATGCTGAGTTTTTTTTTTCTTAACATCAGGTGTCACCGTTTTCCAACTTTACACTTGGGTGCTAAATGTTTAAATTCATTAAATATGGCAGAAACCTTGAAAAGGTGCTAACCGCTATGCCTTACCCACAACCGTCATCAATGCAATAAAAATATATACACCCTCTGTAAACTATATGTACAAGGCGTTGTAAGCTATAAAGTGCGTGGCAAAAACAAAAATGACATGTTTCTTTGCCGACTTTAAATCGGGCATCTACAAGGCATTCTTGCGAGTCAAGTAATCGAAACGGGAATATGTATAACCAATGAACGGCAAGTCCTCCTTCACGGGTGCCTTGTTACCGTTGAAATTACCACCCTGTTTCATTATCTGTTCTCTCTGTTTGTTGGCTTGAGCCATGGCAGGAGAATCAGGAACGTTCTCCAGTTCGTCTGTGGGGAAAAATCGGGTATCTGTGATTGAATTCAGTTTAGGAATGTAGGGAGCCTCCACATGGCGAATCGTTTCCCAATCGACACCTCTGAAGAATGCATGATGTTTGATCTCATCTGCGCCACCGTGACGGCCCAAACGGTGATCTGCGTGGGATAACAGCGTACGTATCAGATCTTCAGCCTCGTACGAGATATGGATATCGTCTGGAAATTGCAAAGTTTGTTCAAAATTCATGATCTTACGGTACGTCTCCTGAGGGGTTTCTGAACAGAATGGTGGCCAGCCTATCAAACATTCGTACATGATGGCACCTAGAGACCACCAGTCACACTCCTGACCATAACCTTGATACAAGAAAATCTCCGGCGCGATGTAGTCAGGAGTCCCGACCGTCGAGTAGGCCATCAAGCGACGGGATTTTCTCCAGGTTTGAATCTGCTGTCTGTTGGACATTGTCAAGTGGATGGCGTCTACTAACATCGTCTGACGGTTATTTTGCGTTCCGTGACCGTCTCCTCCGCCCAGTTGGCCTGGTTTCATGAGACTGCCGCCTTGTGTCTGCTGTTCATCCTGTTGTAACAGTTTCTTGTAATAGTTGGAATCGTGGGTCTTGTGGAAACCTGTGGACAACCCGAAGTCCGACAGCTTTATATGGCCCCTGATGTCAATCAGGATGTTATCAGGTTTAATGTCTCTGTGGATGAAACCCAATTTGTGGATAGCCTCAATGGCCAAGATACATTCTGCCATGTAAAACCTTGTCACATCTTCCGTGAATAGCTGCCACCTGATCAGCATTGTCATCAAGTCGCCACCTGGTAAGAACTCCATGATTAAGTACAAATACTGTGAATCTTGGAAGGAGTAATACAGGGAAACCACCCAGGGCGAATCACTGCCTGCCAACACATCACGTTCTGCCTTTACATGGGCCAATTGGTCCTTTTTATACATCTCGGACTTTAAAAGAGTCTTCATCGCATATATTTTACCGGTATCCTTCTTTTGCACCAGTCTAACTTCACCAAAGGCACCCTTACCTATGACCTTAACGGTGTGGAAATCCTCCAATGATAACCTGGTCCTTCTTAAGCGTAAAAACTGAGACTCCTTGCGCCCCAATGACGAAAACTCACGATTGCGTCTTTCCTCGGACCAGTCTTGCATATTTAGTTGAGATTCCAATTCCACGCGTCTCTGGTTTCTTTCGATCGCGTATTTGACGGAGGACTGGTAGAAATTTTCGATCTTTAACTTAGCTGCAGCAGCCTTATCCTGAGTAGTCTTGG